>JAESUZ010002459.1:0-245848 GCA_017311185.1 Proteles cristata cristata
TGAGCAGGGGAGGGTCAGAGAGAGGGGAGTCACAGACTGAAACAGGCTCCAGGCTCTGAGCTGGCAGTCAGCACAGAGCCCGACGCGAGGCTCGAACCCACGAACCGCGAGATCATGACCTAAGCGAAAGTCGGATGCTTAACCGACTAAGCCACCCAGGCACCCCTAGATTTTCTATTTTTAAAAAATTTTTAAATATTTATTTTTGAGAGAAAGAGAGACAGAGACAGAAAGCAAGTGAGGAAGGAAGGGAGAGAGAGGGAGACACAGAATCCAAAGCAGGTTCCAGGCTCTGAGCTGTCAGCACAGGGCCTGACAAGGAGCTCGAACTCATGGACTGCAAGATCATGACCTGAGCCTAAGTCGGACATTTAACTGACTGACCCACCCAGGTGCCCCCCTCAGCGGGTTTTCTTAGCAAAGCTGGATGGATTTCTCGCCTCCTTCATTCGTCCATGTTTCACTTCAGTTTTTATTTTTATTGTAGTTTTCATGCCCGTAGTTAGAAAATGTTTGCTCTTCCCTGCTTTCTATTTCTTTCCTCAGAGTCGACAGCTTTTATTTTTTATTTTTAAATAAAATCCTGACCTTAATTTTTTCAAATTTTTTTTTTGAAAGAGAGAGAGTATGTGAGTAGGGAGAGGGGAAGAGGGAGAGAGAGAATCTTAAGCAGGCTCCACACTCAGAGCAGAGCCCAACAAGGGGATCAGTCTCCCCACCCTGAAATCATGGCATGAGCTGAAATCAAGAGTAGACGCTCAACCGACTGAGCTGCCCAGGTGCCCCTGGACCACATCTTTTTCCATTCATCAGTTGATGACAGCTGGGCCATTTCTGTATCCTGTCCATTGTAAATAGTGCTGCAGTGAACACCAGGGTGCATGTGTCCCTTAGAATCAGTCTTTATATACATGTTGGGTAAATATCCAGTAGTGCAATTATTGGATTATAGAATATTCCTATTTTTAAGTTTTTGAGGAGCCTCCATACTATTTCCTACAGTGGCTGCACCAATTTGCATTCCCACCAACAGTAAATGAGGGTTCTTTTTTCTTTAAAAATTTTTTAAAAAATACTTTATTTATTTCCGAGAGAGAGAGAGAGAGACAGCATGAACCAGGGAGGGTCAGAGAGAATAGGAGACACAGAATCTGAAACAGGCTCCAGGCTCTGAGCTAGCTGTCAGCACAGAGCCTGATGCGGGGCTTGAACCCATAAACCATAAGATCATGACGTGAGCCAAAGTCAGACACTTAACCGACTCAGCCATCAAGGTGCCCTGAGGGTTCCTTTTTCTCCACAGCCTCTCCAACACCAGTGGTTTCCTGTGTTGTTGAGTTTGGCCATTCTAACAGGTGTGAGGTGATATCTCACTGTGGTTTTGGTTTGCATTTCCCTGATGATGAGTGAAACTGAACATCTTTTCATGTTGGCCTTCTGGATGTTTTCTTTGGCAAAATGTCTGTTCATGTTTTCTGCCAATTTTTAAATTGGATTATTTGATTTTTTGGTGTTAGGTTATAGATGTTCTTTATTTTTTTAAGGTTTTATTTATTTCTGAGAGAGAGACAGCAAGAGCAGGGGAGGGTCGGAGAGAGAGGGAGACACGGAATCTGAAAGAGGCTCTAGGCTCTGAACTAGCTGTCAGCACAGAGCCCAGTGCGGGGCTCGAACCCACAAAGTGTGAGATCATGACCTGAGCCGAAGTCGGACTCTCAATTGACTGAGCCACCCAGGCACTCCATAGATGTTCTTTATTTTTTATTTTTATTTATTTATTTTAATTTTTGAGAGGGGGGGGGCATGAATGTACGAGCAGGGGAGAGGCAGAGAGAGAGAAAGAGAGAGAGAATCTTAAGCAGGCTCCATGCTGAGAGTGCAGCCCAACGCAGTGCTTGATCCCACGACCCTGGGAACATGACCTGAGCCAAAATCAAGAGTCAGATGCTCAACCTACTTAGCCACCCAGGTGCCCATGTATTAGTTCTTTACATATTTTGGGTACTGTCCCTTTATCAGAGTTGTCATTTGCAAATATCTTCTCCCAATTCTGTAGGTTGTCTTTTAATTTTGTTGATTGTTTCTTTCAACATGCAGAAGCTTTTTATTTTGATATAGTCCCAGTAGTTTATTCTTGCTTTTGTTTCTCTTGCCCCAAGAGACATCTCTAGGAAGAAGTTTCTCTGGCCAATGTCTGAGAAGTTCCTGCCTGTGTGCTCTTCAATGCTAACCATTCTTGAACAATCTTTTTCTTTTATTTTCTCCACAGTCTTATTTCTGCCTTTTGTCATTTTACTCTACTTCCTGGGAAATTTCTTCAACTCTGTCTTCCAAACTTTTCGCTTCTGGTTTTTATTCCTGCTAATGGTCTCTAAATATTCTTACCTCATAAATGCAGTATCTTCTTACCTTTCTGAGATTATTAATTGTAGTTCTGTGATATCTTACTATCTCCACAGTCTCTGTGTCTTCCAAGTACTCTTTTTTTTTTTTAATTTTTCCCCCATATATTTGTTGTAATCTGTTTTTCATGCTGGAGATTTTCCTCAGCTGCTTCGTGAGCCTTAGATGTCTACTTATATTAAAGGAGGCTCGCCCTTACAGGCTACCTGGAAAGTCCAAGGGTGTGGACAAGACTTGTTTGTCGGCTTTCCCAGGTGATGAGGGTGGAGCTATTTCACTGAGGAACTGTCACAGTCTAGAATGTTGGGTCTTTCCTCTGCACTGGTTGGAGTCTGTACAGAAGGATCCAGTAATATTTTCCCAGTAGGAAAGAGGTTGAGCAGAAATATTTCCTTCTTTCCCCTGAGGATAGTATGCCAAGCCTCCACAGAGCCCTGCTGTTCGGAGGATGTACCTCTTTCTGACGGGGTGGGGGTGGGGCTCAGGGATCTGCCAGCTGCTTACACAACCTTCGCGCCATCAGTCTCTTCTTTGCCTTGCTCTCTGCTTCCCGCAGAACCCCAACCCGTCAATTCTGAGCCTCTTAGGATTCGGGGATGCACATCAAATTGTTTCTTGGTTTTCCCCCATGATGGCTTAGAAACCAGCTTTGTCAGATGGGCTAAGTCTGTAACCACTTATCCATCAGCTTTCCAGATTCCAAAATTTCATTGAAATCCAACAGGGACAAACTCTAATGTCCTATACTTGAAATGAAAACTCCAATCAAGGGTGCCTAGAGGGCTTAGTTGGTTGAGCATCTGACTCTTGATCTCAGCTCAGGTTTCCATCTCAGGGTCGTGACTTTAGTCCCCTCACTGGGTCCGCGGTGGGCGTGGAGCCCACTTAAAATACAAAAAAGATAAAAGAAAATTCTAATAAACAACACAGAATGTAAGAGGCGTCGCATAATGGCCACGTATGGGAAAAAGACAGAGATCGAGGCAATTCGACCACATGATACGACTGTCCTTCAGATGCTCCCTCTCTCCTCTGTGTCCCTCCGTGCCCTGGGTCGCCTGCCCTGTACCTTAGGCCTGGTGACAGCACAGAACAGAACCAGACAACAGTGAACGGAGCAGATGGGACTTGAGACCTCAGCATTTGAGGAACTTGTGAGGTAACCAACCAAGTTCTGCCTGAGACAGAGGACAGGGGATGGGAGAAGGAAAGAGCTATCACTTGAGTGACAGAGTCATTTGGACACATTGTCTAGGAGGCTGGGATTCGGACCAATGATGGAAAGTAGACAGGAGGGTGGCAGTTCAGAGAAAGACCTTCTGTCTGGGGAGGGACAATCCCCTGCATCCCTGAAGGGTCAGTGGTTAAGTACCTTATTTTTTTTTTTTTAATGTTTATTTGTTTTGAGAAAGAGAGGGTGTATGAGCAGGGGAAGGTCCTCCTGACCCTCTGTACCAGCCTTTTGTCCACATGGCGTTTGTTACCCTGACAGATTTAAACATTGAAAATGACAGTTTCCCTGTGAAATGGAAGGGATTTTCCATACTCTGCCTTTGTGTTTGTAAATGACAAAGACCTTCCCAGAAGGAACACACCCTGTGTGGCCTCTGGGTTCGGGTCTGAGGTTGCGGTCTCAGGGTGGGAGAGGCTGTTCTCTGCCCACGTATCTCTCGCCATTTGATCCTGCGAGCATTTCAGGGGCTAGGCTGGCTGCGCTGTGCCCTAGGTGTGAAAAGTCTCTTTTATTAGTGTCCTGAAGAGGCTGGAAGATGTGAACTTCGTGTACGTGATATGTGAAATCTAAGGCCTTACAGCAAGCCACGTTTGGACATTTAAATGAACCCTGAGTCCTTGACTGGCCGGTGCTCATTAATCATGAACCCGGGTGTGGGCATTTCCACCAAAGAGGCCTCCACCCTCCCCAGGCTGTGAGGACTGGCCTGGTCCGGGAGCCCAGTAATTAGAATTACTAATCGGGTCAAGGCAGGGATCTCGTGATACCAGAGGTAGAGAATGGGTCAGGGATCCAGGGGGATGAGTCACCAGCAAAGGGCCAAGCAAGTCCCCAAACCCAGGCAGAGAACTGGCTACTCACAACACCGTGACCCTCCTTCAGGGGAGAATCGGAAATCTAAGAGTTCATGGCGTGGTCACTGTGTCACTTGTTGGAGCCACTGGTCACTGTGATTATACCTGGTCAGAGGGGGCATCAGACTCCAGAGACATGGTAGGTTCTGTGGACCTCATTAGAGAGAGCTTCCAGAAGGTCTGCTTCCTCCTAACTGACCGTGTGGGGGAAACACTGTGTGGTGACATGCGTTAACTTCGCAATTACAGAGAACGTGGCCAAGGTCACCAATGCGTTCATTCTCTTGAAATCCCACTGGTGACAATTTCATTCTTGCGGGACAGCTAAGAGGCAGCTATGATTATAAATCCCCAGGCCACCCTTTTAGAAACTGATGGGGCAAAATTTGCAGCAGCTGCCTGCGTCTGACCGTCGGACGTGAGCCGTCACCCCTCCTGGTGGGTCCCGTGGAGACTTCTCGCTCTTTCTCTGTGGGGAAATCTGCACAGCTGGGCGAGGTCAGGACACCATGGGGAGAGTAATCCTTGGAGCGCAACGAGAACCCACCACACGTCAGCGTTTGCTTGGGCAGGACAGGCCACCGCAGATGAAATGCTCCGTAGCCCACGGCCAGGCCACGAAGTCATGTGGCCTCTGCTGTTCAAGTAAATCATACGGTGACCAAGGAGATGGAAGGGAAGTGCTGACCTTGCTCCCTGGTAACGCTTTTATCCACTTCACGCAGACTCGGTTTATTTTTAGCACGATTTCTCCTCTGGATCCAACTAAACAGGAGTCCTTTTCTTACATTTCCTGGCAAGACTTGGTGCCCCAGGTGATTGTCTTTGAAGGCAGGGGGGGAGCAGGGAAGCCCAAGAGAATTTTAAAAAAATCCCACACAATTGGAAGAACCTTTCAGACGTTATTTCATGCTACCCTCCTGAGGACCAGCTTTGCTTGGAGCCTATTTCGGGAACTGACTTCTTGCCTTGAAGACTCCGGGAGAAGAACCTCTCATGACGGACCGTGTTAAACCATGTTAGACACTCGGGCAAGGGCTTCAGGACCCCTCAGGGTCCCGCTTCTACGGGGTGGAGCCCAGGGGTGGCCTGCAGAGCCCTTTGGGTTGGAGGTGATCCACAGGGACATTCATTCCTGGGGGGCAGCTGCAGGCGATGCCCCTCGAGCTCCACTCAAGTTCTCACTCGGAGCTCGTCGCAATATATTCATAGGATGCTTTCAAAACCGGCGCCAGGACATTTGCATGGCCTGGATGGCAGGTGCCGACGAGGGAGCCACAGCACACCACGCCCCGGCTCACCGCTGGACAGTGTTGCTCCCACAGCAGGGATGCGACCCCTCTCGGGGCGATGATTTGTCTAGACCATGGCTTTTGTGGGTGGAAAAGGAGTGGAGGGCAGCCCTCAGCCACCATCTGTCCACGTGGTCAGAAAGTAAGATGTGAGGCTGGCGGGGCTAGGGAGGCTCCGTGTGTGGTGTGTCCTGGAAAACGTTTATGTTGCTGGGGGTTTTTCATGAGAAAGGTTTGTAACTGACTTTGAACAAATTAGGTTAAAAAAAAAGGGGGGAGGGCACCTGGGTGGCTCAGTCCAATAAGGGTCTGACTCTTGATTTCAGCTCAGGTCATGATCTCATGGTTTGTGAGATGGAGCCCCACATCCATTTCTTTGTTGACAATATGCCTGCTTGAGATTCTTTCTCTCTCTCTTTCTCTCACCCTCTCTCTGCCCCTCCCCTGTTCACATACCCTTTCTCTCAAAATAAGTAAATACATATTTATTTAAAAAGTTTTAATGTTTATTTCTGAGAGAAAGAGCTTGAGTCAGCAGAGGCGGAGCAGAGAGAGAGGGAGACACAGAATCTGAAGCAGGCTCCAGGCTCTGAGCTGTCAGCACAGAGCCCAACACGGGGCTCGAACCCATGAAGCTGAGATCTTGAACTGAGCTGAAGTCAGACACTTAATCGACTGAACCACCCAGTTCCCCCAGTAAACATTTAAAATAAAATGAGGTGCATATTATATTAAAAAATGATCAAAGAGCGGGACGCCTGGCTGGCTCAGTCAGTAGATCATACGGCTTTTGATCTCAGGGTTGTGAGTTCGAGCCCCACATTGGGTGGACAGTTTACTTAATAAACAAAAAACTTGAACAATTAAAAATGATCAAATAGCAGTGAAATTGTCACATACCAACTGCTTGGGTTTGGGGTGGTTTGGGAACTGCTTTGGCCGTAACCTCCCGTTCCTTGTTCCTCCATCTACTTCTTTTCAATGCCCTCCTGAAAAGACAGTGGTGGGCTCTCTGGGGGGCGAGAAGATACCCGCCGTCTGCTCGTCAGCCGCTTGCAGACGGCCACCAGATTCCCTTTCAGATCTGAAGTAGTCGCCACACGTTACCTTTTTATATCTTAGCCAGTGGGAACTCTCTTGACTGATACAATTTTGTATGAGTCAAAACCCAAAAAAGGGGATTTACTGAAATGTCTTGCTCCTTTGTGTCTTAGTCTGTATTCTGCATAGCACATTATTGGAGGTAAAAAAACCTCATGATCGAAAAGTCTTGTCCTAAAAACAAGAATAATGGTAATAATATGAGGTTGACTTCCTAGTCACTGTTAAAGACACACTGCTCAGCGCACTCTCGAACAAAGAGCCACAGGGTCCGCTCTTGTTGTCTTGGTGGATTGACTATCAGATGCTTTGTGCCAGAATAAGATCGAACCCCCAGGCCAAACCTCACTCTGCGCCTCATCCTTCCCAAGCCTCCTGCCTTGTTTCCTGGCCTCTGAGCTTCCTGGAAAACAGAGCTGGCTTCGGAAGCCTTCAGGACTCCCTTCTCTTGCTACAAGCGCCCAAAGGATTCCCTATAATTCTTGCAAAAACGAAATTAGACTAAGAGCCAAACTGCCTTTTTCTTTCTTTCTTTTTTTTTTAAATTTTTAATGTTTTATTTATTTCTAAGAGAGACAGAGAGAGACAGCATGAGCAGGGGAGGGTCAGAGAGAGAGGGGGTCACAGACTCTGAAACAGGCTCCAGGCTCTGAACTGGCAGTCAGCACAGAGCCTGACGCGGGGATCGAACCCACGAACTGCAAGATCATGACCTAAGCGAAAGTCGGACGATTAACCGACTAAGCCACCCAGGCGCCCCCAAACTGCCGCTTTCAAAAACAAAAGATTGAAATCCAGATAGCTCACAGTGGAGAAACGTCTATGAGCCATGGGAAAAACTATGAATCAGACCAGAGAATTTGTCTCTTGAATCACCTACCTACCGCCTTGGATTAGATTGTTTGAAAAACGAAGGCCTCTGTCTATGCAGCACAGAACAGCCCTCCTCCTCTCCACCTCGGGCTGTGAAAGCTGAGGTTGCCCAGGAGGGACCCCTGGACCTGCCCCATCCCCTTCTCTGTCCCCCAGCACCTGCGAGGCTCTCCACAGGCTACTTTTAAAAAGAGACTGGCTTGGGGCACTTCGGTGGCTCAGCGGGTTAAGCAACTGACTTGGGTCACCATCTCACAGTCTGTGAGTTCGAGCCCCGATGTTGATACCCTGCTTCAGATTCTGTGTTTCCCTCTCTCTCTGCGCCTCCCCTGTTCATGCTCTCTCTCTCTCTCTCTCTCTCTCTCAAAAAGTTAAATAAACATTAAATTTATTTTTGAAAGACTGGCTCAGAATTCCTCATTCTGACTTGGTTGCCTCATTCTGTCCGTCCTCAGGTCGTCTGTTCATGTGGATACAGACTCTGACTCCACCGCCCCAATAAGGTTTTTCTGGTCTCTTTCTCACATCACGGGATTTATGAGCGACAGCCTCTGATTCTCTAGTCCAGCTCCTGATCCACCTTACAAATAAACATACCCCTTTCTTTTTTCTCTTTTCCATTTTCTTTTATTGAAATACACTGGACATGTTCTACTGTGTAAGTTTCAGCTGTAGGACATGCTAACTGGAGACATTGATACGTGTAGATTACATATATTGTAGAACGATGGCCGGTGTAGCACCAACGGGACCCTCTGTCATGGTGCATAATCATCGTTTCTCTTTTTGTGGTGGGAATAATTACTCCCCAGTCTCTTAGCAAATCGGCTGTTTATCCACCTTCTGGTTTGTATTTGGCTGGGTCTTCTGCGGTGTGCTTTGTACAGGTGCTTCATGAACATTTGTCATAGTAATAACTGTAACAGCCTAAGTCGGCTCCTAAGACAAGCTCAACCCATGAGCTGATGACCCAGCAGCAGTGGGCCCTCTGGGCAGGCACCTCAGGGACTTCTGAGGAGCCACCGTCCCCTCATTCTGCATGGCCTTTAGATTGTGTTCCACCTCCGTAACTAGATAACACCCATTAAGCCCACTCATTATGTAAAACCAGAAGGTCAGGACTTTGGCCCTTTCATTAAAAAATTTTTTTAAGTTTATTTATTTACTTTGAAAGAGAGAGAGAGAGGTGTGGGAGGGGCAGAGACAGAGGGAAAGAATCCCAAGCAGGCTCCGCACTGTCAGCACAGAGCCTGATGCGGGGCACTCATGAACTGTGAGATCATGACCTGAGCTGAAACCAAAAGTGGACGCTTAATGGACTGAGCCCTACAGGCGCCCCTGTGCAAATGTGTTTAAAATGTTCAGAGGGGCACCTGGGGGCTCAGACAGTTAAGCGTCTGACATCGGCTCAGGTCATGATCTCATGGTTTGTGGGTTTGAGCCCTGTGTCGGGCTCTGTGCTGACAGCTCAGAGCCTGGAGCCCGTTTCAGATTCTGTGTCTCCCTCTCTCTCTGACCCTCCCCTGCTCACGCTGTCTCTCTTTCTCTCTCAGAAATAAATAAAACATTAAAAAAAATGTTCATAGAGAAAAAGGTAACTTTCATTAGAGGGAAATTTCTGGAAGAGACAAAGGACTAGTAGCCTCCAGCTGCCCCATGTAAATCCCTCTCCCAGATCCTCTTCCTCCAAGCTGCCTTCGTCTGCCAAGGTCTGGATCATGGTTCTGTGTCAGCAACACCTGCTCCTTGCCAGCCACTAACATGGCCACGTCCATGTCCGTGTCCACTTCCTCTCTCAAATTGCTCTATTTTCTCCACACAGTGTTTGACAGAGTAGGGCTCATTATGCTTTTAGAATACAGAATAGATATGAGTTTTGTAAAGATGTGTTTTGTAAAGGAAAATATTCTCTCCTGGAAAAGTGGGCATTGATAAGGACAGGAGGAGGGTTCTGAGCTGTGGCACTTTCAAAACATGGCCGCCCACATTCTTTGGCATTCCTCTGCCGTTGAGCCTGGGCTCTGTGACTGCTTGACCAGTAAATGGAGTGGACGTGCCTGGTGCCCAGGCCTTCACCTGGCAGCCTCCACGTCCTGTGTGCAGGTCGTTCGCTCTTGGACCCCCCACCGTGTGGTGAGGAAGCACGGACCTCACGGAGACGGTCCGGGTGGATGGCTAGCCTCAGCTGCCAGACACGTGAGGAGACGTGACTTTGGGACACGGTGGCCCCACCCAGCTGGGGCCCGGCCACCATAGACGGAGCCGGACCCTCCTTCTGTGCCCTGCCGGGGTCTCTGTCCCACGCGCCTTGTCAGTATACATGAGATTTGGTGGCTTAAAACAACCCCAGCTCATTATCTAATGGTTCTGTGAGTCAGCAGCCAACGAAAGGCTAACTGTGCTGTGTCCTTCCTGGAGGCAGGGGGCTTTCCCGGCTTCTGGAAGAGCATCCCTCTATCTGTCCTTCTGCGGCACATCCCCCTCGGGCTCCAAACCCGGTGGAAAAAAGCTCTGTGATCTTGCCGGCCATGTGAGGAGATGGGGCCCACCCAGAGAATCCAGGGTGCCCCCCACCTCGAGGTCCCAAACTCAGCACATCCGCAAAGTGGCATCGCGCATTCTGCGGCATTGCACTTCTGTGTTAATTCACGGGTTCCGGAGAGCAGGACATGGGCTGGTACTCTTGTCAGCGCGCAGGCTCAACATGACGCATGACCTTGTGAGACGCAGTGCCGGTGGGTTTCTCACATCGCCACGCTGTTCCCTTCAGGCCCTGCCTGCACGTGGCCGGGTGAGGATTTGGCCGAGGCACCAGGTCAGGTGCCTGCAGGTCCCAAGGGGAGGCTGGGCCCCACCCTGTGAGAATATCCGGGTGCACTGTAAACCACCCTGGGGGGCCCCCTGCACACTCAACGTCCAGGCTGCTTCTGGATGGTTCTGTGTGTCTCTGATGTGCTATGTCTGCCTGGCGTCCTCAGCGTCCAAACCCAGGTATTTACCTTCTTCCTGTCGGTCTGCCCCTCCCCCAGGGAGCCCTGCTGCCCAGGAGCTGCACGCTAGTGACTGGCGCTGCCACACCAGCAACAGGTACCTGGTGATAAGTCCCTGGATTTCTAGGTATCACAGGTAGGGCTGAACCTGCCTTGCAGGGCACCCTGGGATGTTGTGTTCGCCCCCGGCAGTAGCCTGCATATCACCCGAGTCCTTGCCCAGCCTGTCCTGGGGACTGTCTTCTCTGCACGAGACCAACTGCTGCCCCACTGCCTGCTGCTGGTGACGGGTCAAGCGCCTGCCGTGGGTCCAGCCCAGGGCCGCCCCCTTCCCCCCAACCCCCTGTCCTGCTGCTGGGGGATAGGGGGGTGGGGGTGGGGGGGGTGGGGGGGTGGGGAGGTGGGGGTGGGGGAGGATCCAACAAGCCTATGGCCCAGAGTCAGGGCCCCCGCATCTCTGCGTGTGGCCTGGTCCGTGGTGCCGGGCAGTTTCTGCTCTCGCTGTCCCCGGGCCCCGAGCTGCAGATGCACAAAGGCGGGTAAGGAGCCGTGCTGGCCCTGCAACCAGGGCGCTAGGGTGGGTGCCCTGACCTTGGGCGACAACCCCGGTTCCCCACAGTAAGGGCTGCCTGACAGGGGCTCTCCTAGCATCTGTGGGGAGGTGTGCCCTCCCTGGGCTCCTGCATGGGGCTCTGCGCCCTGGTGACAGTTTCCCTCTCTGTGCCTCTGAATATTCATCTGGGAGCAGGGGTGTTACCAGCACTCTGGAGGGTAGGGGTGCGGAGTCCGGGGTCGGGTTATTAAAACTCAGCTTGGGAGTCCCAGGCTTCACTGCTCTCTCATCGGTAGCTGTTGTTTCTGAGCCCATGGCTTCAGGGTTCACCAGGAGGCCTCCAACACAAACCTTTTTCAGAAGAGACAGGTCACGCCAGGTCCATGGACACGGATAATTGGACCCCGACGATCATGCACGGCTCATGCCGGAGAGCAGGCGAACGTCCTCCTCTCTCACTCACGTGAAAACTTAGAAGGGGAGGACCTGATTCTTTTTGTTTTTAATGTTTATTTTTGAGAGAGAGAAAGAGAGAGACAGTGTGTGAGTCTCTGAGAAAGAAGAGAGAGACAGACTTTGAAGCAGGCTCCAGGCTCTGAGCTGTCAGCACAGAATCCAGTGTGGGGCTTGAACCCACAGACCGCAAGTCCATGGCCTGAGCTGAGATCAAGAGTTGGACGCTCAACCGACTGAACCCCCCTGTCGCCCCTAAATCATTTTTAAATACGTGGGCGCCTGAGGGCCCCAGCTGGTTAAGTTTCCGACTTCAGCTCAGGTCATGGTCTCATGGTTCATGACTTTGAGACCCATGTCGGGTTCTGTGCTGACAGCTCAGAGCCTGGAGGCTGCATCGGATTCTGTGTCTCCCTCTCTCTCTCTGCTCCTCCCCCGCTCACGCTCTGTCTCTCTCTTTCTCAAAACTAAATAAATATTTTTTAAAAAATTTTTTAAAAAACACTATCAAAAATAGTCCTGAGATGGAATTATGTGAATTGCCCAAGCTGTCCCAAAGGATAATCAAGAGTTGACTAAATGATGGAATGAACAAGACATTTATTTATTTTATTTTTAAAAAAGCCAATAACTGTATTTATCTTTTTTTTTTTTTTTTTTTTTGAGAGAGAGAGAGAATCCCAAGCAGGCTCTGTGCTCAGTGTGGTGTGCAGTGTGGAGCCCCACTTTGGGGCTTGATCCTATGACCCTGGGTTCACAACCTGAGCTGAAATCAAGAGTCATATGCTCAACTGACTGAGGTCCCAAGGAGCCCCTTAACAAGACATTGCAAAAATGGGACAGTGAAACATAATGTGTATTTACTATTCAATAATGAAACGCATCGCTTGTTCCCAGAGAAGGAGGGGCACCGAGGCCCAGTGATGGTCTTCCAGCCGGGAGGCACTGGATGCTGGTCACCCAGGCACAGCAGGGACGCACCCAGCACATGGCATTCAGGGGAAGGATGAAGAGAACGTTCTCTTGCTTGGGGCCGAGACGGCATGACGAAGGACCCTGGCGAAGATGGAGAAGTCATAGGATGCGCCAGGCACTAGTGACGACAAACCAGAGCCGGTTAAGATGCTTTTGTGTGTGACCCACAGTAAGTGGTGGTCAGGGCAATTCTTGGTGCACCTGCCCTCCCCGCTCCCGCCCCGGAATCGAGGCTGTGCTTCTACGATGCAGCCACCAGGTGGCCTCTACCTCCCTGGCCCGCGTGCACACAAAGTCCCGGCCAGGGCCAGCTGGCCACCGCTGGGTGCGAAGGTGGGACACCAGTAATCCTATCCCCTGCCTGGCCACCTGCTCCCGGGCCACCAGCGCCTCTTCGCCATCTTGTGCTGTCGCAGCGCCTGCCCGGCCCGATGGACAGGCTCGTTTCTGAGGACGGAAACAGCCGTTCACCAACACCTATCGCACGCCTCATTAGAAGTGTTTTCCTCGTCCACATCCGTCTTCTCCTCGTGTCACATCTCCACGCAGACTTTATATAATTGTAACACGTGTGCGTCTCCTTTTGGTTGTTCTGCTCCTAATTCAGTGTTATTTCTCGTGTCAAGATTAGCATAGTCTCCATCCATATATTTTAGAAAAAGCAAAATACAATTTCAACCTATTTCTCATGTTTCCATTTTGATAAATAGCGTTGATATGAACATGGGGTTTTTCGACAGCAAAGTACAAGTGAAGGATCAAAGAACAATTTTAAATTCTCGTTATATATTCCCAGGTAGTTGTATAGGAAACACGCCCACTTTTTCTCTTCTTCCAATTGCCACTTTCCCTAAAGCTCTAACTCCCAGTGAAAAGGAAATTGCTGGCGATGATCTTGATAAGTTGAAAACGGTCCCTCCTCTGCCTCTTTCCCCTCACCAGGCAGCCCTCGCTCCCTTGTCTGCTCGAGGCTGGTGGTTGAACTTGATCCTTCTGAAACGGCAGGTGGGATGGGACGTCGGGGACTTTCAGCAGGTGCACACCAACGCCATTTGGAGAAAAGTGCTCAGACACCATCCGAAGGAGTAGAACCATTTCATAAACTCCAGTTTTATCTGTTTTCATCTTTGATGTGGCCTGAACCTGCATTTCTTCCATTACTGATGGGTCAGTCTTCCCTACATCATCACCTGTTTGTGTTTATGTGTCTGAAGACGACTGTGTCTTCATCCGTCTTCATTAACAACTATGACCGCCCACCAAGGGGAAATGAGTGCTAACCTGACTCATTAAAAATTTTTTTTTTTAATTTTAATAAAAAAAATTTTTTTTCAACCTGACTCATTTTTAATATTTGTTGCTAGGTTATGTTATTCACACGTTCCCAATTTTTACTCTTCACTTCAAAATTTTATGTTGCATTTTTCTTGGGAAGAAGTTGTTTTAAAGTTAAGTAATTATTTTTATATTTTTGAATGTTTTTTAATGTTTTATTTATTTCTGAGAGAGAGAGAGAGAGAGCCAGTGTGAGCAGGGGAGGGTCAGAGAGAGAGGGAGACACAGACTCTGAAGCAGGCTCCAGGCTCTGAGCTGGCTGTCAGCACAGAGCCCGACGTGGGGCCCGAACCCATGAATCGTGACATCATGACCTGAGCCGAAGTTGGATGCTTAACCAACTGAGCCACCCAGGTGCCCCAAGTAATTACTTTTAAATAGGTTAATAAAATCCTAAAAGTTCAGATTTTAGACGATAAGTGAAAATTCTCCACCTCCATCAAGTCTCCCAACTTCCTTTCCTGTTTTTTATTGTTCCCTGGATCTGTTCATTGTATAAACAACATGTGTGTATTTTTGTATTTATGTATTTGCTTTAAAGCACTGAGAATAATTACATAAACATGGTTGTAGTACCTTGCCTGTTTTTTTAATTAAAAAAAATTTAAATGTTTATTTTTGAGAGAGAGAGAGAGAGAGAGAAAACAGAAGAGGGGCAGAGAGAGAGGGAGACACAGAACCTGAAGCAGGTCTAGGCTCAGAGCTGTCAGCACAGAGCCTGGTGAGGGGCTTGAATCCATGAACCGCGAGATCATGACCTTAGTAGAAACCAAGAGTTGGTGGCTTAACCAACTGAGCTCCCCAGGTACCCCAGGAAACTTTTTTTTCTTAAATGTTCTGGAGTAAAACCATTTTTACTCTGGCTTAGAACTTGGGGGCCTTGCTTGGTTTTTGTTCAATTGGTTTAGGGCACCAGAGGAGCCTTCTGACTCATTCCCGGCCCGGCTTCATGGAATTCCGGTCTGGGTTTAACATCAGGTCTTGTCTCCACCCTCCATGCCCGCCCCCCCTCACACCACCTCCCAGGCCACAAGAATTCGCTTTTTCTGTTTATGGGTTCCACGGAGGCCTAAGTAGCAATTCACATAATCAACCAGTCACATAAACAAAAAATGATGAATGATTTTCAACCCGAAGGAAGTTTGTTAAGAGCAGCCAACACATTGAGCAGAGGGAGGGAGGGATAGCCGGGCCATCCTTGGCCCCCCTGGCCGGGACAGGAGCTCAGCCGGGTCTCTGGACTCCAGGTGGGCGGGGCCTCCAGGCAGCATGCTCCTGGGAGATGTTGTTTGCCTCTGCTGTCCCTGCCCTTTGCACACGTTCCTTATTTTAGACATCAGCTGTAGTGACTGAGATGGGCCCTCGGCGTGTGCTCATGAGTTCGTGTTTGTCCCGTGGGGGCTCTATGCTTAGTGTGTATAACATGTATTTTATTCATGCGAACAATGCATTCACGCGGTTTGTGCGTCGACACTGACAACTGACAGCTGTTAACAGGGAGGGTCTGTGTTAACATTCTGGTTGCAAAGTCCCAAGAAAGACCACTACCCGGCATTCTATGTGTTCGCCTCACAAAAATAGCCCTGTGTTTTCGTGATTAAAATTGGAGCTGAATAACTGGCTGAAAGGCGGAGACCGGACTTTCTGCCGGGCAAGAATCGGCTCCAGAGTGAGAAGATCATTTATCGATCGAACAAAACACTTAGAATTTACTGTGCCCGGGGTCCTAGGCTTCCAGGCAGGGAGGGAAACCAATAAATAAAAAATAAAACCCAGGTTTACCAAACTTGGATTCTCCTATCTAGAAACTTCAGCTGAGTCCCTGAAATGTGTAGAGTTATAGTGACAAGGACTCAGTGGGAGAGTGGGGAGATGAATGCCGGGTGCGGGGTCCAGACAGGGGCTTCTTCCCATCTGAAGGACTCAGAGAGGATTCACTGAGGAAGTCTGGCTGGGCTGGGAAGGGTGGGGAGGGCTCACACACACAGGATTGAGGGGATGGGGCTCCTGTCACAGCTCCCGGTGCCAGAGGGAGCTGAAAGGGTCTGTCGCCGTTGCTCAGAGGAGCAGAGAAGGGAAAACAACAGATGTGGCCGAGCCTGGCCAGAAAGGGGTATCAAGAGGGCTAATAGGTAGGAGCCCAGGGACAGTCGGGTCTGTGTGTTGAAGGGTGATGAGGTCACACTGGTCCCTGCTGGACAACAGATCTGTTGGGGCTTTTGTGACTATTGTGCTCTGCTGCCCTTTTGTGCAGGAAGGTTCTGGAAGGGATGGGTTCAGATGCAAAAGGCTGTCTGCCTGCTTGAGGGAGGGAACATGTGAGCCAAGAGTCACATGAGAACCAGCTGCCCGGGACCCAGTTAGGGATAAGCCAGCGGCTCTGTCCGGGTAACAATGATGCAGAGGGGACCCTGCAGGACCCTTATCACCAGGCTTAGTACTTTGGACACTTTTTTCTGAAGGCAGTGAGATTGCTTTAAAGGCAGATCTGGTTCGTATCGGCGGGTACGTGCATGCAAACATGTGCTATGTACTCAGTCCCTTGTGGATGGAAGGGAAGCAATCGGATACTTTTGCGGGCAACCAAATACTTAAAGTATTTCCTAGCAAGACCTTTACAAATGAGTCCTCATTTTTTTTTAATTTTTAAAAAATGTTTTATTTATTTTTTTGTTTTTGAGAGAGGGAGAAAATTTGTATACGTGCATGTTAGTAGGGTGGGCCAGAGAGAGAAAGAGAGAGAGAGAGAAAGACAGGCAGAAGATCTGAAGGTGGTTCCATGCTGTCAGCACAGAGCCCAACACGGGGCTCGAACCCACGAACCGTGAGATCATGACCTGAGCTGAAGTTGGACGCTTAACCTACTGAGCCACCCAGGTGCCCCACAAATTGTTCCTTATGACACGGGTGTGACTTCTAAGCATCCTGATATGTAAAGAGTGTTTTTTAGGGGAGGGCGAGGATTTTGCTGATGGGAATCCAGTGTGCCACACTCAGGGGGTCCCTGAGCCCAGCTCAGTCCTTGGATTTTTAGGTCTGGCACATGGATTTTCTTCATCCACCCAGTGACAGGCTCGTGAGCATTACAATCCCAGCAGGAAGATTTGCAAGAGGAGTTTCCCCGTCCAGTGACCAGAACTCCTGGGTCTCCCAACCACGTGGAACGTAGACGAGAAAACACAGCTGTGGTGAGTGCCCGACCCACGTTCTGTAAAGCCTGGGCCAAGCACCTTCTCATCAGAGGACACTTCCCTGCTGATGGGGCTGTTCATCCAGGAACACAGGGGGCTGGACAGAGAGATGCCGTTGGCCTCTTTTGTCCCCCTGAACCCATGTTTTCTTCCCAACTCCCCTCCTCTCTGATGCTTTGGTCTTCCAAGGGCTTTGGTTTCACTGACTCGAGCTACCATCAAGGTCTATTTCTGCTGACAGATGACACGGGTCAGGCTTCCCAGAATTTCAGGAAGAGGGTTACAGTCTCAGCTAATAGGACTTTGGAAAGGATTTCAGCTTCTCTGACTTTCCCCCACATTGACTAATGTGTTATTTGTGCTGGGAAATCAGCATGACCCCCTTCCCAGCAGCCTAGACGATACCCCTCTCTGCAGCTCCAGTAAGAGAGGATGAGCCAGACATATGGAACATTCTAGAAGCAGCACAAACTCCTACCACACCCCTTGTATCCCCTGCACTGATGTGCTCTCCCTTCATCCATGGAAGGAGGAGGGAGCTTTGGTAGGAAGAGTGGGCCAGGACGCCTCTCTGGAGCACAGCCCCCTCCGTGAGGAGGCCTGACCTCAGAGGCTGCTTTGGGTGCTCTGCTATGTTGTGGGCCTGGGTGCGGGTGTGTGTGAAAGTCGTCCCCAAGAGGACATTAGACAATCACAGGGTGGGGATCCCATTTCCGTCCTGCTGGGGATGCCTCGCAGGCAGTGGGGGGGCACTGAAGAGCCCAACCTCCAGGGGAAGAGCCCAGATGGTGGAGGGAGGCATGGCTTAGAGAGAACCAGGGTCTTCAGGGTCATTGGCCAGGCCATGTGTTGGCAAGGGCCACAGGGTGAGTCATCTCAGGAAATGTAACTCTGTGCACTCATTTGGGGCTGGCTTATTAGTATTGATCCAAGGGCATTTAGCAAACTGTTGGCCTCTATTTTTCTGGAAAATAAACCCGGGAAGCCCCAGGTGATCACAAGGATGAGGTTAAGGGTCATTGACCCAGAGGAAGTCCCATCCTGGGTGGCATGTCACTCTTCAGCCACCACCCCCCAGTGGGGCAGGGTCACTAGGAGAAAGAGCAGGATTTGGAAGCCAAGTTTCAGTTACACCTTTGTCCCTTACCCGGCTCAGATGACTATACCTTTTTGAGTGGTTGGTTTTTCCCTCCGTAGAATGAAGATCTATAATTGTGCCATGGAATTGTGGTGGGAATTTAATAAAATAATGTGGTAAACATGCTCAATAAACTGTAAGCACTCCAAAAATGAGAGAGCCCTCAGTATTTGACCTAAAATGTCACTGTGTGTTTCCAGATAGCCAAGAGAAAGACATTTCACAACTGTAGGCTTTTACCTTTGGTTCTAGTAGCATCTTGGGGAGGAGATTTTTGTTTTTATTTCTGCATTTTTATTTGGGGCACTTGGGTGGCTCAGTTGGTTAAGTATGTGGTATGATTCTTTTAAAAAAATTTTTAAATGTTCATTTATTTGAGAGAGAGACAGAGACAGAGCATGAGCTGGGGAGGAGCAGAGAGAGAGAAGGAGACGCACAATCCGAAGCAGGCTCCAGGCTCTGAGCTCTCAGGACAGAGCCCCATGCAGGGCTTGAACCCATGAACCATGAGATCATGATCTGAGTGGAAGTTGGACACTTAAAGGACTAAGCCCCCCCGGTACCCCAAGTATGTGATTCTTGATTTTGACTCAGGTCATGATCTCATGGCTCATGAGTTCAAGCCCGGAGTCGGGCTCTGCGCTGACTATGCAGACCCTGCTTGGGATTCTGTCTCCCTCTCCTTTTCTCCCCCGCCCCAACTTGTGCTCGCTCTGTCTCTCTCAAAATAAATAAATAAACTTAAAAAAAGAGAGAGAAAACTACAGTTTTGCTGGAAGCTCAGAAAATACACACTTTTTGTTCTTGTTGTTCGTTTGCAGGTGAAAGGTAAGACAAGATCTCGCGTCTTTCTGCCCATGGAAAGTTGCTCATTGGTTCTAGCAGATTGTGAATAGCCAGGTGCTGGGGACATCTGTCGGGCAGGATCCCAGGGCCTGGGAGGTGATGTGACCACTACAGGCAAAGCCACCAGTAGGCCCGTGTGGGTGTTTGATATTTTAGGAGCCGATGGTACCATCCGGGGCTTGTGTCCCCCTTTATACAAACAACAATTGGCATTTTTGACTCAGTGTTTTATGCCCAAGGATATAGAATGTGAAATCAATGATGGTACATGTCGATGTCAGTGTAAATGTTGGTTTCAGAACCTCACACCACGTATGACACGAGTCTGCCCCACACTTGCCATTTCCTGCCACGAGCCTTCGGTGTAAGACCTCGGCCTGGCCTTGGGCTCCTTCATGTCCCAGAGATGGGTCTCCGGCCCTGCCTAGCCACACGGTGTTTGTGTCCCTTTCTCACCAGCCTGGGCCGGGCGCTCTTTCCCTGGCTGTACCAGTGTGGACTGTCCCCGCGGCAGAGCCTGATCTAAGGGGCAGGGAGGGAGGGGGACACGGAAGGAGGAAGTCATAACTGAGGGCCCACGTTGCTTTGCCCAACGGAGACGTGATTCCATGGGGACTTTGAGGAAGCGTAAAGATGCCTCCAGGGGACAGACATTCATCCAGTGCTTCTGTCCCCATCACCCAGGGGACCCTGCACTTGCTAGGCTGGTGGGCCCTGAAGGACACTGCCTGTCCCCTGCAATCTCGGGCGGGCTCGGGCATGGGGCGTGGCGTGAGGCAGTTGTGACAAGCGCCTGATGGTCTTCCCACCCCTGTCTCCCTCCTGCACACCTTCCACATAAAGGAGCAGTCTTCTCCAAGACCCCTGTGCTCCAAGGACTTCAGTGTGTCATCATGACATCCTGGAGAGGGGACGAGCAGCATGGGGGGGGCGCTTCACACCCCTCGGGCTGACGTCATACCCCTTGGGATGACTCCCTGAGTGACCCAGACTTTCCCCCACCCGCAGGCCCGCTCTCCCCTCTTCTCTCCACCCGGAGTCCTGCCTGTCCCTCAGGCACAGCTCCCGGGTCACCTGTATTGTCCTCTGTTGTCACACACAAATCCATGCACTTGGCTCTCCCCCAACAGCCCTTTCCTACCGCCCGCTGCAGCATGCCCGCTGAGCAGCAGGACACATGGGGGCCTCTGGGGGCCTTTCTCGGCTTTTCCGCTGAGGCTCTGGGGCCGACTCTGTTCGCCGGCTCGTCCAGGCTGCCGGCCGACCTCTGTTCCTTGCGGTCGTAGGAAGGAAGTCCCTGTTCTTGGTGGGGGAGGCTCTCAGCTCCTGGGGGGCTGAAACAGAGAAAGGGAAGGGCCCCACGGCTGACATCCCCCACACCCCACATCTCCTCCTGGCACAGCAGACTCGGGGGTTCGACGGGGCCCACATGGACAAGCTCCCTTGTGCCAGAGAAGGTAAGACCTTCCTGCTCCACCCATGCTCAAAGGACATGAGGTGACAAAGGATGTGGGTCACTGGGGTCACTCCTAGAAATCGGCCACCACACCTGTCCTCCAGAAGATCTTCTCCAGCCCCTCTCGGCCAGACCTGTCTCCTTCCTCTGAGCCTCATGACGCTGTGATAGTGAATCCACTGTGCCCTCCGGGAGCCCCCCGACGCTCTCCTCCTGTGGACAATGAGGGCACTGGCCTAGCTGATCCACCACTCGTCTTCCCCAGTGCTGGTTCCTCGATGTCTCTGAGTACTTTTGTGCCACAAGGTATTTGGGTTTTGTACTAGATTTAAATACGGAAAGACTCATAAAGGGCAAATCTTAAAATGTTAAAGAAAAAGTGCAGAGGCAGGACACACATGAGGTCCATAGGAGGGAAGCGAACCACAGTCTGGTGCACGCACCACCAGGGCAGCGACCGAGGGGTGTGCGCTGTCCCCTAGAACGACATCCTTCAGTCACTCCCACATGCCCAACGGCCTGGGCATTTTCCTAAAGTGGACGCGGAGATTGGAGCCTCTTGATTTGCATGATTTTGTGGGGTTTCTGGGTCCAGTGGGTGGAGATCCATTTTCAGAGACCCCTTCCTGACATGTACTGGAGAGGGACCAGTCACTTATTTTTAAGGGACAGTTTGGTTTGGCATATGACCTTTTTTGGGGGAAATGATTCACCTAAAAAGACCTTTTTTTAAAATACATCAGGGGGCACCTGGGTTGAGTGTCCGACTCTTGGTTTTGGCTCAGGTCAGGATCTCACAGTTTGTGGGACTGAGCCCCAGCCAGCTCTGTGCTGACAGTGTGGAGCCTGCTTGGGATTCTCTCTCACCTTCCCTCTCTGCCCTCCACTACCATGCTCATACTTTCTTTTTCTCTCAAAATAAACAAATAAACTCAAAAAACATCAGACATTCAGAAGAGGGGCATACAGCTCATAAGTTGCCCACAGGATGTAGGGTAATTGTGAGCAAGGCTCATAGGAAAGCGCTTTGGCACATGGTAGGAGCTTTATTCAGAGTTGTTCCAACAGTAATGTTAAAATTTAAATCCAGCTGCTTTACAGAGTTCACAGTTACACAAAAATGTGTCAGTTTTAATCCAATGAGTTTAATTTTGCAAATGTTTTAAATTATAACTTGTTAATTCCATTTCTTATAATCTAATAGAACTATTTGTACGATCAGACTGTTTGCAAAGTGTTTTTGCAACTGCGGCCAGTAGTTCCCTGGGCTCTTCAGCCCCCGGAGTGGCCCGGACTGTGATCATAAGTCTGCTAGTCCTTGGGACCATCGTACAAAACACCACACCGCACACACCGGAACTGCCTTTTTGCTGCCAGTCCCTGTGTGGTGCCCAATGGGCCCGGATTAGGTCAGTGCAGCCCTGTCACCCTTACGTAACCTGAGAGCTAAGTGTTGTTGGCCATTTTACAGATGAGGACACGGAGGCTTCCAGAGATTGGAATAACACAGCCCAAGGCCACACAACTGTCAAGGGGTAAGGCGGCTCCCCACTGGGTTTTGTCTGACACCAAGTCTGTGATTCTGACCACCCTGCTCTATAACTTTTCAGAGACCAAAGTTCATAAACACCAAACAGGCTTTATTTTAGGGGCAGACTTTGCTCGGTGAACTCAGGCTTATTGAAAATCCCCTCAATTTATTTTTGATGGCGTATCTTTTCAAACAAACTCATTCTCAGACTGGCTGAAGATTCATGACTTAGGCTGCTGGTGTTACCTGATCGTGTCAACCAGGATCTGTGCATCCTGAGGTTCGGCTGGAGTCGGGTGCACAGCCTGGCTGACCACCCCGTGTGGTCAGGTTCGGCCCGCGTCCCCAGCGTCACAGGCTGCTTCTCTGAACACACACATCCCAGAGGCGATGGTGTCAACGTGTCTGCGGCTTCTGAGAGCAGCTGTGTGGCTCAGCTCCGGGTCCACTGTGTCCCTGGGAACAGCCAGGCTCTCACGTGGTTCAGCGAGTCTGTCAGCCCTGGGTCCCGGGAGACCCTTCTTCCTGGATGCGCATGTGTCCCTGCTGGGGCTGTTGCGGTCCTGCCATGGGACATTGTGGCTCATAACCCTCTCGTGGGCACCCAGGACTTCTGGTAGACCTGATTAGGGTGGAGAATCTGCTAGTTAGTAGACGCCTGTGCTTTTCGTCCACACAGAGAGCCAGATAAGTGGATTCCAGTCCTCACACACTTCTAGGAAATGAAGAAACCCTTCTTGAGGGTTTTTAGTGCATCAACCTCACCCTAAATGCTCACTTGAGCTACCAGCAAAAGTGACGGACTTGCGGCGCTGTGGAGACTCACAGAGTTTTCCTGCTGCTGCCTGGTGGCCGCGCAGGCGTCCCTCCCAGGCGAACACCGCCCTCCCCCTCCCCCGCCCCCCACCCGCTCCAAGAGATGCAGTCACTTATGTATAGAAACATGAATTTCACTTCTTGTACTTCTGGCTGAGAGATCCGGACCTGAGCCTTCTTCCCACCATAAACACATATTTATATTCAGACATTTAAACAACACACAGTCTAGGTTGTGTTCCCTGAGGAAAAAGAAGCTTGTGAGGTCAGCCCCGTATGCCCTGACTCTGTCTGGGGATACCTTTGGGACTTGGTGTCATCAGGCTCTGAGCTGGGGAGGCAGAGGTCAGAGTTCGGGGCTGTTGGTGCGGCTTGGGTCCAAGGCTGGGCAGGGGACTGGAGAGCAGGCAGTGGGGCGCCCTGGATGCTGTGGGACGTAGAAGGCAAGGGGACAGCAGCGCAGACGGCTCAAAGTAACCCCACACGTATGTGGTGAACTGATAATTTGACAAAGGAGCCGAGATAATTAAATGGGGAAAGTATGGCCTACTTCACTGGAGATCCATACAGGGGAGTGAGCTATGACCTTAACTCATAATATGCATGCAAAGTAACCCAAAATAGATTGCAGATTAAAACGTAAAACGTAAAGTATAAAATTTACATAAAATATCTGGAAGAAAAATCTTTGAAACCTTACATTAAGGAAAATTTCTTACAACACAAAAAGCACAAAATAAAGAAAAAAGGGATGAATTGAATTTCGAATTAGAATTTTGCTTAAGACGCCACTAAGATCCTCTGTCCCCCTCTCTCTCTTGGCACCGCCGCCCCACACTCCCTCTTACCACAAATAAATAAACATTAAAAAAAGAAAATGAAAAGATAAGCCACGTGCTAGGAGAGAATATTTGCAATGCACGTATCTGTGGAAGGACATTTCTTCAGAATTCTTACAATTCAAGGCAATAAAACAAGCAACACAATGAAGATGGACTAAAGACTCGGTTTGATGTTTCATGAAAGAAAATATACAAATGGCTGAAAATCACATGAAAAGATGCTCCTTGTTAGTTGTGAGCCAAAGGCTCTCAGGTGTACACAGCACCTGGCATTCTCGTATGTGGCTGGCAGGAACGTGAAATGGTATAACCACTTTGGAGAACAGTTTGGCAATGTTTTAATTTTTTTTTAATGTTTTATTTATTTCTGAGAGAGAGAGACAGCATGAGTAGGGGAGGGTCAGAGAGAGAGGGAGATACAGAATCTGAAACAGGCTCCAGGCTCTGAGCTGGCTGACAGCACAGAGCCGGACACGGGGCTCGAACCCACGAACCATGAGACCATGATCTGAGCAGAAGTCGGACGCTTAACCGACTGAGCTCCCCAGGCGTCCCAGCAATGTTTTAGAAAAGTAAACAGACACGAGCCAAATGACCCAGCAGTTCTGTTTCTAGATATTTACCAAAGAGAATGAAAATACATGCTCGGAAAAAGACTTTGATGTCATGAACGGTGACAGCGGCTTGTTGGTGAGCGCGGGGGGCCAGGGAACGAGTCAGGTATCTGGGAGAGGGGAAGGTTTGGACAACGGGTGGTGCTCAGCAGAAAGAAAAGAAGAGTCACCGAGAGAAGCAGGGATGAGAATTTCAGCAACGTCAGCTGAGCAAAAGAAGTTTGCAGACACGGAGGACGCAGCACCATCCTCGCTGTCGGATCTCATGTCTCTGACACTAGGGCCCATTGGTATCAGGAAGTGGATCGGTGGTTGGGAGGCACAGGGCAGACCGGGTGTGCGGGTGTGGGACGTGGCTGTGGCCGGACCTGCTGGCGTTTATAAGAATTTAAGCATTTGTCAAAACCCAAATGACTTCCTGCTTAAGGTGTGTGACACCCTGCATAGCGCTGATTAAACGAATGAAGTGTGCGCAGCAGGGACAGTGGGAAGGCCCGTCCTGGCTTCTCACCTGCGCGAGATACTCGCATCTCTGAGTCCCGGTCTCTCTGTCTGCAAACTGGGACCATCACGGCATTGATGTTTTAGGGCTGTGACAGGCAGGCAGGATTTAGTAAGATATGACTTGCCGTCCTTTCAGGACCTGGCACAGAACTCACCATTAGCGGGTTTTTCCTAATGAAACCATGCAGAGGTGTGGTTCCTGGCTCTGCAGACGTCCAGACGTGCACATCCGCCTACCAGCTGAGGGTCACACACATCACACCCTAGACAAGCCCCTCCTTTTATGCAGCTCTCAGTGGGGCAGTGCCGTCACCTTCCTGCTCCAGCTGAGCTGTGACATCTGCGCGGTGGGATCCAGAGAAGATGCCAGCCCTGTGGGACAAAGCCAACTTCCTTTGGGACGGGGCTGCCCGGTGAGGTCCAGGCTGACGTGATTGCAGTGGGCTCATAGGATCCAGCGATGTGTCAGCACAACACGTGTCTCTGGGATTTGTGCGCACTGTCCCGTGTCACTGGGCACGGCTGCCCTCCTTGTCTGTGACTCCTGCCTGCTGTCTGCCCTGACCCTGGCCTCTGTAAGTGAACCTCATTTCACACAGAGGCGCCCCAGGCAGATCGCTCAGCTCATGTCAGACATTCAGTAGTGTCTACTGAGTTAATCTGAACAGCTGTATGTGAGTTGATTTTTTTGGATAAATAAAGCATTTTTTAAAAGTTTTCTTTATTTACTTAAGTAATCTCTGCACTCAATGCAAGTTTCAAACTCATGACCCCGAGATGGAGAGTCACATGGTCCCTCCACTGAGCCCCAACAGAAGCATATATATTTTTAAATTTTTTATATTTATTTTTGAGAGAGGTAGAGACAGAGCATGAGGGCAGGGAGAGAGGGAGACACAGAACCTGAAGCAGGCTCTAGGCTCTGAGCTGTCAGCACAGAGCCTGACGTGGGGCTCCAACCCACGATCCATGAGATCATGACCTGAGTCGAAGTTGGACGTGTAACTGACTAAGCCCCCCAGGCGCCCCCAAACATCGGCTGCTATGGACTAGTTGTGTCTCCTCAAAATTCATGCGATGAAGCCTTAACCCACATCGTGAGGGTATTTGGAGGGGGGGGACTTTGGAAGAGAATTATGCTCATTTGTGCTCAAGGTCGGGGGGGCCCTCATATCAGGAACACAGTGGCAGGCACCTTGGTCCTACACTTCCTGACTCCAAAACCAAGAGAATCAAGTCCCTGGAGTTTCAGCCACCTAGTCCCTGATCTTCCGCTGCCGCAGCAAGCGGACTTCTGCGGTGGCTTTAACCACATGAGCTATAGACAAACCAGCAAGTCATTCGTCGGCCACTCTTCTGTTCATGCACTAACTCACTGCGCCATCATGTCCTGGTCCCTGCTGTAGGTGAAGAAGAATCAGGGGTAAACAGGGACGAGTCCCTGCTCTACGGTTTGCGGGCCTGTGGGAGAGGCACGGTAACTGAACGACACCAGTGATGCAACCCAGTCTGAGCAGACAGTGGTGACATGTGGCCTGAAGGTGAGGTCCTTGGGGCTATGCTGCGGCTTGAACTGGGGGCTCAAGGGGGGCCAAGACACTGTGGCTGAGTCTCAGAGAGGGAGGGTCCTGGGAGGCACGACAGATGCTCAGGTCCTGGAGGCGATATGGAGGAGGGGCTTGAAGTGGCCCGGACCCCAGCCCACGTAACTCGAGGGATGAGGGTGATGGTGTGGGGGCAAGGGGAGTAGACAGAGCTCACTGCCGGCACGTCGCAGGTGAGGGAGAAGAATGGCAAGCATGATTTGGGGGTGTCTGGCCTGAGAAAACGGATGAGCGCCCGTGCCGAGCGCAAGAGGCCTGGGACTGTGGAGGGGGCCACGGATTGGGGTTTGGGCAGGTTGAGCTTGCGATACCATGAGAGGACCGGCCAGTGGGCACCTGGACATGACTGGACAGGGTCCCCAGCACCCCCAGCACCGCTCGGCACAACTTTCCGTGACAGTGGACATATTCTCTATCTACGCAGTGTAGCATCATAGCCGCGACCCCCACACGGCCACGTACGTTTAAACTAATCAAAATTAACAGTTTACACCCGAAACTAATATAACGCTGTATGTTAATCACACTGGCTTTAAAATGTAAAAAGTTAGGATTTTAGCTTCTCGGCTGCACTGGCACGTTCCATGGCTGTGCAGGGTCCGGGACATGCAATTTCGGAGCCCAGAGAAATACTCCAGGCTGAACACACAGGACTTTGGGCCGTGGGGAAGAGGTCAAGGCTGGTGAGGAAGAACGCACTTCAGATACACAGAGAAGGAGCAGCCAGAGGAGGAGGAAGAAGCTGCCAGAGTGTCGTCCCGAGTCAAGTGTATCGAGAAGAGGCCACAGGCAGTGGCTCTGAGTTTCTGGAAGGTTGAAGAAGATGGAGACTGAACATGTTTACTGCACCCATGAGATGATGGTCCCCGGTGACCTTGGCTGTTTCAGGGGAGGTCTGGGGCCGGCGGGCCAGCTGCGTCAGGGGAGGCCACGTGCTGGAGAGAGAACTGAATGGAGCGGAAGAAATTGAGAGCCCCTTGCTCCGTAAGTCGTTAATCAAGCTGGGGATTATTTAAACAAATCAAGGGACAGCCAATGACACAGACAGACGTCTTCAAAGCCCTGAGTGTGTCCTACGACGTTACCAGTTTTGAATCTTTTGTCGGGAACACAGAGAGGTACACACCGCCGCTCATCCTGTGGACCCTAACTCTGGGGCCAGGTGTGAGCTAGGCCAGGGAGGCTGCGGCCACGGCACGCTGTGCCAACAGCACCAGATGGCAACTGAAGGCTTCCGTTCTTCTGTATTGAAAACATTGTATTATCTTGGGGCACCTGGTGGCTCAGTCGGTTGAGCGTCTGACTCTTGATGTCTGAGAGTCTTGAGCTCTGGTCATGATCTCACTGTTGGTAAGTTTGAGCCCCTCATCAGGCTCCATGAGGGCAAGGAGCCTGCTTGGGATTCTCTCCCTTTCTCTCTGCACCCCTGCCCCAAAAGATAATAAAAACATTGTATTATCTAGAACTTAGAGCAAACGTAAGAAGACAGAAAAGTATAATAAACATCTGAGCATGACCCAGCACCCTTTGACCATCCATCCTGCCCTGTCACAGGCCCACCCACCTCACCATCAGGGCAGTGACACCCTTCCACTTCTGCTAAGAAGGTCATTCTTGGTGGAAAGCAGGGGCAGGGGCCTTTCTCTTTAAGGAGCCAGATGGTAAATATTTTAGGCTTTGCAGCCCACACACCTGCCATCATGACCACTCAGCCCTGCTTGGTGCAATAGATGATGTGGAAACAAGTAAGAGCAGCTGTGTTTCAATAAAACTTTACTTAAGGATGCCGAAGATTGAATTTCATCTGATTTTCACGTGTCACAAAATCTCCTCTTTCGTCCTTTGGTTCCTTCCCCCACCACAACCACTGAAAAGTGTAGAAGTCATTTTTGCTCACAGACAATACAAAAATGGGCAGAGGGCTCAGATTTGGCCCAGAGTTTGCCAACCACGAGGGTGGTGAACAAATTGGGGCGGGGGGGGGGGGGACGAGAAGACACTCAAGATGACCCTCCCTAGGCTACTGCAGGAGTCAAGGACAAAACTTAGCCGAATCCACAGAGAGAAGAAAGAGCGGTAAGCTTATGATGTGGTTGTTAGGGACCATCAATTCCACGTTTATTGATGATGTACTATGCCCTAAGTGCAACGTTAGCGCTGAAGATAGATAAATAAATGAAGAGCAAGTAATTTTTGCCATCAAGTCCATATGGGGAGACAGGTGGGTTGTTTTCTATATCATATGGTAAGACCCATGACAAATACAAAAGCAAACAATATACATGTATACATATTCATATATCCATGCATATATAAAAATGGCTATAGAATATGGAGGAGATATGGATTAATTCTGCCTGGGAAATGTCAAACATGACCTCCAGGGGAAGTGCCTTCCATTTAGGTAGGTACTTAGAAAGGTGAGTCAAGGTAGGGCAAGAGGGAAAGGTATTCAAGGCCAAGGGAAAACATGGATAGATGTCAGGAGGCTTCGGACAGAAGCCTGGGCCCCATCCAGCTCTTGGATTACTGCTGTCTCGAGGGCAATGCAGGCCTAAGTCTGGAGGCACCTGTAAAAATGGAGGCTCTGAGGCTTCAGGAGGGAGGACCATTTGTGGAACATTAAATGGTGCTACGTGGTCCAGCCGGCTGCGCCTTTCATCTCTGACAACTCCCCTCCTTGGTCACTCAGCCCCAGCCCTGCTGGCCTTTTTGCTGCATAAGACGCTCCGCATGCTCCTCCTTAGGCCTTTGGCCTTGCTGTTCTCACTGCCTGGAGTCTGAATCCCCCTCCTGCGTTCCTCAGATGCCCTCTCTGACCACCCTAGGTTAAACAGATAATACTCTCTTAGGTTTACCAGGAGCTATGCCCCTCGGTAGTGATGATTATTCCCTCCCTTTAAAAAAATTATTTTTAAATGTTAATTTATTTTTAAGAGACAGCAACAAAGAACAAGGAGGCGAGGGGCAGAGAGAGAGGGGGAGACACAGAATCTGAAGCAGGCCCCAGGCTCCGAGGTATCAGCACAGAGCTGGACGCAGGGCTTGAACCCACAAACCGTGAGATCATGACCTGAGCCGAAGTAGTGTCCGACTGAGCTCCCCAGATGCCCCCTCCTTCTTTTGCTGTCTAGCTGCTCCTAGAATACGAGCTTCATGACATGAGAGTATGTGTTCCATTTGCTGTTGTGTCTCTTGAGTCTAGACCAGTGTCTTACAAAGTACAGGCATAAGAATATTAGTGACATGTATCACCTAGAGGTGTGGGAAGAAACTTGCGAAGGACACAGATGTGCTGGGGGCAGGAAGGACCCTCACCTCCCGGGACAGGGGAGTGATGCAAAGCTGGGGTCCGCTGCGGGCATTGGGAGCTTGAGCATCAAACCCACACCCAACAGGTAATAATTACACTTGTGGGGGGGGAGGTGAGCTCGAGGTACCCCTCCCTGCCTGGGCTATTCTTTCCAGGAGTCGCAGAGGGAATCCTAGAGCAGGGAGAAGCAGGGAGAGGCCCCAGACTGAGGAGGCAGGCGCAGGCGGGAGTAAGCAAAACTTGAAACTTGGAAGGGAGAAAACAACCCATCCAAGAGCCAGACACGAACTGCACACCGTTTGAAGGAATGAAACCAAAGCATAGACAAGACTTCCTTGGTTTCATGCTTCTATGATTAAAAAAATAAAGGAAAAAAACAAAAACAAAGCAAAACCCTCAACACAGACATGTCTGATGTGGGGCAGCAGGGAGTTCTCACGGGCTAGAAGTGAGTTTCGGGACACGGTGCCAGCTGCCGGCCCCTCCCCGTGTCCTTTCCTCTGCGCCCTTGGGAAGGGCTTTTGTGGCAACAGGCAGTAATAGCACTGGGCCATCTTGTTACAGGTTTTCTCTTCTTGCTTCTCTTTCCATTATTATCATTTAATCAACAAGGCAGGTCTGCCCATGCTCGTACTAAACATAATGTACCGTAGCGTGTGACCAGCTTTTGGGGGAGAAAGACAGCTTTTCCATTGTTGAGAACTGGAGCGTTAGTGACCAGTGCCCAGGACTGTTTTTCCAGAGGACTGTGGATCATGATACCTTAGGGAGCTTGAGCATCTCTGTTTCTGAGATTTCTTTGTGTGCAAGAAAATAATGAAAACCAGTGTAATAAGAGGTCAGTTTATTTATTTTTGAGTGCTAAATGGTCCCTTTATGAGCATTGCTGGAAAGGATTCCCGCTGTGCACAAACATGCCGGATTTTAGGGTGGGATGCCCCATGCGTGGTCTTGGCGGCTTCACCCCCCAAGACGGGCACCTTGGGCTTTTCCCTGCCTTCTCTCTCTCATATTCCGGGTCTAACCTGTCAGGAAGTTCTATGGGGCTGGCCTTCAAAACACACCCCAAACGTGTTCCCCTTCAGCACCAGCCAGGGGTCCTGTCCCAGCCACTTCATGTTTGGCCTGTGTTTCTGCAAGAGCTTCTGGAAGGTTCTGAAACAGGAGTCAGGTCACCTGCTCCAGACCTCCTCAGGGCTCCCCACTTTGGTGGGAGCGAAGCCAAAGCCCTCAGGCTGGCCTGCAGGTGCCAGCGCCCATTGCCCGTGGGTCACCTTGCTGTCCCCCGCGGTCTCTGCAGCTGTCCGGGAACACGCCAGGTGGGCTCCCCGCACCTGGCTCCCTGTGAGGCCTTCCCGCTGGCCGCTTCTTCCTCCTGGAAGCCTTTCCTCCCGCACGTGCTCTGCTGCGGGATTCAGGTGTGCCACCGGGCAGCCTGCCTGGTCCACGGTCAGTGGAACCGCACCTGCCGGCTTCTCCCCCTACCCCCTTAATTTTGTCCTTATAACTGAACTGGTAACTCATGTAATTTATAGAAACTGATATAGTTTGCTATTGGTTTTCGCACCCATCCGAGTTCTGTTCGGTTCATCGATGTATCCGTGGCACGAGGGACACCTGCACTCAGAACACGAAGTTTCATAAATTCGTGCAGAACGAACCATGGGGGGAGGCCCCCCTGAGGTGGCTCCACCGCGAACCCCGGGTTTGGAGAACTCTTTTATTTTTTAATTAAAAAAAATGTTTTATTTATTTCTGAGAGAGAAAGAGAGACAGCATGAGCAGGGGAGGGGCAGAGAGAGAGAGGGAGACACAGAATCCGAAACAGGCTCCAGGCTCTGAGCTGTCAGCACAGAGGCCGACGCGGGGCTTGAACCCACAAACCGTGAGATCATGACCTGAGCCGAAGTCGGACGCTCAACCGACTGAGCCACCCAGGCGCTCCTGGGGAACTCTACCTTCTAACCGGATTAGCGCACTTCGTTACTGTCAGGTGTAGACACAGGTGTAGGGCGGTGCGGGGTCCTGGAGGCCGGGCGCCGGCAGGTGCTCTCCACGCCCCACTTCTCAGGCTCTTGCAAGAGGCGCCTTCCTAGGGGCCACCCCTACTGGGGTTGCGCCAGCCCCCACTCCGTGCTGCGCCCCTCCACCCACAGGGCTGTGCCATCCCCCACTCGGGGCTGAGCATCCCCAGCTTCCGCGAGGCCCTACACACCCTCCGCCCCCTCCAGCGCCTGCCGCGGGGCCGGGTGAAGCGAGCGCCCCACAGGCCGAGTCCCCGACCCGCGTGAGCCGCAGAAAAGCTGCCCCTCCGAAGTCTGCTCCACAAACGTTTAGCCGTTGTAGGCTTGTTTACTGTGACTGTGGTAAGAATACGCGCGCTCTACCTTGGGAGTCATTTTTCAATATAGTGTTTTCTAACTTGAAGCCACTCAGACCGAAGTCTTACACTGGAATGTGGACGACGCGTAGCGACCGCGGGGAAGGCGCGACCCCCCCCCCCCACGCCGCTCCCGCGCAAGCGCGTCCTCTGCGCCCGGCCCGCCTCGCCGCTCCCGCGCAGGCGCGTCCTCCTAGCTAGCCCCGCCCCGCCTGCGCCGGACGCGCGGAGGTAGGCGGGGCGGAGGCGCTCGGGGGGCGGGGCGGAGGGCGCGCGCCGGGGAAGGGGAAGAGCGCGCGCTGGGCGCGGGGGGGCGGAGCGCGGAGGGCGCGCGGGGGGCGGAGCGCGGGCTGTCTTGGGCTCTGAGGAGACAAAGCCGCGTCGGGGCCGCGGGGGGTGGGCCTTGGGCTCGGTGGCGCCCCCGCCCGCGGGGAGGGCTTTGCCGCCCGCCGACGCCGCGGACGCCTTGCCTCGCAACAGGTCGGCCGCCTTCCGGGAGCCTCGCCCTGCGCCGCCGCCCCCCGATCCCGAGACCCGGGCGCCCCGCTCGGCTCGGACCGCGGATCTCATGCGGTTCGGGTCCAACATGATGCCGGTAAGCGCGCGGGCCGGCGGCTGGTCAGCAGGCCGCGGCCCCCCCAGCCCATCCCCCACCCGGCCCCCTCGGGTCGCCGCGCTCCCCGACCCCGCCGGCAGGGAGCTGCGGGCGCGTAGCCACCCAAACTTTCCTTGCGCGTCTGCTTGAGTCCTCACTTCGTGCGGTTCTCGCGCGTCGAGACCTGGGGCCCCGGGATCTCGGTGCTTTGTTTTCTTAAAACTTTGTTGGAGCGAAGCGCGGAGCCTGCCCTTGCCTGAGGTCCGCTTGCGTGTCGCTCCTGGTGTGCGAGGGCGGCCCGGGGAGGGTCAGGTCGCGGGAGACCCTAGTGTCCGCGGCACGTTCGGCTCTCGGACCTCCCCCCCGAGACCCCGGACCCCCCCCGAGTCCCCGACTCCTCGAGCGTCCAAACCCATGAGTCCCCTGAACCCCCCCGAGCCCCACTCTCTGACCCCCGCAGTCCCTTTCCCCTCTGCTCCCCCGAGCCTCCGAACCCGCGAGCCCCCAGAATTCCCCCCGAGTCCCTGGCCCCCCGCCCTCCCAGCCCCTTGCCTGCCATCCCAGCCCCTTGCCTGCCATCCCCTTACCCCCGAGCCTCCGAACCCACGAACCCCTTGAACCTCCCCGGAGCCCCAGGCGCCCCGCCCCTCTCAACTCCCCTTCCCCCCGCTCCGAGCCTCCGAACCCGCGAGTTCTCTGATCCTGACGAGACCACCCGCTCCCCCAGACCTCGGAGGTCCCTGGCCGCAGGGCTGATGCTGGAGCGCCGAGAGCCCGAGGGTGAGTGGGGGCGGGGGGCTCGTGCACGCGCCCCCCACCCCCACCCTCCGGAGGTCGTGCTCGCGCCTCTGCCCGGGACCCGGGGTCCTTTTGCGGCCTGCGGCGTTTTCCTAAGCTTCCTGTGTTCGGACAAAGCAGCGGGCAACTTTTCTTCCCCTGCTTCGGAACCGAGTGTCGGCGCGGTGCGTCCGTTTGCAGTTAGAGGTGCCCCGTGGAAAGCTCTGTGCCCCGGCTGCCCACCTGTGTCGTGGGAGGGCGTCCTGACTTCCACGGTCTCGGCAAACTTAGTGTATTGCAATCGGTGATGGACTTTTCCACAGCCTCCAGGATTCAAGGAATTAGTGTTAATAGTATCGTGCATCCTGTTTTAGCTTAATACCCGCTTATAGAGTCAGGTTTGCGATGCGAGTGGACTATGGATGAGGGTGAAGGAATTTGCAATTAGAATTTTTATCCTTGGATTTATGTTTATCTTTCTTTTGAAATGAATTTTGCAGGTTGTCACTGAATTTTCCTAAAAATAGGAACAAGACAAGTACTGGTTGTTGCAAGGTGATTTTTTTTTAAATTTTTACTAGATTTTGAGAGGGAGAGTTAGACAAGAGTGTGTGAATAGGGGAGGGGCAGAGAGAGAGAGGGAGACACAGAATCCAAAGCAGCTTTCAGGCTCTGAGGTGTTAGCACAGAGCCCAACGCGGGGCTGGAACCCACAAACGGGAGATCAGGACCTGAACGAAGTCAGTCCCCTAACAGATTAAGTAAGCTACCTAGGTGCCCCTTCAAAGTAATTTCTTAAGGATAGTTTCATGTCAGGGAATCCTTTGGGCTTTCTTAAAACTTGGGGGAGTTTTGGACGTCTGGGTGGCTGAGTGGGGTATGCCTATGACTCTTGATCTCAGCTCAGGTCTTGATCTCATGGTCGTGAGATCAAGCCCCGTGCTGAGCATGAAGCCTACTTAGAAACAAAACTTAGGAGAGATTTTCTTCTCCCAGCCATGTACCAGGTGACTAGTGTATAAAGAGTTGCGCAGCTACTGAGACTGGCATGGTCCTTCTGATCGGTGCCCGTGCGCACTGGCTGTGAAGCCAGAACCTCAGCGTGTGCTCAGCCACGACTACCTTTGTGACCAGAATCCCCTTTTTTAAAAAAGTGATTTGTCTCCTAGTTTCACCATCTGTAAAATGGGGATGATAGTAACGCCAGCTCTCAGGGTGGTTGTGAGGATCGGGGTCCCTGTTTCTGAAGCAGCTAGTACCACCCAGCGTGGAGTAGGTTCTCATCAGACCTCTGGTGGGGACGCCAGAGTGGCTCAGTCAGTTAAGTGTCCAACTTCGGCTCAGGTCATGATCTCATCGTTTGTTGGTTCAAGCCCTGCGTTGGGCTCTGTGCTGAGAACTCAGAGCTTGGAGCCGGCTTCAGATTCTGTGTCCCCTCTCTCTCTGCCCCTCCCCCACCAACACTCTGTAGGTCTGTCTCTTTCAAAAATAAAGAAATAATTAAAAAAAAAAGACTGCGGATGGGATTTGCGGTACTGGCCTCACCAGAGATTCATAGCCTGTGGCAGGTAACGACATGAAGCAGGTGTTCATTCAGTAACATGACTCTCTGTCTTTAAAATAGTTTGAGTGCTTGAAAATGAGCCTATTTTCTTAAATATTTTTCTTCTCTTTGGCTTTTAGTATACAGCACTTGGATTTTAATTTTAGCATTGAGTGAGGTTTTGCGTTTTATTACTTAACCAATTACTAAAAATCTTAACCCAATTTATTAGGAAAAGGATTATAGTTAATATGAAAAGACAGATTGGCTCAGGATGTAGACTGTTGTCTTGATGTGCTTTTGTTGTGGATGTGGTTAAACGTGCATAAAAATTGCCCTTTTAATCGTTTTTAAGTGTATATTTCTGTGGCATTAAGAATACATTCCATGCTTTGCTCTCAAAGGCATTCTAAAGATAACAGCTTGCTACTTAGACAGCATTATATTAAAAATGTGCAAATAAATTGTGTTTGTGTATTTTCTCACCAAATGGTAGAGAATCAAGTGATTTTCATGTGGGACATGAAGTGATAATTGGACCCAAAGCCAGAAGAGGAAGGTGCATTTTTTTAGTAGGCTAACTAAAAATAAGTAGGCAAACGCTGAAAGTCAGGGTGGCGGTAATGATCGGGTACAGCCGGCGGGCGAGGTAATTAACGCTCATTTCTAGATCCCCACCAACGTGTCTCTTGATTCTCTGATATTTCTACAACTTGGTAAGAAGAAACTGATTAATATTTCATACTCAACACTTTATTTTCCTTCATTGAAGAATGAATTGTTTGCAGGTTGAGAGTGTGGCTTTTTAGGTGAGCCATCCTCATTGTATTTGATTATCAGATAAAGATAATTTCACGAAAAGCAAAATTTCTCAGCTATTGAAAATTACATCAGATATCTTTTTCATTACTTTCATTTTGTAAAGCATTATATTCAGACAAAGCATGTATTCAGAAATACTTCTGTGAGAGGTTAGCTAACTGTAAAAGCATTCAGATATAACTTGATAAACATTTGTTTGTACTTGCTACCAAAATGGTAAAATAAAAAGAACAAAACCCAGAACTACACGCAGAACCGCACACAGTATTCTGCGGAGCCACGTGGAGGGCCAGGGGACTTGACCCTGTCTCTCTGGTAGATCTCCTGTGTCAGGCATATCTGTCCCTCTGTGTGGGGTGTCCTGCATCTTTGTGGGCCCACAGGGGAGCCACCAGCCACCTGCAGCTACAGCACTTGAAATGTGACTAATGGGACTGAAATTTTATAAAGATTATTTAGCTTGAATTTTTTCTAGGTAGCAGATGTGCCTGCCGGCCACCGTGTGGGCCGTGCAGTCTCACGAAGCAGCAAGGAGAAGAACTTCGCCCTCGAACGGCGTGTTTGCAGCCTCGTGTTCACGTTAGTGTTTTGAAACAAAATTGTAATGGCCTGTTTACCCCTGATGACTTGGAAAATGGGTTTTCCAGAGATTTGGTGCCTTGCTGCAGATAATGTTTCCAAGAAATGATCCCTTATTTTAAAAAGTTCAATTGACCTGATCGTGGTTTTAAGTTTTTTTTTTTTTAAGTATATTTATCTTGAGAGAGAGAGAGAGAGAGCATGTGCATGTGTGCATGCGTGCCAGTCAGGGTGGGGCAGAGAGAGGGAGAGAGAATCCCAAGCAGACTCTGTGCTGTTAGCACAGAGCCCTCTGTGGAACTCAGACTCACAAACCATGAGATCGTGACTTGAGCAGAAATCAAGAGGCGGAGGCTAACCGGCTGAGCCACCCAGGTGCCTATGATCATGATTTAAGGTTTAAATGTGACATTTTACCTTCTAGGGCCACGAGGTGTCATAATTATTTCTAGTGATTCCATGAAGCTGTAAGTTAATATCTGATTGTTCGAGCTTCTAGTTTGGGGAGTCTAGGAGAAAAAAGTGGGCATGGGGCACCTGGGGGCTCAGTCGGTTAAGCATCCAACTTGTGATTTCAGCTCAGGTCACGATCACGCGGTTTGTGGGATTGAGCCCCACCTCGGGCTCTGTGCCAACAGTGTGGAGCCTGCCTGGGATTTTCTCTTTCTCTCAAGATAAAGTTTGTTAGTTTTTTTTTTTTTAATTTAAGTTTAAAATAAAAATGGGTTCTTACAGTATCTCCTTGGGGAGTCAGACACCTGGTGAGTAGGATTTCTGTGTTTCTGACAGAGACTGTGCATCGTGGGCACCTCACAGACCAAAGGTATGACTTCTGCTTAAATGCTTACATTATTTTCATGTAAAAAAGTTATTTGCACGTATTTCCCAACTGAAATTAGGTGTTGAGATTAAAAAGCTTTTAAGTTATAGCTTTAGAACGTTTATAGGATTATGCCAAATGGTGGAAGAGTTTCTTGTTGAGTAGTATCGTAGTAAGTGAATTTAGGTTTTATTCCAGAATAAAGTTTAAGGTAGAGTCTCTATAGAATTGTAATTCTCTAAGGCTCTTAAACAAAAATCTGTTTTAAAAAATGTGGCAAAAACCACATTTTATGTACTATAGTGAGATTTGTTGCCTTGTGACTTCTGTATTACTGAAAACCTGAAAAGCATTAAAAGTTTTTTTGTAGTTTTATCTGTTTCATGGAAATAGTTTAGGCTTTATAGACAAACCTAGCAGAAGCATACACCTGTTATATCTGGAAGGGACATTATCTGGAGGACATGAGAACAGAGGGTCATTCACTCCTTTACTGGTTCCGGGAAGAGCTGTTTTCTCTTCCTCTTCAATAGGAAGTAGAAACTTCTCTCCCAACGATAGGAAGTAGAAACGGTAAAACAAAATCTCTCTCTTCTGACGCCTGTAAGGAATGCTGTAGACACTTCTCTCCCAGTAACGGTGACCTGTCAGAGCGCGTGGCAGGCACCCCTTAGGTATGTCCACACGTGTGGTGTTCTTGGTGCACCTGTTGCCGTGCAGCCTGGGTCTGGCGCCGAGCGGGGGCTGTGTCCTGGTCCCTGCTGCGATGATGGGCCATCCTGAGCTGTGAACCTCTCCCCAACTTCCACAGTGTGTCAAAAGATAAGGAGGGCAGGATAGAGGGTTTAGGAATCTAGAGTGTTCTTCTCAGCTCATGCCACTTAGTCAAGGCAAACATTATTTAAATACTTGGTTTTCTATGGTGCGCTGTATACCATCGAAAGAGAGCATTTTTCTTTAATGAGTTGTAACTGAGAAAAGAAAACACAGATGATAGACTCTGAAATATTTACTTACTTTGGAGTGCCGAGCGAGACATTAAAATTTTACATTCTGTTGGGGAGAGCCAAGGAGAGGCTGTGGTCTGGAGGTGTCCCTTCTGGAGCACTGAGCGACACAGGTGTAACTCTGAAAACTTTTTGTGTAAGGTCTCAGCAAAAGAAAGCTATTTTAGCAAAGAAACAAACTGTAAACATAGGTCATCTGTAGGAAAAGTAGCTTCCCAGACTCTGCAACTTGTGGTCATTTTTAGATTGTATTTTATGTAAAATGTATCCAAAACCAAATGATTTATTGGGATGATAATAGAACTAGATGCTCACTGAAAGTATTTGCCCAGTAAATACTGAACTTTTACTTGTGGAATGCCTACCTTGGTGGTTTCTCAAGAAACAGTTGTTTAGTACTACTTTATTTGAGTTTCCAACACTTCAAATCAAAATGTGTAAGATGCAAGTTTAAGAAAGTAGTAGAAAACCAAAACGAATGGACTGTTGTCGGATTCCAGTGCAGAGTGCTCATGGTCCTCGTTGGAGCTGGGTGGGACCGTCGGCCGTCCCCACAGTGGAGAGGACGCATCCTGAGTGATTTGAGCTGAGGCTCCGAAGCCCTGTGCCCCTGCTTTTCTCCAGGGATGGGAAGGAGCGTCCCCTGAGACCCCGTCTGTGCCACACCCATGCCCGCTGGTTTAGGCTGGTCCTTCGTCCAGTGTCTACGACCATGGAGGGGAGTCGCTTTCTCTGGAGGCTGTCTGTACATTGGGCTTGGAGGCAATGATGCCGAAGATGCAGGGAAGGTTCAGGCTGAGGGATGGGGACCTCCTGCCATCTGTGGGAGAGGGGGCCTGGATGGCACAGCGGTGACCTCTCTGGCACGGTGCCTGGGGGAGCCAAGGAGATGGGCGCCGAGCGTAGCAAGGAAGAGTGATTCAGCTTGGTGACGTTAGTTTATCGGAAGTGAACAAGGGACTGATTTTGGAAGCACTCAACTTAAATCTGGTGCCTCATTCTTTCCCATTTCCCTGTTGATGGCATTTGGATGGCTGCTCAGGGCCAGCTTCTGGTGAGAAAATACTTAGTGACTGTCTGCTGTGCGTGGGAGGCGCTGGTGGGCATGGGAAAGGATACACATCTTCCCTTCCCCAGCTGGGTGGGGGGTGGGGGTGTGGAAAATGAGGAAGAGAAGGGCAGAATCGCGTGGCCAGGATGGCTGCTGTAGGCTGGATGTGGGAGGGCCTGTCTGAGATTCCTGGGAAGGTTTGAGCCGAGCATGTCACCCAGGCAGACCTGCTGGGCTGTGTGCACAGGCCCCTGGGGGAGGGACAGCAGGAAGGGGCCTCATCTCCCTGACAGCACAGACCCCTGCACTCCTGTGTGGAGAGTGGGATGTGGAGGTGTGGAGGGTGGAGGGGCTGGTGGGGAATGGGGACGGAAGGTCCAGGAACAGCCGCCTGAAATGACTAAGAGCCACACCTTGTCACCCCAGGGCCCAGAACATAGTGCGACTGGGTGTGAACTTGTCAACCTTAGATAAAACCAGCAGTTACTTTACCAGCAAAAGTGGGTTTATTTGGGAATAACAACAGAGAATTGCAGCTGGGGACAGGCCGGCTATGGCAGAACCACAGGCAAGTCCGACAAAGGGAGAGGAACGTTTTTTTATAGACAAGAAGGAAGAAGTAGGGGGGCGGTTGTTTTGAACCGAAGTCCATTGGAGAAAAGCAGGGTGATGGTGGTTCCTCACCGGCTGAGTGGTGGGGGTTAGGGGGTCACTTCTCCTAGGAGATGCTCGCCCATCTTCCCTGTTGGGGCCTGGAGTTCAGGTGCTTTCCTGTGGGGTGTGTAATTGACAGTTCTCCTGTGATTGACCTTGAGTGGTACTGCCTACCCCCCATTCCAGCCTCCCCGTCTGCGTCCAGAATCCACTTTAGTGACATGTTCCTTGATTAACTTTCACCACGCTTAACCTTTTTTAATTTTTTTAAATTTTGAAATAATTGCAAAATAGTACAAGACAGGTGGGTAGTTTTGCAGTCATTTGCTGGTTTCTAGGAAAGGGGGACTATTTTGGATTACTTTCATTTTAAAGGTAGAAAAGTCTTTCCCCGATACCTGTGGCTTGTTGCTCTCAACAGCTGGAGACCTGGGTGTTGTGGCCATTTCCTCCTGCTTTTCCTTTTCCTTTTTTTTTTTTTTTTGTTTATTTTTGAGAGAGAGAGGGTGCGCAAGGGTGAGCACACAAGCCAACTTGAGTGGGGGAGGGGTAGAGAAAGGGAGACACAGATTCTGAACCAGGCTCCAGGCTCCAAGCTGTCAGCACAGAGTCTAACAAGGGGCTGGAACTAACGAACTGTGCGATCATGACCTGAGCCAAAGTCAAGAGTTGGATACCTAACTGACTGAGCCCCTCAGGCGCCCCTGGAACAGATTTCTCAAGTTATCCTCAAATAAGCCGAATGCTTTGTTTCTTCTTTGAGGCATCGTCTGGCTTTGAGGAAGCTCACGGAAGTTACACCGTGTGTTCCTGTAGTGGCTTGCTCCTTTTTTTTTTTTTTTAACGTTTATTTATTTATTTTGAGAGAGAGAGAGAACCCCAGTGCACAACCCAGAGCAGGACTCTGTTTCATGACCAGGAGACTGTGACCTGAGGTGGAATCGGAGGTCGGCTCCTTGACAGGCTGAGCACCCTGGGGCCCAGACCTCACACTTGCCCGTGTTTTGCTCTCCTACTGACTCTCCCGTGCGCGGCGGAGCTTGGCCTCTCTGACCCACGGCATCTGTGCAGCTCAGTGAGCACTTGTGCCGTGTGTGATGCTGAGATAGCGGGGCAGTTCGGGGGTGGGAGGAACCTCAGGGTCAAAGCCTCCGTCCTGAAGGAATGTATAGTCCAAGGAGGCAGATAAGACAGGCCACAAACAACTGCAGTGTGAGTGGATGTTAGACAAAGTTTTCTTCTGGCTGGAGGGCGTGTGTGTGTGTGTGTGTGTGTGTGTGTGTGGCAGTTTTAAGGTCTCTGAATTATCCTAGAAGGAAGGGGTGGCCTTAACGGTAGGGGACAGGGTGTAGGGAACAGGTTACCTAATACAGAGAGGTGACTGAGCAGAATGTAGGTTTTTAGATTTCTCATTTGGCAATTTGAGGCTGTTAGATTTAAACTCGGTTTGTGCAAAGGTGAATGCCAGGGCACGTGGAAGATGGTGTTTCCATGGTGTTACCAGGTCAGCTCCTGGTGCTGTGATTGTGATCGTATGCTGGACAGGTCACCTGTCCGTGAGACCGTTCTGCTGATGCTGTTGGCAGCAGAGTCCTCCCAAAGCCAGCTTGATGTCACATCCCTGCTCATAGCTCTCTATGGGGTGCTTCTCAAATGGTGGTGGGGTTCTGGGCCACCTGAGGGCTTCCGATTCATGTCTGCCGGGAGGGGCCACAGCTGAGACTTGCTGTTTCTGACAGGTTCCCAGATGATGCTGTGGGACAGCCAGTCCTGCGCCCGTCTGGGCCTTCGTGTGTGGCGTCTTTCCCGGAGCTCCAGGTGGCCCCTTCGAGAGGCAGATGCCTGTCTGGGAGACACTCGCGCATTTCCTGGTGCACAGAGGATGCAGGCTGTCTCGTCCCTGCATTCCCCGGGCCTCGTCCATGCTGGCTGTGACAGAGGTTGGGTCTGGGAGGGGTCAGAGCCAGGAGCTTCTCTGGAGGGACTCACGTTGGGAGGACCCCGCCCCAGAGGCAACGGTGCTGTTGCTGCGGGTGCGAAGTGGGGTTGTGATCGAACATCTGAGACCCGCGTGCAGCTTTCTGAGACGCGCTGTATGTAGAGAATCTTTCTCTACGTTAAAGTAGCCGCTTCCTACTTGCCGTTTCATTTTTTCCTGGTGTGGTGATCATCTCAGACCGTGACCGCGCAGTGGGTGACACTCCGTGGCTGAGATCCTCCATGCTCCGTGATGGCTGTTGAGACCTCATAGGTTGTTGATACACTGGCTGCGGTGACCGAAAGAGTAAAAACCTCCATGGATGATGATCTTACGATTTTGCCTTAAGTAACCCCGAGTTTGTGAGTAGAAACTGCTGGGCTGATTTGAAACCTGCCATTAGAAAAAGCAGCGCGCCTAGTGTACAGTAGGTTTTAGTCTTACCGGCCCTTCATAGAGCACTGGTAGGTGTAACTCCTGGACATCGAGGGAAGGTTTTAAAAAGCAGCTACAGGGCCTTGGGAGCAGACTGTAGGCAGGAGTCCTTGTGGTTGGGAAGCAGCGGGATGGTGTCCTGGTCCCCCAGGGTGGCCAGCCTGGGAGTCTCGTTTCTGCCGGGGCCCGGCAGCTGAGCAGTTTTGAGAAGTTGAAGACGTTTTGGCTGATGTCACTGTTTCTTACTTGAGTTCCATCTCTAAGTAAGTGTGTGGAGGGAGGGGTTTGTCTTGACCAGGTTATGGGAGGCCTGGTGGCCATCTCTTCCTGAAAGTCCTCGCATCCCTCCTCTGGGAGGGTACAGCATGGTGTAGAAGTGAGGTGACAGTTTCCATTTCTCTCCGCACAGCTAGGTGTTAAAGGCCAAGCCATGCAGACCCTTCCCTGCCTGACCTTCCCTCTGGCTGGTGGCGACCTTACCTGGCTGGCCTTTCTGGGAGCTTCCTGTGAGGTATAAGGTCTGGGGAGGATTCATGTCACCCCATTTGTAGGTGGTTCATTTTTCTCGAAAGATCATTTTCCCCTCTTGTATTCTTTTTCTCTTAGGGAGACCTGAGGGGTTTCAGTTTTGAGAAGTGAGAACCCTGAAGGTGTTCTTGCAAAGCTCTGTTTCCTTTCGGAGACTGGAGATCGAGAGCTTTTTCTACTGCTGGTTCCTTTTTCTTCCTGTGGAACTCGACAGGGCTCTTTAAATCAAAGGAATAAACTTTAGCCTCTGGCACAAAGTTAATTTCTTGTAAATGCCCTAGCCAGTTTTTTTTTGTATTTCCCCTTGGGAAAGTCTTCCAAATTTTAATCGGAGATAATGCCTCCTTGAAAATGAATCATTCTTATGTAAATAGGATAACATTATAGTCGCAGTGAATACATGTCTTCTCAAAAGGGAGCTCTTAAAAATAAGTCTGTGACCCATTCTTTTTAAAAGAAAATTGTCTGTGACTTGGATTTTTGGAAGGGCAAGTCTCCTTCAGACGTGACTTGGGCACGAATCGCTGAGCAGAGTGTGGAGAGGCTGGGCACTGCTTAGTGTGAGGAGCGCGTGTCTTCTCCAGAACTTTCTTTCCTTTCAGATGGAGCACCTGATGGAGTAGACGCAAATAATAATCCCAGTTGCATTTTTAATGAAGTGTTTTCACATTCTTTTATCACAGTGTGTGTTAAGTGTACCTTTAAACCAAAATTACCATAAAAATGTATTAACGTTGAGATTTAAAAAATATTAAAGTGACATCTATTTCTTTTCTCCTAATCAGCGATTTTGTTTGTTTATTCTATACAAGCCGGTTCATGTATATGTATATTTTAAGTGGTTATCACCTACAACTTGACGTGATTCTGTGTTGTAACTTTATTTTCACTGATAACCCCATATTCATAGTAGTTGGTCGCTGGGTCATAATCCTTCCAGCAAAGGTATTTAAACTTATTTTTTATGCTGCTGGATATTTAGTTTTCCACATTACTGTTTATGGATCTAACACTGTAGGGAAAACCTTCAGGCATTTGGGATTCCCAGAAGTAAGGTCGCGAGGCAGACATAATCCTGTGGCTTTTGTTACATGACCCATTTTATTTTCCAAATGGGTTTTGACAGTTTATATATAGTGTCACCATCGTGTCTGGGGTGAATCGCTGTCCTACAGTCTCATCTCTGTTGGATCTTTTAATCAACTTTCAAATTTAATAATTGTAAGTGGTACTTCATTGTTGTAATTTATTTAAAACAATTATGTTCCCCCACATTTTGCCATTTGTGTTACCTGTGTCCTCTGTCTCTGCTATCCTCTCCTCTGATAGAGTGTATTGTTTATTGAATAATCGCTTTGTGGCTCATCTGATGAAAAATGAAGTTCCTGATTGACAGGTTGGACAGGTTAGAAGGAAGTCAACCTGTTAACGTGTCTCTGCCACTGAGAGGGGCTGGTCTGGGGTTGGCTCCTCCAGTGTCCCCGTTCCCGTCTCCCGTGTTGTCTGCTGTGGCAGTTCACGGTCCCTGTGCTGAAGGTGCATCTGCGGGCTCATGGGTCGCTTTGACCTGAGTGTTGCTGCCTGGGCTCTTCATGATGCACGTGATTCACTCCGGGGCTCCAGGAGGTGCAGCTACTCCCATAGCCAGAGTCGTGAGGGCGGTCAGGACTCTCCCCACACCTGCTGGGGGAGCTGACTCTGGGAGCCCCGTTTCACTTGCTTTCCTGTGGGGGAGGATGTAATGAAGTCATCTCAGTGTTCTTGAAACTACAGTGTTTTAAAAACGTGTCAGGAAAAGGTGGTGTATTTGGAAGTAAAGTTACTATAGATTATTTTTTTATTCTTATACTTTCCAGTAATTTTTGCATCTGCTGAAACATCAGCACGTTCATATTTTTCATTTCTGAATTTCCACGTTACCTTTGGTCTCCTTCATCTAGCTTAGTAGTAAATTGTTGTCTCCTGTTCCCATGGTCAGATTTCATCTCCCTTGAGAGATTTTTGTGTCTTACATAGTGTGGGAAATAAGCCCAGTGCCCCAATCAAAGGGGGACACGGAGATTCAGAGCACAGTGAAGCCAGGCTTTAATGAACTTTCTCGTAAGAGCAGGTGTCTGATGCACAGGCACACTCCAGCGGTTACAGTAGACAATTTATCCCCTCGCGTGAAGTCCCTCCCCTGGTTCCTAATTGCCTGATGCTGCAGAGGTTACGGCCTTCCCGGGAAGTCGCCTGTGCCCACGGAAGGCAAAAAGTAGTGGGACTGGGACAAGCGTACAGTCCTTGAGGTGATGCAGAGACTTCAGTTCTTTGGCACATGCTCATTGCAAAGCCCTCAAAACCGAGGGTAAGAACCAGGAAGTGAGGTTTCCAGGGGTTGGGACTCCATTGTGGGGAGGGGTCAAGGATTCGCACACATTTCCAGTAGGTTGTAAACCGATTGTTAAGTAGACAGCACAGCTTTTATTTGGTGTTTTCGAAAATGAATCATCTCCCTTCTTACAACCGCTCCTCATTGCTAAGTTGGTTCAGTTTTCATTTATAGGTTATTTTGGGCACAAGACATAGACTTTTGTTTCTTAAGAGGAATCGTATGCCTGAGGGAGTTTGCTGTGGTCAGAAGCTCCCAGGATTGTTCTAGAATATGTGTGCATTGTTATTTTGGGGGACCGCAGGTCCTAACCTTTCCCTCTTTGCCTACTGAATCCCATCTTTTCCTAGCATAGTCCCTCCTTTGAACATGTCACTCCTAACTGCCTTAGGAATTGGGACAACGACCTTAACTGCTTCCTGCTGGCTGGAAGGGGGGCTGATGATGGGTACAGCAGTCAGGGCAGATTCAGAGATCAGTCCAGAGGTCTGAAAGTACGGGAGGGTGTCAGGAACGTCCTGGCTAGCAACATTTTCTTATTTTTCTGCCATGTGCAACAGCTTGTACAAATGACATACAAAAAGAATATTAGACCAACAGGTATTAATATTCCAAATGCAGTGCCTCCTAGGGAGGAGGTCATACCAGGGGAAGGAAAGACGCATTGTAGCCATCCAGAAAGTCCCAAAAGTCTCTCATGTGTGTGGTTGATTTTTTTTTTAATTTTAGCTTTTGTCCCTCTTTCATATTTATTTGGATTTTGTGATATTGTTCTTTAGGATAATTAAGTATTTGAACTAGGTTTTGGTTCTCGATCCTCAAATCTTCCTTTGGCCATCCAGTTTCCATAGGAACAACTCCACGAGGAGAATTTAACTTTACCTCGAGGAAAGATATCTTTGATATCCAGATCACTGTAAGTTCAGGCACTTGTTTATTCGTCCTGGAGCTAGCAGCACCGTGTCCCTAATTCCGTCATGATGTCCCGTCCTAACAAGGGTCTCAGGTATTATCAAAAAAGAATATGGAAAAAAAAAATCTCCCCATATGCACCCTGGTGACTGAGAGAAAAATTTAGTCGTACGTTTTCTGGAGATGCCTCCAACTGTTACGCCGTGTTTGGATGGTTGGCCTGGTGCGGAAAGGAAAGAAAAGGCGGCTCCTGTGTCAAGAAGGAACTCAACCGGTTTTCCTTCTATTTCCAGAGTTACCTGAGGCTCTGGGTTTCCAGTGGACAGTTGGTTAGGGGGAGCCACTGTGATGAACCCTAGGGCCCATCCGTTCCCTTCAGGGACACTGGTCATCTGATCCCTCGCAGACTTAGGTCCCCGAGGGCGTTCGGATCTCCACTGACTGTGTCTACACTAGGGTCTTGGTTTATGGGGTTTCTGCTTTGATTGTCCCCTCTGAGAGAACATTCTCGTTTCCAGTGCCCTGAACGGCCACATAAATGGCACTCGTCCCAGGACCTTGGGAAGTCTGGTCTGACATAGTAGCAACGCTGACTAAGGCCTCAAGTTTCTTTTCTTTTTCTGTTTTTTTTTTTTTTTTTTAAGCCTCCTTTACTGTTCCTTATTCTCGCGGTCTTGGTTGTAATCTACCTAACTGGCAGTTCGTAAGAGCTCCTCCAGGGTCCCTTCCGGGCCAACAGCCAATTTATGCAGCTTCCTTCGAATACCTGGGACTAGTTGAGTGACACGTTTGTCCATTAGAATCGTCTCAGCTTTGAGGGTTATTGGGGGAGATAGCTGTATATTTAACCTTAACCTTTTCAGGAAGGCTCTCATCCTGTGTCTGTAAAAAAGCGGCTAATTCAGCATAATTTAAGGGTTTCACCTCAGACCTCCTTTAATTTCTCCAACACACAGCTTGGAAGTGGCAGTGATACGATTCCCCAATGGGATTATCACAGTCCTGTTAGGATCTTGGGCGGAACTGCCTGAAGGCCAGTAGGAAACTGGGAGTCCCCTGTAGGGCCTCCAGTCCCGTGATGATTGAGGAGTTGCTCGTCCCCATGTTGCTCAGCAGCTGCCAGAACACCTGGCTTCTTCTCTGTCTCACTGAGAACCTGATTCCGCCAAAGCATCATATCTTCCAGGTCAACTCAAAACATATCTCCTACCCTAAAAAGCCTCTTTATACTTGCGAAGATCATCAAAAAATGTACTTATTCTTTCATCTGTCTTAAATCTTAACAATGAAAAAGGTACTTGTAATCTTGTGGTGTCTCCCTGTGTTCCCCTCTTCCTGCACCCCAGCTTCTTGGAGGGGAAACACGCCCGTGATGTTACGGGGAGGGCCTGGCCATGGTGGACAGCAGGGAGCAGAAGTGTACGTTTTTAAGTCTGGATGTGTAGATGGAGGACCTGAGGAGGAGTTTGAGGTGGGTGACTGCCCTTCCTCCCTCTCTAGGTCGGCTGGGGGTGCAGGCAGGGCCCTTGGTTCCCTCCCTTCATCATTGTGAACCTTCGAAAGGGTTGCCATTAGGCCAGGATCGACTTCACACATCTCTCTCCTAAGGCCCCCAATCACTGAACGTGGGGGACTTATCCCCATTTCTCTTCACATTTGCAAAACAGGTCAAACTGTAGGACAGCATTGTACTTGATATTTCCCTCTGGCGGCCAGGTTTCCTTCTCCAGTTTGCCTTGGGGCCAAGCCTTGGTGCAAAAGAAAATATGTCGCTTTTTCTTTAAGGTTTGTGGATCAGAATCATCCCAGTTTTCCAGAGTGCATCCTAAAGGGGCATTGGCCTTGGTTGGGGAATTGTCCATCTGTAGGAAAGAGGAGGAAAAGGTGTCCCTTATCTTGGTTTCCTATAGCTGGCCAGGAGGACCTCATCTCTGGCCCCACATTTTTGCTGGCTATTTGTCTGGCAGCTGAAAGCCCTGTCAGTCTTGTGAGGTGCTGGGAGTAGTCACTCTTACCCAGGCTCGACCCTGCCTCCGAGAGGTGACCCATCTTCCCCGGTTTCTCCACCCAACTGTTCCCACCTACAGGACATTGGGGGTCTGGCCTGTCAGCACGCCAGCCTCCCTTGATTGTAGAAAGACGCGCTAATTGTATTTTGGCCCAACAGTAATTTACGTATCGATCATTGGCTGTTGTGGAGGAGGGGGTTAAAAGGGCCAAAGTAAGGTCTGTCCCCTGCCTTTTTCAGCAGTGCCCTCATAAATGTGTTCCAGCCACGTGGACGTCTGTTTCAGCGTACGCTGGGCTAAGTGTAGGACAGTGGCCCCACGTAGCCCAGTAAAAGCCTGTCCTCCGTCCCTGGTGTGTTCTGGGACACTGGAGGAAAGTGATTACGCCCTCTGAGACTGAGGACACGCGGTCGGTCGTCTTCAGTCCCCAAGGACTCTCCCTTGAGGTGCCTTTTAACCTCCTGGAATCCATTCAGATCACAAGATCTCAAAACAAAACAAAACTGACTTTTGTAATGCAGACCTCAGTATTCCTTAGGAGATGAGGGAAAATGGCCCATTCACGGGACACTAAGATTTAATACGGATCTCTTCTGTAAGAACCAGGACAAGTGGACTAAGGTACCTTGTCCAGGCTTCGTGGCCCTAAGTCAGGATGCAGAACTGAGGGCCTTTGGGCAGTGTGTTTGCCCAAACGTGCTTGGCCAGTGAACTCCCTCTTGATATCAGATGATTGTCTACACAGGCCTCCGAATAAACCCAGGTCGCCTCCGGAGGCCTTGCTGTGCTTTGCTGTGTCCTCCGTCCTGGGCCTCTGGTCCGGTCCCTCCCTGCTTGTCCTGCTGGAAGCTCCGACCTGCCACGTGGGGGCCGGAGAGTTGGTTCTTGGCACTGAGCTCGTGGGGCTTCGTTTGAAACACTCTCTCGACTTGGTTCCGGGCCTCACACTCCTTGGAGTAGTTTCTGTTTCTTCATTGATGGTGCCTCAGTCCTTGGTAGGACGCTTGCCTCTAGGGCCTCTGCACGTCATACTGCCGGCTCCAGGCACAGCCCTCTGCTCTCTTCCGGTCCCTGTGTCCGGCCTTAGGCCCCAAGGCCTGTCTGCTCCTGTCACCCTGTCGTCTCCCTCCTCCCCCACCCCCTGCAGTTGGTTGGACGTGTATGTGCCTGCGTGTGTGTGGAGCAGCCTCCTCTGCCCATTCCTGGGGCTGGTAGGTGGCTCCCCTTTGACCCCGAGGCTCTGTCACGTCCATGGGCACTCCTCCCCCTTGCCAAGCTCTCCCAGGTCCTGAGACCGCGTGTCCAGGCTCACGCTCCCCTTCTCTGTGCTCACATCTGCCTCCTGTCCCTCGAGCGTGTCTCGTGGCCCAGCCTTCAGATCGCTTCACATCCAGCCGTTTCACTACCGTGCCACCCAGGCCACCCTCCATCACAGGTGCCGCGTGTCCCCTGTGTCTGTTCACTTTGTAACCAGAGTGATTTAAGCGACGTCACTTCACTTTCCTGTTTGGAATCCTCCGGTGACCTCTTTTTTAAAAAAAGAAATTGAGATATGATTCACATACCAGCACTGAGTATGCACCGCAGGGGTTTTTAGACTTTCCACCGCGTCGTGCAGCCATCATACTAATTCCAGAGCGTTGTCGTCTCCCCAGAGAGCCCCTGTTACTGTCAGCAGTCCCTCTCCCCAACCCTGGCCACTGCCGTGCCTCTGCCTCCGTGGGCTCTTCCACTGGAGTCCACATTCCTCACTCTGGTCTTTGAGTGGTGGTTTCCAGTCACGTGGGCGTTTGTTAGAGGTGCAGACCGGGGCCCTCTTCCCTGGTCCACTCGGGCCCTGGGGGTGCAGCCCGCAGCCGGTGGTGGAAGCCCCCCATCTCCGCCCCGGTGTGCGGACTGGTGGCCTCATCGGCCCTCTGATCCTTTCCCCTTGCTCTCTCTCTGCTCCCCCTGCTCTTCCCCCGGTGTGACACGCCAGTTCCCCCTCCAGGCCCTCCTGCCCCTCTCCCTTAGACAGCTGCTCAGGGCCTCTAGGACCGCACAGATGCTGCATGCGGACAGGAGGGCCGTGGTCCTGAGCACCTCTTCTCCCCCTCTAGGGTCACTCACTCTACACCCTCCTCCTTGCCTTGTGCTCCCAGAGGTGGGGTCCCTTCCCGCACGTTCCCCTCCATTTTGAACTTTGTGCTGGGTGCTGTATTTGTTGTTTATTAAAGGTGATTTCCACCTGAGGACTTAGTCCGTGTACTCGACAGCCTGTAAGTACTGAAAGAAGGGAAGGGTGTTGAAGCAGATGTAGGCTGGCCGGTGTGGTGTGTGCTGCAGAGGTGATGGCAGATGCTTCCTCGTCTCTGTCAGTGTGTCAGGCTGTGCCGCACACCCGACCACACTTCTCTGCGCACGGACGAAAACTTACCATGAAAGTAGATCCGAGGTGGGTCTGTGAGATGCAGGACCAGCTCCAGGACTCGTCCTTCATTACGCGACACCGCATGCTTGCTGCACCCCAGGCTCTCTGCCGGTGCCGAGGACACAGCATCGACACGACAGTCAGAACGCTGGCCCGTGTGGTGCTGACCTTCTAGAAGGGAAGATGGAGAGAAAACCGGGTTAAGTAAATATAACATGTGGTACATTAGCGACTGTGCCAAGGAGGGCAGAGAGCAGGGAGTGTGTGGCTGTATATGGGCGGCGTTGGGGTTTCTGGAAGAGTGTCCAGGGAAGCCTCACTGGGAAGGCAGCATTGGAGTGCAGACCTGAGGGGACCAGGGTGCAGCTTGGCAGGCTGCAGACGGAAAGGCAAGTGCACAGGCTCCGAGGGGCGCGCATGCGTGCTGCGTGGGAGGGTTGTGGAGATGGGGCGGTTGGGAGGGGGCTGGTGTGCGCAGGTCACCAGTCCTCTTATCCACACAAACTTCCCACCCGACGCAGCCACAGACACAAAGCCCCTGCTGCTTCCTCTTGGCTTTATGCTATATCCACAGAGTCATTCAGTTCACACATAGCACTGCCTCCCCCCCGCCCCCCATTTGTCACCACATCTGATCCTCTCTCCAGAATCTCTCCTTTTTGCACTGCCTTCCTTCAGACCCTCGCTTGGTGCCCAGACTGCTAGCTGCAGCTTGCGGGCTGCTGTAGAAAGTGGTCCCGGGCAGTTCTGGGTGCCAAAGACTCCTACTTTGAAGGGGGGACTGGGATTCAGTGACGCAATTTCCCTAAGGCTGTCGAATTAAGTATTAACGAAGCTGGGGGTAGAGCCTGCCCAGGAGTCTGGAGCAGTGTCACCGCTCTCGGCCCAGGACTTTAGGACACTTCCTGCAGTCCGCCCCCCAGAGCTCCTCTTCACTCACGGAAGGCAGACGTGGCATCAGCTCCTGCACTTGCACCAGGGCCGTGGCGATTTGGGGGGAGGTGACCTTCAACAGAGCACATCTTTCGTCATTTTTACTTGTAATTCTGCATTTAAGTGAAGGAAGCTGTTTTCCAGATAGAAAGTTTGGGTGACTGTGGTGAAATAGAACACTTCCCACTTTTCCCAGTGTGTTCATGCCATAAGCCGCAGCCCGAAGGGTAGAGACCAGGTTGGAAGAGCAGAATTGACTCTGTCATTTTAGTGGCCCAACAGGTCCCTTCCGGGAGTCGTCCTCTTTGTTTATAAAGAGGAAACAGTACTTGCTCCACATGTCGGGGTCGATGTGAGATTCCTGAGGTCCCGGGGTGGGGGATGTGGGCCAGGTGAGGCGCTGTGACCTTGCCACAGCCCCCACGCACTAAATATTCCTGCAATTTAATGAAGGCCTTTAAGTGCATCGTTGATGGCCCAAACATTCCTTTTTCAGAGTGCTCGGGTTCAGGGTGTTGGCACGGAGAGCACTGCCGGGTGGCACTTGGTTACTCTGTCCTCTCTCCCGGTGACTCTCAAGGCAGCGTGGCGTGGGCTCTCATGGCCAGGTGAGGTCTGGACCTGTGTCTGTATTAGAGCTCAAGGACGTGAAAACCGAAGAGAGTTGGAAGCCTCTTGGCTCATCCTGGGAGAGGGCGTTCTGTATATTGTGTCACCGTGTCCCCTGGCCTGACGTTTCTGGGTCACCTGCCGTGCATTCAGTTTTCCGGTTACTCCGCACACTGCCCGCGCTCCTGTGAGTTGAGAGCTTGGGCTGCCCAAAGGGAGGACTCTGCCCTGCAGAGGGCGGGGGGTGGGGGGGCTGCAGAGCTGCAAGGCACCTAGGGGTGGGCCCTCCTATACGGGTCCCCTTTCCTGACCCAGGCCTGCGGCGTCCCTGCTGCCCCAGAGCAGGAGCTGCCGCCTTGCAGAGGAACGTCTCCTGCGACTGTCGCATCCGGGCCTGGGAGGAGCCGTGTGCTGTGGGGGACTGCCGCGTGACCCCGTGTGTCCTAGTGCATGGGGTGCATGTCCTGCTCCTGCTGCTGGGTGGCCTCACGATCCGGACTTCCTGCAGTGCTTAGTGGGGTTAAGTATTTGCATGGAAGGCGTGCTGGCCCGCAGAGTTGATGGCACATTGCCATCTTTTTTGGGTGAGAGGCATTTTCACAGGACAGATGCCCACAGTTGGGCCACTTTGAGGTTTTTCTTTTATCCTGATGCCTGTTGATTGGCTTGGAGTAGGCACCCCGGAGCTGAGGGCGCCAGAGTCACCTGCCTGCGTGCCGTTGGCTGTCAGTTTCCTCAGTGCTGGTGGGGCATTGAATGAGTGTGCAAATTTGCACTTTTTGCTGTCAGTGTTACGATACAGCATCTCCTTTCCCCAGGGGTACCGCTGCTACCGAGGGTTAGAGTCCAGCCTCTGCTGCCCAAGTGTTTACTCGGTGTACAAGGTCAGCTGAGTTTTACCCTAACAGTCGATCTGCTCATACTTTGTCGATGGAGACCTCAGGCTGTAGTGTAGGCATTCGATTTGATTAAAACATTTTCGCTTTAAAAATATGATTGTTTGAGTGGATGATTCATGTGTGTGATGTAAATATTAGATTTCCCTCATGTTCTTTCTCCTGCTTTCCTTCCCCACTGTCAGAGCAGCACGTGTCACGTCTGTAGCTCTCCATCCAAAGAGCCTGCGCATGTGTGGTGGCCCTGGCTGGCCTTGGGAGCAGTGGGCAGGTCTGTTTCTCGACGGGTCGGGCACATACTGCGAACTGTATGAGTATTTGGGAAACAGATGACAAACACGGTGTCAGAGAAAGACTTAGTTTGGCCTTTTGTGTGAGCTGGTTTGACCATCGCCAGGGACCCCAGGGGCTCCGCAGGCTGAGTGTGGGGGGCTGGGGGACCGGGTGTGGGGATAGGAATTGACGCTGACAGCTGCTTTCTCTCTTTGTTGGCAGATGTTCCTCACCGTGTTCCTCAGCGACAATGAGCAGCACTTCACTGAGGTCCCTGTGACCCCTGAGACCACGTGCAGAGATGTGGTGGACCTGTGCAAAGAACCTGGCGAGAGCGAGTGCCATCTGGCTGAAGTGCGCTGCGGCTCTGGTACGAGGCCGGCACCCTGCGCGCCCCTTGGGCCGCATCATGTGGTCCCTGGATTTTAGACGTGGTGGCATGTGTGCCTTGAGGTGGCGCGCTCTCTGTCCAGCTTTGTTGTGACACAGAAAGCCTTTCTGCTCTTTTCCTGCTCTTTTCATGCAATATGCTGAAGACTCCACAGTGTATGAGGGCAAAGGACAGGCAGGTGACACACCAGCTGAAGCTCCTGGCCGTGACGGTAAACTGCGTGGTGCTCACAAAGTGCTTTCTGTGTGCTTGGAGTTGACCGAGTTAGAGACTTGAGGCTCAGAGTGTGGTGCCCTCTCCACGCATTTGTAGGTGTTCAGCGATGTTGGCTGGCCTGGTGTCACCGTGGTGGCAGGAGGCGCGGGAAGTCATAGGCGTGATTTTAAGCTTTGCAGTCGGTCCCTAGCTGTGGCTCTGTGGATCCCTGATGTGGGGCAGCCTGCTCTCCTTCTGGCCCTGACGAGTTTGTAGTCGGAGTGATTTTCCATAGTTTCTGCCTCGTTCCTGCACGGCCAGGGTGAGCTCCCCCTGCCCCTCCCCTCCCCCGGGGTTGCCCCGTGTCCTGGCGCCAGCCGCACACTGCCTCCCGTCCCCCGCCCCCCCCATGGCCCAGGCAGCACCTCCTGGTTACCTCTGGTTGACCTGCTTAAGGGTGGGAGTCCTCGAGGTCTTGTGCCCCCTTTCTGATTCACTTCCTCCTTTGCCCCCACAGAGCAGGTGGGTAGACCATTCACATAGAGGAACCAGACGACACCCTGCCTCTCCACTCGTCAGGGGCTTGCTTTCAACTTAGAATCAAATCCAGGCCTCTGATCGTGGCCCGTGGCCATTGGGTGCCATCTTTTCCCCGTCGTCACGCAGCTCTCCCATTTTCTGAACAAACTCCGCTCCATCCCTCCTTGGGACTGCGGGTGCTCTTCCCCCCCCTTCCGCTGGGTTGCTCTCCCTCTAGGCAGGTTTTGCCGAAATGGGAGAGACTCTTCATGGAGCATCCTGCTGAAGTGGCTGTGATGTCCCCCCGACCTGACCCTCCGCCAGTCACGCTGGTTCTGAGAGTGCACGCTTATTGCCTCTTTCATCCCCATGGCCCCATGCACGTGTGCCACAGCGCCTGCTCCCGGAGAGCAGGGGCTTGGCGTGTCTCGTTCGTTGGTGTGCCTGCTCAGGGGAGGGCCCGGGGTGTGGGGGCGCTCGGTGGGCACCCCGAAGGAGTCAGGGCGTGGCTGTATGCATCTGGCAGCCTCCTGGCATCAGAAACAACCTTGCTTTATGCTTTCCTGAGGCGATCGAAGCAGCTGGTGCACGTTCCCACAGCGCCTTCTTCCGTGCGCCCTTCGTGTCTTCTCTCGACGCGTCTGCCCTTTCTTCCCTTCTTCCTAGAGGAAGAGGCCCCCTCTCTTTGTCAAGGCTCAGTGTCTCCTGGAACTCTTGATCCCACCTGTCTTTCTCCTTTTGTACCTTGCTCACTTGAGTTCACTTTACTGTGTGATGGTGATGTTTAGAAGATTTTCTTCTAACTTTTTAACTTAGTTTTTAGTTTTTTAAAATTTATTTTGAGAAAGATAGAGCAGGTGGGGGAGGGACAGAAAGAGGAGTCCCAAGCAGTCTCCATGCTATTGACACAGAGCCTGACTTGGGGCTTGAATTCACCTATCTTGAGATCACGACCTGAACCAAAATCAAGAGTCAGATGCGTAATCAACTGAGCCACCCATGCGCCCCCTCTCCTTTTTTTAAAGTTTATTTATTTTGAGAGAGAAAGAGCACGCTGAAGTGGGGGAGGGGCAGAGAGAGGTAGAGAGAGAGAGAGAGACCCAAGCAGGCTCCACGCTCAGTACAGAGCTTGATGCCAGGCTCGATCCTGTGACCCTGGGCTCATGACCTGAGCCAAGATCAAGAGTCAGATGCTCAAATGACTGAGCCACCCCGGGGCCCCCTCTTCTAGTTTTTTAAATAAATGACAGCACTTGAATGTTCTTTCTTGTAAAAGAGAAAATAATACAGATGTGGAATCCTCTCCTTATGCCCATCCCTTGATCACTCCGTGTACTTGCTCATTTTATTTATTTATTTTTATTAGTTTTTTTAATGTTTTATGCTTTGAGAGACAGAGCACAAGCAGGGGAGGGGCAGAGAGAGGGGGAGATACAGAATCTGAAGCAGATTCCAGGTGCCCAGCTGGCAGCCCAGAGCCCTTCGTAGGGCTCAAACTCATGAACTGTGAGACCATGACTTTAGCCGAAGTCGGATGCTTACCCAAGCACCCCTTCTGTTTTTATTTTTATTTTTTAAATTTTAAGTAGGCTCCACACCTAATATGGGACTTGAATTCCCAATCCTCAGATTCAAGAGTTGACTGCATGTTCTACCTGAGCCAGGCAGGTGGCCCTGGATTTCCATTAAAAAATTTTTTTAAATGTTTGTTTATTTTGAGGGGGGAGGGGCAGAGAGACAATCCCAAGCAGGCTCTGCGCTGTCAATGTAGAGCCTGACACGGGGCTCGATCTCATGAACTGAGAGGTCATGACATGAGCTGAAATCGAGAGTCAGACGTTCACCCAACTGAGCCTCCCAGCACCTGCCCCACCTTTTCCTTATTTATTATTTTTTTGTTTTTTAAATTTTTAAAAAATGTTTTATTTATTTCTGAGAGAAAGAGCAAGAGCGTGTGAGCAGGGGAGGGTCAGAGAGAGAGGGAGACACAATCTGAAGCAGGCTCCAGGCTCTGAGCTGTCAGCAGAGCCCGATGGGGGCTCGAACCCACAATCTGTGAGATCATGACCTGAGCCGAAGTCGGATGCTTAACTGACTGAGCCACCCAGGCGGCCACCTTTCCATTTTTAAAGGATCGTTTCTCTGTAGCTCTTGTTCAGGCTTTCCTTGGCTTTTGCCTCTTGATCTGTGGGCATTAAAGACAGAACCAAAAACCAGTGCTCGGAGCCCAGGCCCATGTGAGACTTAGAAGGCTCCTTCCTCCTGATGTTCTGCAAGGCTGGATGTGAAGTGTTTTCCGCCCCTCCGCCATCAGCGTGCCCCGTGGGAGTCTGGGCACGGGTTCTTGTCTCCCAGGTGGAGAGTGAGTTGCTCTGAGTGGCCTGCTGATTGGTGCTTTCTTCCTTCCCCATGTGAGCTGTCTCTGTGTCCGTCGTAGATCTCCTACGAGGGTCACTTCTGCCAGCTTCGGTCAATCGCCTGTGTCTTTTGGTCACGCCAGAACCGAAGTGTTCTAATGACTGTAGTTGTAGTGTGTGTAGGGATCCGTAAGCCAAGTGCATGTTTTATTGTTCTGCTTTTGTTTTTTTTTTAATGTTTATTTTTGAGAGAGAGAACATGTGCCTGTGTGAGGGAGGGGCAGAGAGAGAGAGAGAGAGGGAGACAGAATCCCAAGCAGGCTCTGCACTGTCAGGGGGCTCGAACTCATGAACTGTGAGATTATGACCTGAGCTGAAATCAAAAGCTGACTGAGTCCTCCAGGCGCCCCCAGTTTTTCAAAGAGTACCTGAGCTGTTCCATATTTTCTTTTTCAATTAAATTGTAGAAGGACCTTAAAGGGTTCCAGGAAAGTCCTGTTGGTATTTGGATTGCTTGTGGTGAATTCGTAGTCCGTTTGAAGGCTGCTGGTGCGGTGCTGCTGTTAGGGGCCAGGTCTCAGCTATCAAGTCCTTGTCTCTGCCCTTTGTTAGCCTTCTAACCTCTGTGTCCTCCTGGAACCTTCCCTGGGATCCATGGCAGGCGTTGCTCAGCTGGGGCAGGGGTGCAGGCAGTGGTCTGCCGGTGCCTGATGGCAGTCCTCTCTGCCAGCGGGACCCTGGCTCCCAGCCCTGCTGAGATGGCCCCCTGCGGAGACTGGCGGTTCTTCACTTCCTTAACTTGTCTCTTTGCTCTGGAGTATGGGGGTCTCCCTTCATTTTTCTGAAAGCGTGTGTGTGCACACGTGTGTGTATGTGCTGGGTGAGGACGTCGAAGGTCTACTAGTTCTTCTGGGGGTGTGTTACTTTCAGGGCTGTTTCCTTTTGGGGAATTTTAGAATTTCTGTGGCTTCTGGAAGAGGGCGGGACGTCTATGAACCCTGCGTGCTATGTTACCATAGCTGGAAGGAGCTGCGCTCTGCTGGGGCTGACGGCTCGGGCTGCCGGTCTCCTCCCAGTGGCCTGGTTACTGGCAAGCATTCGGAGTTTTCTCCGGCTGTTTCAACATTCGTACGTTGAGTATCACGCTGACCTCACTGGAGCTTCTCTGATTGTAAGCGGTTGTGCCGTCAAACAGTAGGTTTGGTTTTTATATCCAGATCCTGTGATTACAAGATATTTTGACAGGAGTTTAAACTACATGGTTTCTCCTGAAGTTCCCATTTATTATTTAGCTGTGTCCTTCTTTTTGTCTCTGGAAAAGTTTGACAACTATCAGTCACACTGGAAGAGAGGCTGAATAGACATGCGGTTGAACCTTGAACGATGTGGGGGTTGGGATACTGACCCCCCCCGCACAGTTGAAAATCCACGTATGACTTCCAGTTGCCCCCAAACTGCTTACAGCCTGCTGTGGATTGGGAGCTGTGCTGCTCTGTTGTCCAGTAGCACGTGTTGTTTATGTCGTGTGTGTTACACACCGTTCTTTAGTCAAGGAAGCTAGAGAGAAGATGCTAGTAAGGAAACCATAAGGAACATGGGGTGCCTGGGGGGCTGTCGGTTAAGTGTTCAACTCTTGATTTCCAGTTAGGTCACCATCTCAAGGTTCGTGAGTTCGAGCCCTGCATCAGGTTCTGCACCGTCAGATTGGGATTCCCTCCCTCCCTCTGCCCTCCCTGGCTCACACTTTCTCTCAAAATAAAGAAACATTAAAAAAAAAAATCATAAGCACCATTTAGAGGACTGCCCTGTGTTTATCAAAAAACTTCCCATATAAGTGGATGTGGCAGGTCGTACTTGTGTTTCTCAAGGGTCAGCTGTATTTTCAGTGCAGTAAACAACCCTGTGTTTGTAAACGGGTATGTCTAATGTTTCTAATGTAGTTTATAGAATTGTAACTTCAAAATAGCCTAATAGGAAGACTAGACTATTTTAACTTCTTGTTACTTTTAATTCCTTGTTTGTATGTTTGGAGAACCCTAGAATGTTTGAGTTAGAAGGGACCTCAGAGGCCATCCTGTGTCACAGCTGACAGACTTCTGACACCCCTTGAGGTCACTGGCAAGCCTGTGGCCCATCAGGCACTGGGCTAGAGTACCGCGTTCCCAGCGGCCGGCCCTGACCTGTTCCTCTTTCCCATACTTCCCGGGTGGATACTGATTGTGTGGAGCATCTGTGATCTGTATTTCTGAGGGTTCTTTTATTTAAAAAAATTTTTTGAAGTTTATTCATTTTGAGAGAGAGAGAGGGAGACACAGAATCCGAAGCAGGCTCCAGCTCTGAGCTGTCAGCACAGAGCCTGACGCGGGGCTCGGACTCCCAAACTGCAAGATCCTGAACTGAGCTGAAGTTGGGTGTTTAACTGACTGAGCGCCCCCCGCTCCAGGCATCCTAAGGGCTCTTTGAATGGGAGAAAAAGTATCTAAGACACTTGGTGTTTGCACACGCAGAATGTGCAAGAAGGATGGATGGCAGATGCCCTTCCTTGTGCCCATAGATTACGTGATTTCTGTTTGTTTCCTGTAGAGCGTCCAGTGGCCAATAACGAGCGGATGTTTGATGTTCTGCAGCGGTTTGGAAGTCAGAGGAACGAAGTTCGTTTCTTCCTTCGTCACGAACGCCCTCCCAGCAGGGACACAGGTGGGTAGTGTCTTGTGAATCCGGGCACGGCTGTGGACTTGGCTCGCCTGGGAGGGGTGGGAGTGGGGGTGGGAGCCGCGTGACTTGAGGGTGCAGGAGAGGCAGGGAGTGGAGGCCTGAGGACGGACAGCTTCTGAGACCTGACCACCAAGGGAGCAGAGGGTGTGGCTTGCTTTGATCTGTGTTGTTGGAAGCAGGGAGAACGGGGTGGAAAGGAGTCCCTAGAGCAGGAGGTTGTAATTTGGGGGAGGGGGTGTGTGCTGGCGGGTTCCTGGGGAGCTACACCCTCAGCCCGAGAGACCTCCTTCCTGGCACAGAGGGGGAGAAGACAGACGTGGGTGGTGGTGCTGTGTGTGCTTTGTGGCGTCCGGTGGAAGGGCCTCCGGTCATCTTCTCTGAGGTGGTAGGTGCAGAGGCCCGTGTGAGCCATTGTGGGGAATGGGAGAGTGGCAGCCAGGGGCCCAGGACACTGTGGACCCCACACCGTGGGTTTCCCTCCTGCTGGGCGCGGTGGGCTGGACATTGGAAGAAGACGGTTGGATTGCCCCAGGGTTGGGGTTTTGCTGGCCCGGTGCAAAGGAGGACACGGACGGTGTCTGAGCTAGTGGGAAGGTGAGGGAAGCTGCAGGGAGAGCGTAGGCCGGGGAGGAGACTGTGGCCCCGGGTTCCTGGCCAGGTGTAGTGACCAGAAGTTAGGGTCCAAAACCAGACCGTCTAAATTTAGATTCCAGAGGGAGAGTACTTCTAGGAGATTTGGGCAAGAAGGTGAGCCGGGGTTAGAGGCTGAGAGGCGGGCTGTGGACGGAGGCCATGCAGGAGGGAGGGTGTGGGGGCCAGGTGGCCTGTGGGGGTGAGGGTTCTCACCGGCGCGTGCAGGGAGCTGAGGAGGGAGAAGCCTGCCGGTGGAGGGACACTGGGCTGACCACAGCTGGGCCCCCAGAGGCCTCGTTTCCAGGCTCATCTGTGGGGCCTCGGTTCCGGAGGGAAGGGAGTACCAGGTATTTCTACAAGCATGAGAACCTTTAAAATGGGAACTTGAGGGGCACCTGGGTGGCTCAATCGGTTAAACGTCCGACTTCAGCTCAGGTCATAATCTCACGGTTTGTGGGTTCGAGCCCCGCATCGGGCTCTGTGCTGACAGCTAGTTCAGAGCCTGAAGACTGCTTCAGATTCTGTGTCTCCCTCTCTCTCTGACCCTCCCCTGCTCATGCTGTCTCTATCTCGCTCTCAAAAAAAATAAAATATTAAAAAAAAAGGGAACTTGAGGGTGTGGGACCTCAGGACATTACTATTGGGGGTAGGAATGCAGGCAGCAGGTGTTCCTCTCGTGTGACTACTATCTCAAGGTTACGGCCTTAGTCCATGTGCCCTTGTGGCACCCAGCCGTTAGAAATACTTATGTGTGCCATGTGACGTGGGTGACCTCTTCCCCGCTGCAGGGAGGCCACGCGCCCAGGGCCAAGCCGGGAGTGCGGCCGAGTCCCCTCGGCCAGGCTGCCCACGTTCCTGCCGGCGCCACTGCTGTCCGTCCCTCTGTAGGTGTCCTTTCAACCTGCACGTGCTTTGTTCCCGAGCCGCCTTTCTTGGGGCTGTAAGTTGGCACCTGCAGTCGCATGTTTGCTTTGTCCTTTGCTTACGTTACCACACACACCCTCCTGTGATACGTTGAATCTTACCTTTTCACCCAGCAGTTCACATGGCTCCTGGGTGAGTCATGGGTAAATTATTAAGTAGGGGTGCAGTAGGCTGGCTCCGTGTGTCTGTAAGGTGAGAGACCCTGTCCGAAGATCCAGGAGCTGCATTTACATTGCCGCCAACACCAGCGCCGCACAGCGTTGGGACTGGGACGAGGCGGGTGCCTGGGTGAGGAGGTGCCCCGCATCTTCCCCATCCGCCGGACCCAGGACTGGCCTTGGACTCTGACTGAGTCCTCAACATGCTAATGAGACATGGGTTGCGGGCCCTCTGAGGCAGCGAAGAAAGCGATTACTCTCCAGTGGAGGATTTGTTCTCCTGCAGCAGTTTTGTGACAGATCACCTGAGCCGTGTGGTCAGCGGCTGAACAGAGGTTCATTCTGCTGGTGCATTCACCTTAGGTGTCCGTATGACAGCTGGCTCTGAGGACAGACATTTACTTATGGGCATGGGCCTCTGTGCTGAGCTTCAAGTGGGCATAATAGACATTTAATTGAAAAGAAATTTAATCTAAAATTTCTTGGGAGATCATGTGTTTTCTAATATCTGGGAAGTACAGATAGAAGCTTAATTTTCTATATTCAAAAAACTGTTGATGCTACAAATTTCTTATAACGTATCAGTCTAAATTTTTTAAAATTAAGTTTATTTATTTTGAGAGAGAGACAGAGCATGAGCAGGGGAGGGGCAGAGAGAGAAGGAGACACAGAATCCGAGCAGGCTCTAGGCTCTGAGTTGTCAGCACAGAGCCCGACGCCGGGCTCAAACCCACAAACCAGGAGATCATGACCTGAAGTCAGACGCTTAACTGAATCACCCAGGTGCCTCATATAATGTCATCAGTTTAAATTAAGACGATTTTTCTTTTTTAATGCAGTACTTGGGACTGAGAAACCCATGTATTTTGGCTTGAAAAAATTTTTTTTAATTTTTTAAAAAATTTATTTATTTCTGAGAGAGAGAATGACTGAGCAGGGGAGGGTCAGAGAGAGAGGGAGACACAGAATCTGAAAGAGGCTTCAGGCTCTTGAGCTGGCTGTTAGCACAGAGCTTGACACAGGGCTTGAATCCACAAACAGTGAGATCATGACCTGAGCTGAAGTAGGACGCTTAACTGACTGAGCCACCCAGGCACCCCCGAGAAATTCTTTTTTTTTTTAAATTTTTTTTTAATGTTTTTATTTATTTCTAGGAGAGAGAGAGAGATAGCGTGAGCAGGGGAGGGTCAGAGAGAGAGGGAGTCACAGACTCTGAAACAGGCTCCAGGCTCTGAGCTGGCAGTCAGCACAGAGCCCGATGCGGGGCTCGAACCCACGAACCGCGAGATCATGACCTAAGCGAAAGTCGGACGCTTAACCGACTAAGCCACCCAGGCACCCTGCCCCCGAGAAATTCTTTAAAAAAATTTTTTTTAAATATTCATTTATTTGAGAGAGAGAGTGAGAATGCATAGCAGGAGAGGGGCAGAGAGAAACACAGAATCTAAGGCAGGTTCCAGGCTCCAGAAAAATTCTTTTTAGCCAAAAAAGCAGGATATACAGTGTTTTCTAGTTAGTACTTTTCCAGGTTAAGGAAATGGAAGTTTGTTACTGGAACAAATGGGGAATTATGACCTCCCGTAAAGTATCCTCAGTAAACCAAACACATTCAAGATGCCTCTTACTCTGTTTTCAGTTGCTGCTTTTCGGTGGAAGTTATAAACATGCCTATGAGCACGGGTTTGGGTTTCACTGATTTCTTTCAGTGAAAGTCGTTGATCTCATGACTGAGTAGCTAACTAGAGCGCTGGGAGCAGCGGCTGGGAGCAGATGCTGGGAGATGTTTTGTCTGTGGCATCCTTTCTACCTGGGACACCCAGGAGCAGTAGTGGCAACTCCGAGATGCACTACCCCTCATGGGCACCTGTCCATTCTGGTGTTAATGCCCGGTTTTATTATTTTGTGCTTAGTGAGTGGACCCAGGTCTCAGGATCCATGTTTAAGAAGAAACGGTGTAAAAGTTCCCGGTGAGCATCGAAGGAAGGAGAATGGTGTAAGTGATCATTTTCTTTTTTTATCTGCACTGCATGGGTGCCAGTGACCTGCCCTTTGACCTTTAACTCGCATTCATTGTTACTTTGTTCTTCAGTGGGTTATGAACGGTGGCCCTCTTCTAGAAAGGTTATTTTAAATTTCGTAGAAAGAACTGATTTTAACTATCTTGGCGGGGTGACTGTTGAGAACAGTTTGATGCTGGAAATGCCTCAGATTCAGAACAAAACTAATGTTGAGTGAGTGATGAATCTCAGTGAGGATCTTTGGGTTACTATGTGGTGGCAGACGTTTTCTTTTCAGAACTCAGAATTGTCCATACTGTGAGGGGGTAGCCACGTTCTCTTTCCTGAGTCTGCAGGAAATTTGTGTGAGAATCCAGACCATTTGCTCCCGCTCTTTCCCCAAAATCTCCTGGTTCCTCTTAGACCTTCCACTTCTCTTACGGGATGGAAGGTGCATGTAAGGATGACAAGAAGTGGTCTTTGCCATTAATAGGATTTGAGTGCATCTCGACACAGCGTCTCTTTCCCTCTCACTGGGTTTTTTCTTAAACAGCTTTAATGAAGTGTAATTGGCCCACAACTGCATGTATTTGGCGTGCTCAGTTGGTAAGTTTTGACATGCGTACACAGCTGTACAATGTCACTGTAATCAAGACAGTGAAAGTGTCCATCCCGCTGGGTGTCCATGAGTCCTTCTATAACCTTCCCTTCCTCCCTCCTTATGTTCAAGGACCCCTTGTCCACTTGCTGTCACTACAGATTACTTGTGTTTTCTAGAATCTTCCTTAAATGGAGTCCCCCAGTATATTGTCTTTTTGTCTGAATTTATGTTATGTTCCTGCCTTCCATCATGGAGGTCGGTGGCTGATGCCTTTCCATTGCGGGGACGCGTTTCATCGTCTGCATACGGCACAACTGTTGGTCTGTTCGCCTGTAGACACGTCGGGGCTGTTTCCGGGTTCTGGTTACTCTGTACCAAGCTGTAATGAATGTTTGGGTCCCAGTCTGCACGGGCACATCCTGAATGTTTGGGTCCCAGTCTGCACGGGCACATTCATTTATTTCTCTTTAGCTACTAGGGGTGCTGGCTCAGTGCTCTCTTTAAGAAGCTGCCGAACTGGTTTCCAGAGTGAACATTTTGTTTTGCGTTCTCAGAGAGCTCCAGTTGTCCCATGGCCTTGGCGACATTTGGTGTAACTTTTGTCATTCGGTGCCTGGTGGTCCACCAAGGCTTTTACCGTGTACTTCTCAAACAGCTTGTGGTGTACACACTTGTTTGCCTTTTGTGTGTCTTTTATCGGTGACGTAGTTGTTCACCTCTTCTGTTCCAGGTTTTTTTTGCTTTCTTAGTACTGAGTTCGAGAACTCTGTGTATTCTGGATCCAAGTCTTTTATTTTGTGCTTTGCAAATATTTCCCCTGATCTGTGATCTATTCTTACTTTAACAAAAGGACAGTTGCTCAATTTAGAAGCTTTGTTGTGCTCTTGTGCATTTAATTTTTTGACCCACTTTGAGCATTTGGCTGCTGCGCGAGGACTCGAGCTCGTGCTGCTTTATATGTGGGCGTCCAGGTGACCGGGCTGTGTGTATTGGAAGGGCCTTGCACCTTCATCTCAAGTCTGTTGCTCTGTACACATGGGGGTCTGTCCGTGCTCTCCATTCTCTGTCTGGACCTGGGCACTTCGCCCTGTCGGTCACCGCAGCGCGGGGAAGACTTCCACACAGCCATGTGGGTTTTCTCACTCCTTTTCAGGTTGCTGTGGCCGCTCTAAACCCTGTGCCCTCCTGTAGAGGATTTGGAGATCTGCTTGTCCATTCACACACACACACACACACACACACACACCCACCCCTCTCTACTGGAGGGCTGCCTGCGTGGCTCAGTTGGCTGGGTGTCTGACTCGTGGTCATGATCCCAGGCTAGTGGGACTGAGCACCACGTTGGGCTCTGTGCTGAGCATGGAGTCTGCTTACCATTCTCTCTTTCTCTCTATCTTTCTATCTCTCTCTCTGTCTTCTCTCCAACCCCCGCAGCCCTCTTCCCCACTCATGCTCTCTCTAAAATTAAAAATAGTAATAAAAAATAAAAGGGATTAAAGGTAAAAAATTAGAAAAAGCCTGCTGGGAGTTTTTATTTTTGCCGAGTGCACAGATCCGTTTGGGAAGCATGGCCGCCTTGCCAGGGTCAGCTTCTGATTCACGAGTGCGTCGCTCACCCTGGCTTCAGGTCGTTGCTCACCAGTATTGTGAGTTTTCAGGGTGCAGGTCTTGTGTGTCTTGGGTTAGGTTAATTCCTGAGTGCTTCGTGGTTTCTGTGTGACTGTGAACAATCTTTAAAGAGTCTTCCAGGGCACCAGGGTGGCATCTGCTAAGTGGCCGACTCTCCGTTTAGGTTCAGGTTGTGATCTCATGGTTGATGGGTTGAAGCTCGAATTGGGATTTCCTCTCTCCCTCTTTCTGCCCCTTCCCTGCTCAAGCATGTGGTTTTGTGTACGTGCCTTCTCTCTCAAAATAAGTCAACAGTAAGTGTTTTTTCAATTTCTGGTTGCTATATATAGAAATAAAGTTGATTTTTGCATACTGTTATCCTGCGTTCTTAGAAACAACTCACTGGTTCTGGTGGCTCTTGTAGACCCCAGAGCATTTTCCTCCTTGTCTGTGAGTAAAGACAGTTTACTTTCTTCCTTTCCAAACTGGATACAATGTCTGTCCATTTCTTGTCTGTTACCGTGGCTGGAACTTCTAGGATGTGTTGAGTAGAAGTGTTGAGAGTAGACATCTTATTTGTTCCTCATAACTCAGAGTATCTTGGAGGGTTTTTTTTGTTTTTAATTTTTTTAAATGTTTTTATTTCTGAAAGAGAGAGAGTGACAGCATGAGCAGGGGAGGGTCAGAGAGAGAGGGAGATACAGAATCTGAAATAGGCTCCAAACTCTGAGCTGGCTGTCAGCACAGAGCCCAACGCAGGCCTCGAACCCACAAACCGTGAGATCATGACCTGAGCCAAAGTTGGATGCTTAATTGACTGAGCCACCCAGGAGCCCCTTGAGTTTTTTGTGTTTTTTTTTTTTTTTTTTTTTATTTCTAGGAGAGAGAGAGAGACTGCATGAGCAGGGGAGGGTCAGAGAGAGAGAAAGTGACAGACTCTGAAACAGGCTCCAGGCTCTGAGCTAGCTGTCAGCACAGAGCCCGACGCGGGGCTCGAACCCACGAACCGTGAGATCATGACCTAAGCGAAAGTCGGACGCCCAACTGACTAAGCCACCCAGGCGCCCCAATCCCTTGAGTTTTGTAATGCTAGTGTCATATTTAAAAAAATGTTTTTAAGTTTATTTGTTTTGAGAGAGAGAGAGAGCGCACACGGAAGGCAGACAGAAAAGGAGAGCGAGCGAGAATCCTAATCAGACTCCCACTGTGACAACATGGAGTCCGATGTGGGGCTCGAACTCCCAAACCATGAGATTATGACCTGAGCTGAAATCAGTCGGTCAAGTCACTGACTGAGCCACCCAGGCCCTGCCTGTGTCCTACTTTTAAAGGTCATTCTGATGACGGCATTCCTGGTTAGCTACCCCAATGTCATGTTCAGTGTGATCAAACAGCATTTTTCTGATAACTACAGAGCAAGGTAATTCTAAGTAGTTCCATTTTGGTCACTGTTGAAATTGTATAATTTTACGTATATAACTTGAAGAGTGTTGGTCTGTTAGTATGTTTTACATCTAAACTTAGTCATTGCAGGGATATTAATATAAAACTTACTTGTTTCTTTAATATCATGGTAGAACATGGCTACATTGTTGTGCTGGGTTCAGGTGAAGCTTCGGCAGACCTTCAAGGGAGGGGCCTCTGTGACCATGTTGTCACATCCGCAGCATGTGTGGCTCTGTGTGCAGGTGAGCAGCCCCAGGATGGACCTGACTCTGGCCGAGCTGCAGGAGATGGCGTCTCGTCAGCAGCAGCAGATCGAGGCCCAGCAGCAGATGCTGGCCACCAAGGTAACGTCTCATTTTGTGAAAGATGGAACGGCCTCGCCATCGACGTGTGAGCCAGGCTCTTCCCACCGTACCCTGTAAGCCAGTCACCTCACACGCACACCATGATAATGCAGCCTACAAGTACCTGCTTCTGGTGCTTTCTTCCCTTTCCAAAGCGTTTTTTTTTTTTTAATTTTTTTTTTTTAATGTTTTATTTATTTTTAGGAGAGAGAGAGACAGCGTGAGCAGGGGAGGGTCAGAGAGAGAGGGAGTCACAGACTGAAACAGGCTCCAGGCTCTGAGCTGGCAGTCAGCACAGAGCCCGACGCGGGGCTCGAACCCACGAACCGCGAGATCATGACCTAAGCGAAAGTCGGACGCTTAACCGACTAAGCCACCCAGGCGCCCCGAAAGCGTTTTTTAGAAATCCTTAGATCACCCCCGTGCTCGGGATCTCCAAGCCCCCGATTCTGAGCCGAATTAACCACATTACATTGTGTATCCATAAAAGAGGAAAAGTGTAAGGAACTCTTTGACTTCGCTGGTAGGAACTGCTCTGGGCTGGCCTGTCCTGAATTAATATCACAGCGAGTGTGACTTTACAGTCAACTCGTGCTGTCGTGGTCCCCTTCCGGGTGTGGCACTGATGACAGGCTGTTGCCTTCTTTTGAGACTCCTGCCCCCTAGATTGCTCCTCATACTGCCCTTGGACAGGTGAGAGACCTAAGAAGCCTCGTAACTGTCCAGACCGGTCTCTCTGCGGCCTGTCCTGCCACCCATAGGCTTCTGGTCTACACCAGATGTCGCCACACTTCTTCCACAGGGGCTCCTGGTCTACACCAGACATCACCATTCTTCCTCTAGAGGGGCGGGCTGGGAGTCAGCACCTGGGGCTTTGCAGGTCTAACTGTCTCAGCTCTGTGGTTGTAGCACAAAATCAGCCATAGACATAAGCGAATGGGTGGCTGTGTTCCAATAAAACCGGACTTCTGAAAACAGCAGGCTGGATCTCACCCACTGACCCAGGTCTGCACACTCAGTGTCTGCACCTGACCAGTCTTTTTGTGACTGTAAGTTCACCGGAGCTGGGGTACCATTGGTCTGGCGTGTGAGGTCCCAGCAACGCCCCCTGTGGCCCACTTTGTCATACTTGCTAGAGTTCCCAGGTATCCAATTCTGTTTCTGATGGCAGGTGCAACCACCTTCAAAATCAAGTGTAACATCATGTCTTAGACTTTAACTTGTGTACAAATCACTTAGGAGTCTTGCTAAAAATGCATGTTTTGGGGGCACCTGGGTGGCTCTGTTAGTTAATTGTCTGACTCTTGGTTTCGGCTCAGGTCGTGATCTCACGGTTCGTAGTCGAGCCCCGTGTCGGGCTGTGTGCTGACTGATGACACCGAGCCTGCTTGGGATCCTCTCCCTCCCTCCTTACCCCTCTCCTGCTTGTGTACTGTCTCACTCTCTCTCAAAATAAACATTTTTTAAAAATGCATGTTCTGGGGCGTCTGGTTGGCTCAGTTGGTTGTGTCTGACTCCTGATTTCAGCTTAGGTCATGATTTCACAGGTCGTGAGATCAAGTCTTACGGCAGGCTCTGTGCTGATAGATAAAAATAGGTTGAGTAATAGAATAAACCTTTAATCTTGGGGTCTTATTTTGAAGCTGTTTTGTGTTACTTATACGTTTCAGGCATATTAACCCAAGAAGTTTACTCTTGATTATAAATTGTGTGGCTCTGTTACTTGGTTTTGGTTAAAAAAGTAGTATAATAGAAAATGTTACGCTGTGGTTTTCTAGAGCGTTAAGTGGTTCTTCGGCTCTTCCCTAAGTGTGTGTGTTGAGTGTGCACTAGCTGTGCACGGCCCTGTGCGAGGAGATTTCACGTCTCCCTCTTCTCTGGTCACCCCACTGTTGAGCCGAGGAAGGCGGCACGAGGTTATGAGGTTGTGCGATTTGCACAGGTTTGGAGCCCACAAGTGGCAGCGTGCGGGGCGGGGGTCCACATCCGGCTCCACCCCCCGTGCCTATAGCGGGTCCTCGTCCTGTGGGAGCTTCTCCTGACCTTGCAGCTGCGGCTCTGAGCCTGGTCCCGGTCGCTGCCCGCTGGTGGTGTGGAAACCATGGGGACAAGAACGCTCCTTCCCGGGCCTTGTCCCCACGAGAACGGAGGGCCGGGGGGGTGGGGGGGAGTGGAGGGGCGTGTCACCAGCTGGGCCCTGGTTCCTTCTGGGCACCGGCGCCCCTGCCGGGGAGGCCGCCTGACACCGCCCGTGTCTTCAGGAGCAGCGCTTGAAGTTCCTGCAGCAGCAGGACGAGCGGCAGCAGCAGCAGGCGGCCGAGCAGGAGAAGCTGCAGAGGCTCAGGGAGGTGGCCGAGAGCCAGGAGGCGAAGCTGAAGAAGGTGCGGGCGCTGCGCGGCCACGTGGAGCAGAAGAGGCTGCGGAACGGCCGGCTCGGTGAGGGGCCTGGGGGGACGCGGGCGGGCCGGCGACTGCACGCAGGCACTTCCGAGTTGTTTAAAGGCCGAATTCCCTGCAGTGTTGTCGCCTTCGGTTCCCGGGACCAGAATTCAACTGCACTTTTGGAAAACGTCCTAGTTGTTTGTTTGTTTGTTTGTTTTTCCTGTGAGTACTTTTTGACTAGAAGCTTGACGTAGGGTTTTTATTCATAGAATAGGTCTGTCTGTTATAGTACCACTGAATTCAAATTTCACTGAGTTACCGACTCCTTCTGCGGCTTTCATAAAGCGAGATTCAAAGCTCTAAATAAGCCTCATCGTTGCCCAAGTGTGCCGTTGAGTAACGCTCCGGATACGGCCCTGCCAGAGACACGTCGAGAGAGAGGCTCTTTCAGAAGCGAGCCTGCCGATCCCAGCTGCCTGTGAAAGCGGTTCCGGGCCGTGTCTGGGAGCGCCCGCGCTGCGTCCCCAGGCCGGTCGCAAGGCCCGGTTGCCTGGGAGCGCTCCGTTCTGGGTTTCTGTTCAACTCGGGTCACCGTCCCTGTTGTCCTTCCAGTGGAGGAGATCGAGCAGATGAACAGCCTGTTCCAGCAGAAGCAGCGGGAGCTCGTTCTGGCCGTGTCCCGCGTGGAGGAGCTGAGCAGGCAGCTGGAGGTGCTCAAGAACGGCCGGCTGGACGGCCGCCACGACAGCAGGTCTGCTGCGGCTGAGCTCGACCGCCTCTACAAGGAGCTACAGGTGAGCCGGGCCCTCGGGGCAGTGGCTTTACCTAGGCTGAGGGGGGGAGCACAGGACACATGTCAGAGCGTCCCACACGGGAGGTCTGAGGTCTCCTCGCGACCACAGCTGGTGGGCTGACCCTTCACGTGAAACTGGGAAGGGGACGGTGGTGGGCAGAGGGACCTGATGGTTTTAGATCTCACAGAGGAGGGAAGCAGTCTGACAACTGTTTCCTCCTGCTCCCCCCCACCCCGAGAACGGTTTCCTCCTGCTTCCTGCGCCCCAAAAACTGTTTCCTCCTGTTCCCTGCCCCCCAAGAACTGTTTCCTCCTGCTCCCTGGCCACCCCCTTGAGAACTGTTTCCTCTTGCTCCCTGCCCCCCGATTCTATTCAGCTACGGAACAGACTGAATCAGGAGCAGAATGCCAAGCTGCAGCAGCAGCGGGAGTGTCTGAACAAGCGCAACTCAGAGGTGGCCGTCATGGACAAGCGTGTCAACGAGTTGCGGGACCGGCTGTGGAAGAAGAAGGCGGCACTGCAGCACAAGGAGGGCCCCCCGGTAGGTGGGCCGCCTCCAGGGCACGGGGGGCGGGAGGGGGGGCAGAGCAGACCCTGCTGGGCTGTCAGTGGCTTGGGACATCTCTCCTACCTCTGGCCTGAGACCCTGAAAGTGCCGACCTGTAAACATCACCCCAAGGCGTCCCAGCCCTTTCTGAGCTCGATGCGTGGGGCCGTCATGCTGAAGGTCCTGTGCCTCTTTCAAAGGTTTCGTCTGACGGAGCCCCGCCTCCGCAGGGGCTGCCACCACCCAGTCGCGTGGCCGCCGTGGGCCCCTACATCCAGTCGTCCACAATGCCCCGTGTCCCCTCGAGGCCAGAACTCGTGGTGAAGCCCGCTCTGCCGGATGGCCCCATGGCCCTGCAGGCCTCGGAGGGGCAGCTCCGAGTGCGCACGCTGCCCACCCCGCGGTCCGCTGCTGCCCAGAACAAAGGTGATGCAAGGCCCTATTCCCCTCCCCCCCAGCCTTTCTGCAGCTCTCGCTCCCCGTCCCCATTGGCCTGCCCCCAGCTGGGGGGTTTTAAAAATGTCTTTCTCTCCCTTGTCCCTGTAGAAATGTTAAGAACCTCCTTGTGGTTTTTGCTGGTGCAGGGATAAGTTTCTTAACTCTAAATGATATGGTTCTGTTTGGAAATGAAGTGAAATGTAGTATTTTTGCGGTGAAAATTGTTGTCAGTTCCTTCTCGTTAATAGAGATTTTGATCTGACGTCAAAAACCTGACTTTTTCTGAAAAAAACCCATATGGGGGCAGTGCTGCCGTGTTTACAGAGGGTGTGGTGGTGAGTGCGTTCTGAACAGAGGTGTGTGTGCTGCCACACGCGCTTACGCACAAGACTTTGCTTGCTAGCAGTCTGTAGCAGAAAAGTTAAACGTACTGGAAGCTTACAGTGAACGACACAGGCTCCCTGTGCCAGTGATGTTGGCGTTCGGGGCAGTCCTCAGGTGCGTGCGGAGATGCAGGTCAGAGTGTCACGGCCGGAGGAGCAGATGAAGGGAGGGCTGTAGGAAAAGCAGGGTGAAAACGTCCCTTATAGACCTTCTCATCAAACCCCTCCCTGCAAGAAGGGAGCAGCCAGTGTGGTCTGACCACTGTCACGTGCAGGGGACCACCAGCCTCATAGCCAGCCTGGTCTGACCGCTGTTACTTGCAGGGGACCGCCAGCCTCACAATCACTATTGTTTTGCCGTAATCACCAGCATGAATCGTTAGGGCTGCCTAGTGTGGGTATGACTATAGTAGAAAGCTCTCCTTTTGTTTTGCTTCTATGAGGACAAAGCTATGGCCTTGACTCTTCAGGTCTGTGTAGAGAACATCTGAGGGCGCTGATCTGTGATAGACGCCGGGTGTCCATAGCTCTGCCTTTTTGTCTCCCCGAGCCCGGGGGCTGCCGAGTTCGTTCTCTCAGTGAAATGGTGACCAATTTGTTTCTTTTTTTTTTTTTTTAATATTTTTTTAATGTTTTATTTATTTCTAGGAGAGAGAGAGAGACACACAGCGTGAGCAGGGGAGGGTCAGAGAGAGAGGGAGTCAGAGACTGAAACAGGCTCCAGGCTCTGAGCTGGCAGTGAGCACAGAGCCCGATGCGGGGCTCGAACCCACGAACCGCGAGATCATGACCTAAGCGAAAGTTGTACGCTTAACCGACTAAGCCACCCAGGCGCCCCGACCATTTCGTTTCTTACCATTGATGCGTAGTGTGTCCTCGCTGTTCCCAGCAGATTTTTTGCTTGCTGTGATTAATTTTAAATAGTTTAAGTTTAATTTTGAAATATTAAGTCCAGTATTTTCTAAGTAAGTTTAGTGGGATTGTTGTAAGTCTGATATATGAAGCTGTTTTTGTTATTATTATTTCTTAAGTTTTTTGTAATGTTTATTTTTGAGAGAGAGAGAGAGAACGAGTGAGCAGGGGAGGGGCAGAGAGAGAGAGGGAGACACAGAATCCCAAGCAGGCTCCAGGCTCTGAGCTGTCAGCACATAGCCCGATGTGGGGCTCAAACTTAGGGACTGCAAGATCATGACCTAAGCCGAAGTTGGACACTTAACTGACTCAGCCACCCAGGTGCCCCTTGAAGCTGTTTTTAGAGATTACACTTCCCTCTGGCAATGGAGCCGTTAGAACTGAGTGTCTTGACAGTGCCGGCTCACTCGGGGATGCTTTTCTGTATTCTAGGCTCTAAAATCCATCCGCTCGGCCCTGACTGGAGCCCCCCAAGTGCAGACGTCACTGCGAGCCAGCCCTCTGGGCCTGCACCTGCCAGCTCTGGGCGGGCACCGGACCAAGGTGGGGACCAGGGTGGGGACAAGGCGGGGTCATGCATGTTCTTGCAGCTCTCTGGTCTCTAGTTTTCCCATGTGTTGACACTGGGGATAGTATTTACTTCCTGAGCTCTTCATTTGCCTGGGGACTAAAGTACCAGCACTAGAGCATCTGGGTTATTCTTTAAATCCGATTAAAAATAAAGCATTTAGTGGGTACAGAGTTTCAGAGATATTGAAGAGAGAGGAACTTAATGTGAAAAAGAAGTCGTATGATAAACAGACTTGAATATCCGTATGATTTTTTTTTTTTCCCCTATTTCCAGTGGATGATGGAGAGGTTCCCCTGAGAGAGAAGGAGAAGAAAGTTCGCCCCTTTTCCATGTTGGATTCAGTGGACCAGTCAGCCGGCCCGGCCCCCTGTGGGGCCCTGAGGAAAAACCAGAGCAGCGAGGACATCTTGCGGGATGCTCAGGTGTGTCAGGGCAGCTCAGGGTTAACAGCCGCTGCATGACCCATCCCGCTCCTCGGAAGAGAGCGTAGCGTGTGAGGGAGAGCAGGACAGCAAACCAGAGTGTATCTGCAGGATTATAAAATGGACCAGAACTCGGTGATTGTAAATTCTGCGGCTTAAGTAGATCTGTGGTCTCACGCCATGTTGGAGAGTGGCTGCTTTGCCTGTGGCCAGCTCCTATTTCTTGTGATCCTCTAAAAAACCATGGGTGCATCGAAGAGCATCGTATCATGTGCCTCAGTTACCTTGTTTCTTCCGAATTGGGAGCCGAGGTTCTGTCCGTGACGATCTGGTGGGGAACCTGGTGTGTTAGCCCGCGGCCCCTGACGGCCACTCATGGCATGTGCCGAGGCAGGAGTGCTTGTAGCGCCGTGGCTGCCCTGTGTCCCTCCTCAGGAGCATGGGGGTTTCCAGTTTGGGGGCAGTCTGGATATGTGGGGTGGCAGTTAAGGTTTCTGTGGGCACCCAGGGCTTCCTACATTGGAAGTGGCAGCAAGGCGGAATCGCTTGGGGGCAGGGGTGGTATTGCATTCCTGAACTTCCTTATTTACTGTGGTTAAATTCAGAGATTTAAAACTTCTGGTGACTTAAAAACAGAGCTAGTGGGGTGCCTGGGTGGCTCAGTCGGTTAAGCATCCAACTTTGGCTCAGGTCACGATCTCACAGTTTGTGGGTTTGAGCCCCACGTCGGGCTCCGTGCTGACAGCTAGCTCAGAGCCTGGAGCCTGCTTCAGATTCTGTATCTCTCTCTTTCTGACCCTCCCCTGCTCATACTGTCTCTCCCACTCTCTCTCTCTCTCTCTCTCTCAGAAATAAAAAACATTTTTAAAAAAATTAAAAAAAAAAACAAAAAACAGAGCTAGTGTTTTTAGTATAACTCACAGTGGCGAAGTGAGGTTGTCTAGAACATCCCGTGCACCCATTCAGACCGTGTCTTAACTGGTTTTGCATGTGCACGTGTTGCAGGCTGCAAGTCTGGAACATTCTGTGTGCCCATTTATATATGTTTTAACTGATTTGTGCATGTGTGTGTTACAGGCTGCAAATAAAAATGTGGCAAAAGTACCGCCTCCTGTTCCGTCAAAACCAAAACAGATTAATTTGCCTTATTTTGGGCAAACTAATCCGTCACCACCAGACGTTAAGCCAGATGGAAGCCCTCAGCAGTCAGCCGCAGTGCTTGGATCAGTGGGAAATAAACCCAAAACCTCAGGACAGCAGAGGGGCCTGCTGTCGCCCGGCGCGTCTTCCGCTGGCCAGGGCCCGGCCCTCGTTCCAGCTTGTAAGCAGGAAAGTCCGCCTGCGGCTGCTGTGCGGCCCTTCACTCCGCAACCTTCCAAGGATGCCCCTCCTCCGCCCTTCAGGAAGCCCCAGACCGTGGCCGCGAGCTCCATATACTCCATGTACACGCAGCACCAGGCGCCCGGGAAGAACTTCCAGCAGGCGGTGCAGAGCGCGCTGACCAAGACCCATTCCAGAGGCCCGCACTTCTCGAGCGGTGAGCTGCTGGACCGGGTTTCCGGGCGCGGGGGCGTGGTCAGGTCCTCCCCAGAGCGGTCCTTTCTCAGTCCACGGTGATGTGGCTTTTTCTCAGAGTTCAGATTTTAATCAGGAGTTTAAAAAGATTCCTGCTAAACGTCAGCCCTGCAGTAGGCGCGGGGGGGGCGGGGGAGGGCGGGGGGGTCAGAGGTGGTGGACAACTAGAACCCACGGCAGATACAGCCTTTGTGCGGTGGTGAATGCATGCCCTTATTCCCTGCTCCCCAGAGGCTCAGCGCACCGGGCCGCATCCTGGCTGCAGGTCAGACTTCGTGGCCTTGTGCGAGGCGGCCTGCACAGCTGCCCCTGCGTGCTTTTTGAAATGACGCTCCTTACTATATTTGAAGTTGTTCTAATGAGCACACAGCTGCTAGTTAAATATAAAAACATAAAAAGATCTACGATCTGGTAATCTGCTGAGTTCTAAGCGCCATTAGTTTATAAAACTAGAATAAAGTTCACCCTGTGGTAATGGAATGAAATTGGCTTTCCAGTCATGAAATCAGCCTGTTAAGTGTGGCTCGATGTGGCCCAAAAGCGATCCGAAGCAGAGGATTCCCGCACGTGCTGCAGCAGGCTCTTGTCATTAGAGAGGCCCGCCGACACAGGGGGTTGGGAATTGGAAAGCTTAGATCTAGTCAGAATGATAAGGGGACTAGTTTCAGCAAATAGAAGTGGTTCTTGAGAACTTGGGAAGCCAAATACGATTTCCCACGTGGGTTTACCTTTGAAAAGTCTGAGAGAGGGCAGTGTAGGCTTCCTTCTGATGTGCACACGGGAGAGTATTACCAGTCTCCATTGCTTTACTTTGTTTTCGTATTTCGATTTTAAGTTTGTACGCGACAGTGGGTGATGGCTTAGAGCTGCAAGGACGGCATCTCTTTGCCGGCACATAAAACGCTACTCAGTGAGGGCTTTCCTCCCATCAGACATTCACCACGCCGGAGACGAAGCCTTGCTTCAGCCTTGGTTGGGTGTAAAAATCAGTCATGTTGAACGGTCCTGGGTGGCGACTGGAACATTAAAAGACGCTGTAGTTATTGTTAGCTGGGTTTTACCGAGTGCTAACCAGGGCTCTGTTCCCGTTCTCCCCTCAGTCTATGGCAAGCCCGTGCTGGCCGCCGCGCAGAGCCAGCAGCAGCCCGAGAACGTGTACTCCGGCAGCCCGGCTGAGCCCGGCAGTCCTGAGCCAGAGCCGGAGCCTGGGGCACCGGTGCACGAGAACCATGAGAACGAACGAATTCCTCGACCGCTCAGCCCCACCAAATTATTGCCATTCCTGTCCAACCCCTACCGGAACCAGAGCGACGCTGACTTGGAAGCCCTGCGGAAGAAACTGTCTAACGCCCCACGGCCACTAAAGAAGCGGAGCTCCATCACGGAGCCAGAGGGGCCAAATGGGCCGAATATCCAGAAGCTCTTGTACCAGAGGACCACCATTGCTGCCATGGAGACCATCTCTGTCCCCTCGTATCCGTCTAAGCCGACTCCGGGGGCTGCCGACTCGGAGGGCCCAGGAGAAATCCAGAACCCATACTTGCACGTGGAGCCAGAGAAGGAGGCGGTCTCTGTGGCCCCCGAACCGGTGTCCCCAGAGGAAGTGGGGGGCACCGGCTCAGAGAGCAGTGACACGCCAGTCCCTTCCCCGGGCCCCGACTGTGTGCCCGAAGGAGTCCCAGACAGCAGCCTGCGTTTCCACAACAGCTCGGAGGACCCTAGCGCTGAGGCTCCGCACCCACTGGAGGTGTACCTGGAGGAGTACCCTCCATACCCGCCCCCACCCTACCCATCCGGGGAGCCCGAGGGGCCCGGAGATGACGCTGGCAGCCTGCGTCCTCCTGAGATCACGGGGCAGGACTCTCTCCCTCCCGTAAGTAGTGTGGTGTCACCTGGTCATTTCGGGTGCCCCCACCTTGTCACAGTCTCCCACCTGTCAGAGCTCTGTGAACCACCGCTGGGGGCTGGGGCCTTTATTGCCCAGGGTGGCAAATGTCTGCGGCTCACCTTTTATTTCCCAGCCTCTTAGCATGCAGCGTGTCTTGTAAGTGTCTTACAAATTAAGTATATTCAGAATGAAGAACATCTTTACTTTTTATAATTTTTGTTTGTTTGTTTTTGAGAGAAACAGTGTGAGTTGGGGAGGGGCAGGGAGGGAGACACAGCATCCGAAGCAGGCTCCAGGCTCTGAGCCATCAGCACAGAGCCTGACGCGGGGCTCAAACTCACAACAGTGAGATCATGACCTGAGCCGAAGTCAGATGCCCAACCGACTAAGCCACCCAGGTGCCCCAAGAACACCTTTATTTTAGGAAGAGCCCTTTTCTCTGTTGAGAATCAGAGTTGGGTTTTTTGGAATACAAACCACACTCGTTTCTTCTCCACCTGCATTTGATCCTGTTATGGAAGCTGCGTGAGGCTGGGAATGGAAAGACGTGGCTCTGACACGTCATCACGCTGTTGGCTCCGCAGAGTCGAGCAGCCTTTCGTCCCCGCGAGGCTGCGGCTTCAGACGTCTTTCTGTAGTAGTGGAGTGTAGCTTTCCTGAACCTGGTGTGTGGAACTGCGCGCTGTCTTCCCCCACCCCCCCCACCCCCACCGCCCCGAACAGACTGGGATGGGCCCTGCACGAACTGGGGCAGGAATAGCTGGGCACCTTCTGAAGCCTCTTCCTCCCCTCCCATGGAGTCCAAAAATCGCTGCAGAGCCTGGGGACCCCGCGGGTGCCCTTGAGTGCACCATTCAGCTGCTCTGAGGCTTCGTGGGTTTTGACTTGGGCACGTCTTAACACACGCCACCCCTTCTGAATGTTCCTCCCTGGTTCGAAGGTTTGTTGTGTAACATGGAGGTAGGTGAGAGGCCCATAGATAAAGTGACCTTTTCAGAGTGTAATTGGAGTCATTTTGTTACCGTAGGTGCCAAACTATGGGTTTTTAAAACCTATTTAGAAACAGAATAGTGAGGGGCATGGGGGGTGCTCCCTGGGTTCAGCATCCGACTCTTGGCTTCGGCTCAGGTCACGATCTCACAGTTCAACTGTGCTGACAGCTCGGAGCCTACTTAGGATTCTCTTCCTCCCTCTCTCTGCCCCTCTCTCTCTGCTTCTCTTTGTGTCTCTGCTTCTCTCTCTCTGCTCTTGCTCCTTTCATACATTCTAAAAATAAAAAAAAAAGCAGAATAGCCTATTGTAGGGATTTTTTTTAGTACTTTGTGCATATGAGCCACCTGTGAGATGTCCTGGTCATCAAGGATTATGATTATCCAGAATTGTTCTAACTACTGGTTACTGTAGACATTTGGATTTTGTTAAAAAGATTTATACGCAAACATTGGATTCTAGGGGAAAAGGTTTGAATCAAGGTTGACCTTGAGCCCACTCTGCCCCGCCCGCCCCAGTATGCAGTTTCCCCCAACTAGTGTAGATGGTTCACATCTGCTTTTGCTGCCCCTCCCCCGCCCCCACGCCCCTTGGTCATCAAGTCAAAATGATTCGTCCTCTCAGGGATGGAGAGACTGCGGTTTGTGACCGTGTCATGCCTTTCTCTATAACATCTGTTACCCTTGTCCTGGGGGAGCCATCTCCTCGCTTGGGTTCCATTGACACCGGAGCACCTGTGCTTGTTTGCAAGTGGGCACGGGGGCCCCCTGCACCGCCGTTGGGGGTGGGGTTACATTGCCTTTTCCAAGAAACAACGTCTTCGTCCTTGAGCATTTGCAGAGTGGAGTACAGGCCACCTGTCTCCTCCCCCTACAGTTCTCCAGCACTGTCTCCTCCCCACCAGCTCTCTAGCATGGCATGCCTCTGCTGAACGCTTGGCTGGGTGTGCCAGGCACTCACTGTGGGCTCTTAGAGTGAGTCTTGGTGGATTTTCCGTATTTTAAGTCTGGCTTATTAACAATCGAAGGCCTGAGTAGCTTACTGGTATATTTGGAGCATAGTCAGACTGTGTGGACCGCAGTGGTGGCATTTAAGACTGGAAGGTTTCCTCTGTGTGTATCTAAGATCGTGTTTATTATTTTCTTAATTCTGCGTCCCCTGCCCTGAAGCAGCCGTTTGTTGTCACAAAATGGTTGAAAGGGAGGGAAATGAAGAAGCCAGATCATTCCAGCCCTGATGTTCACTGGCTGTGTGCCTTGTTTCCTGATCTGTAAAGCGGGATAATGGGTTCTCGTGAGGAGTCGGTGAATGGTCATTATGTGTCGGCCTGGAGAACTGTGGGCTGTGCTCCTGCCCGTCTGTGGGCTTTGCTGCACCCATTAGATGGGGAACCCAAAGACCAGTGTTCAGCCCAGCAGCAGAGCGGCCAGCTCACCATCACACGTCACATCCTCCGCTCCGGCTGTGGTGTCCTGTGTCACCCACACGTGACACAGTTCAGTTCTTCGCACTCTGTTATTTGGCCATGGTCATTAAGCTGTGTGTTATGATTTACATCCGTGCCTGGAAATGTTACGCGTCCCTAAAATGTGCCAAGTGTATGTTTGTAAAGCCCCTTGCACCCCCCCATCCCCTCTTCCCTCGTCTCTGTGCTGAGCCCAGGGTCCTAACTTCGCTCCTGTCTGCTGCAGGGCAAAAGGACGAACCTGCGTAAAACTGGCTCAGACAGGATCGCCCACAGCATGAGGGTGAAGTTCAACCCCCTCGCACTGCTCCTGGACTCCTCTCTGGAGGGGGAGTTTGACCTTGTGCAGAGGATTATCTATGAGGTATGGTTCGATGATAACGACCTTGTGTCCTGTTTCCGGTCTCTAATCCGAGGGCTGCTATAGAGGAAGTGCATCTTTAACCTGTGGGAGCGGCGGTGAGGTGTGGATGAGGGGCTGTGAGCACACCCCGGGACAGGCTGGGCCGGTGGAAGGTGTGACGTGAGATTTGGTTCCCTCTGGAGTCGTTTCTCCGGGAGGTTGTCACCCTCTTGTACAGCCGTGCCCTCACGAGGCCGGAGCAGACCGTGCAGGGTGTACGGCCGAGCCTGCGTGGAACCAGACTGCACGGGGTTAAATTGCAGGTGTGTCCCTATTTCTCAGAAGCCTGCTATTGAAAATATTTTTAGTTGACCTGTTTTCCTTTCCATGGTAAATGCACCTTGTCCTTAGACACTAATTTGTGGTGGGGAGTTGGAAGGTAAGTAAACGTCAGTGACTGTGAGGGTGGAGTCTTTGGCCCCTCTTCCTGGGTAAGAGCCTTTTTATAGCGAGCGCCTGCTTACTGCTGCTCTCCAGCCGGCCTCGCTTCCAGACTCATTCTTGGTAGAGTTTTCTTGGCCCCTGGAGGTTTTAATTATGATGGGGAAAAAATAACCACCAGAGGCTGTTTCTCTTCTCTTGACCCGGGAGAGCTGGCTGACAGTGATCTGAACGGTGACCAGAACAGTGAGTGATAGTCACCCTTCTCAATGACGCAGGTTGAAGACCCAAGCCTGCCCAACGACGAGGGCATCACTGCCCTTCACAATGCCGTGTGCGCGGGCCACACCGAAATCGTGAAGTTCCTGGTGCAGTTCGGTGTGAATGTAAATGCCGCAGACAGCGACGGATGGTAAGGTCCTCACTGACCCCGCCCCAGCTGCAGGTGTTCCCGGCCACGAGTGTGTGCTTCTGCCTGCCACTTGTGGCCAGACTCCCCTCTCGTTCCCATTCTGGGCACACGAGTGTTGAAGTTTAGTATTTAAGTAATAAAAGTGAGAAGTGTCACAGAGCCGCCTGCAGCTAGCAGACCTGAATGATTTGAGAGATGCTGATTGAAGCAAGGTCCCTTCACCCCGAAACCTCTGTCATGTACTGATGTCCACTGCACGTCTTCACGAGGGGGGTCCTAGTTTGTAGCCCTTCCCAAATACACGTGACCATGGACTCCAAATTTCACTGAGCATTTTGTGAAGTGGTTTACGTGGGTAGAGCCCAGGAGGCACTATTGTAGGTGATGAGTGTCCGTCATACGGTAGCAGATCGTGTCACACAGCGACGCTCAGGTCCTGATGAGGGGCCGTCGGTCCTGGTAGCGCTCATAGAACAGAGAAAAGTTCTTTCTTTTTATTGGAAAATGAAAGTTTTAATTTGCAATATGTACTTTTCTGGAAGACTTTGTTTTTTTCTGTACAGGGTTTTTATTTATTTATTTTTAATATTTTTATTTATTTCTAGAGAGAGAGAGAGACCGCATGAGCAGGGTAGGGTCAGAGAAAGAGGGAGGTACAGACTCTGAAATGGGCTCCAGGCTCCGAGCTGGCAGTCAGCACAGAGGCTGACGCGGGGCCTGAACCCACGAACTGCGAGATCATGACCTAAGCGAAAGTCGGACGCTTAACCGACTAAGCCACCCAGACGCCCCTGTACAGGGTTTTTAAAAAGCTGAAGTCACACTAAGATCTTTATGTGGGTATTTTTATAGCCTATTTTTCTGTTAACGTGGTAAGTGGCTGTACAAGGACATGGGGACCTGGGCACAGGTGTAGGTCACGGGCACACACATGCGCGTGCACACACACACACAGAGCAGCCCTACACTGCCGTGTCCTCGTGTGGGGTCACTCTCCCTCTTGTTTGTCACGTAGCTCGTTCCCCAGCTGTTTGTTACAGAGCATTTCAGTTGCAGTGTTTAAAAATTACATATGTAAAAGCACCGCGTATGCCTGTGGAAGATGTGTGAAAAAGGGACATGAGATAAACAAACCATCCATACCTCATGAGGCAGAGGTCAACACCACGAGTTTTAAGTATATTCCCTTCAAGGTTACATATGCATATATGTTTCAGCCTCATTTTTTGATTTAACTTTACAACGTAAGCAAAACAAAAATTTTTTTTTTTTTAAATGTTTTATTTATTTCTGAGAGAGAGATAGCATGAGCAGGGGAGGGTCATAGAGAGAGGGAGACACAGAATCTGAAACAGGCTCCAGGCTCTGAGCCAACTGTCGGCACAGAGCCTGACACGGGGCTCAAACCAACGAACCATGAGGTCATGACCTGAGCTGAAGTCAGACACTTAGCTGACTGAGCTACCCAGGCGCCCTGCAAAACAAAATTTTTAAGTAATCTCTATTCCCAATGTGGGGCTCGACCTCACGACCTGAGATCAAGAGTCGCATGTTCCTCTCAGTCAGCTTGCCACTCCCAAAACAAATTCTTAATGTGTCATAGTGTCTTTGTTTCCCTTTTATTAGGAGTTTATATATAATTCTTCATTTTTAAAATGATGCACTTAACAAATTCTATAGTAGTAGCACACTGCGAGTGATTGTGTCCGGGGCTGTGGGATGGGAATACGTTGTTTCTGGAGACTGTGACCTCAGGAGGCCTGAAGAGAGGGGAAGGAGGAGACAGCAGTGCACTTTGGGGCCACGTCTGCATTTTCCAGTCCACGTCTGAGCTGGGCCGTGGCACTGGGTCCTCTTCCTCCTTCATTAGTCTGGGTCACCTAATGCACACTGCAAAGATCCAAGGTGCTGGAGGGGCTCTCCGTAGGGTGTCCATAACTCCTTGATCTGGTCTACATTGAACTAACCAGGGCTTTTCTTTTTTTCACAATTAAAATTCAATTTGGATTTTAAAAGCCGTTTAGTAAAGATAGTTTTCCACGTGCAGCCTAATTTCTTCGGAAGCGGTGACAATAAAGGAACACGTAAAGTCCCGTGTTTCGAGTGCAGGCCTACAACGCGAAGGCGGCCGTGCCCTCCAGTCCGGTGCAACCGGGTGTGGAGTTTGGCACTAACTAGGCAGGTGTTCCAGAACACGGACCTGGGCACATCTGACCCTGTCGTAGGTTATTTCACGAGTCTCCCATCCTTCGCTTATGTCCTTGATTCCCCCCGCCCTCTGCACCACCCCACACGCACCCAGCGTGGCCCACACACAACGTGTTCCTTTGTGGCCATCAGTGTTTGTGTGTTCACGTGTCTGTATGTAGCTGATACTGTTTTTAAGTTTATTTGAGAGAGGGAATGCAAGAGGGAGGGAGGGGCACAGGGGGAGAGAGGCTCCCAAGCAGGCTCCACGCAGTCATCTCAGAGCCCGACATGGGGTTTGATCCCATGAACCGCGAGATCATGACGTGAGCTGAAATCAAGAGTCAGACACTCGACCAACTGAGGCCCCCAGGCGCCCCACGTTTAACTGATTTTTGAAAACGCATGTAAGTGGGTCTGGGAGAAAGGCCCAGAGCACCGACCCCTATGGGGTCGTGTGCACGGAAGGCACCCCAGCCCCATTTGCCGCATGTCCCCGCAGGACACCGCTGCACTGCGCCGCCTCCTGCAACAACGTGCAGGTGTGTAAGTTCCTGGTGGAGTCCGGAGCCGCCGTGTTTGCCACCACCTACAGCGACATGCAGACCGCGGCCGACAAGTGCGAGGAGATGGAGGAGGGCTACACGCAGTGCTCGCAGTTCCTCTATGGTGCGTGCTTGCCCCGTCCTGCACGGGCCTCGCTGCCTCAGTTTGCCCGCAGTCGTTGGGGTGTGGTTTTACCAAGTGATTTTAGCACCTGGGAAGGCATCCGTGTGTCCTCCACAGACCTGGCTGTCAGGCACAGGGCAGCCCTGTAGGCAGGGTGAGCGCAGCCTTTGTGCACGTGCCCCCGAGCGCGCCGCAGCCCTGCCCCTGCGTGTGACCCCAAGGGGCCTCTCCTGAGACCCGGCCAACGGGGTCCCAGGGAAGGGAGGTTCCGGGCCTGGGGAGGGTGAGCTGGGGGTGGTGTCTGTCAGGCATCGGGCCCTGACCTGCTGTCTCTCTCGCGGTTTCAGGAGTGCAGGAGAAGATGGGCATCATGAACAGAGGGGTCCTGTACGCACTGTGGGACTACGAGCCTCAGCACAGTGACGAGCTGCCCCTGCGGGAGGGTGACTGCATGGCGGTGCTGCGCCGGGAGGACGAGGAGGAGACCGAGTGGTGGTGGGCGCGCCTGCAGGACCGGGAAGGCTACGTGCCGCGCAACTTGCTGGGGGTGAGTGCGCCTGTGCGGCGATCCTTCCCGTTGGGGCGGTGGCGGGTTTGCGCATTGAGCCACGTTTTCCACGTTGCGAGCCTCTGAGGTCCGGGTCCCGTGCCCTGAGAGGTCCTGTGCTCCTCGCAGGATGCGGGGCTGGCCCGGGGCAGGCACCGCGGACTGGAGCCGGGTGCTGGGGCAGGAGGGGTAATGGAGGACGAGGACAGAGTGTGAAGGTAGAAGAGCCTGGCCATGGAGGGGACGGGCAGCAGCGTGGCTCCCACGGCGGCCCCCTCCACCCCTGCATGCTGCCAGGGTGACCTGGGTGAGGCCAGAGGGACCGGAGGGCACCACCTCCTGAGACTGTGGGGCGTCTGATGGGCAGCAAGGGGGACAGGTTTCTACAGGTTTTTCATCACGTCGGAGCCACGCAGTCTGAGTGACACGGAGCTGGGGCTGTGCGTGTGAGCGCTGCCCCAGTGTCACTCTGCCTAGCGACCCTGGTGTTGGGAGCTAGCTGCCTGGATTCCAACCCTTCTTGGCCGTGCCTCTGTCTCATGTGCCATGTGGATGACCATGTGGATTCTGACTGCTGCCCCCTGGTCACAGTGTCATTAAGTAAACCTTCAGGCCTGGACCGTAATCATGCATGTGATCCTGGTGTAAATTACAGAGGTCTGTTGAAAGTTAAAGTAAACTCGGCCTTGGAGCCGTTTATTGTTTTAGATTTTTATGGTTTTCCTTTTTTTGAGACACAGAGCATGAGCAGGGGAGGGGCAGAGAGACAGGAAGTCACAGGATCCAAAGTAGGCTTCAGGCTCTGAGCTGTCAGCACAGCCCGATGTGGAGCTCGAACTCACTAATGGTGAGGTCATGACCTGAGCCCCCCAGGTGCCCTGGCCATGGAGCCCTTTATTTATTTATTAAAAAATTTCTTTTTTTAATTTTTAAAATTTATTTCTGAGAGAGAGAGAGAGACAGCATGAGCAGGGGAGGGTCAGAGAGAGAGGGAGACACAGAATCAGAAGCAGGCTCCAGGCTCTGAGCTGTCAGCACCGAGTCCGACGCGGGGCTCGAACCTGTGAACCGTGAAATCATGACCTGAGCCAAAGTCAGATGCCCAACCGACTTAGTCCCCCAGGTACCCCCCATGGAGCCCTTTAAATGAGCTTTCCAGCAACCAGACCAGAGCTCCGTCCAGATCGAGTCCCTGCTGCCACCTCCCTGCCGACCCTGAGCGGCAAATAATTTTGACCTTTTGAAGTTTCCTGCTTCTGAAAACCTCTTAGAATTAATTACTTATTTGAATCTTGCGTTGTGATTGTCTAAGAGGTCCTGTGACTTCTGAACGGGTGGCACCCCTGCCCCAAAGGCCGCCAGCCTGGGTGCTCGGGCCCTGGGAGGTGCTCGTGGTCAGAGATGGTCGTGTTCCTCCCAGCCTCTGGAGGTCTCTCCAGGGTAAAAGTGGCCTCCAAGTAACGTCTCTTGGTTTTCTTTGAGTTAAAAAAAAAAAATGGAAATCACAGAAATGCTGAGTTTTTAATCAGTAGTTCAAGTTTGAGTCTAGAAAATTGTATTGGTCAGTTGTTTCCTCAGAAAAACAATCTTGTGTGTGATATGGATCCCGTTTCAGTTTTGGCTGCAAGTCTGACTCCACTGTCCTTCAGTGAAGCCTTTCTTCCCTTTGTGCAGGAGCAGAGAGGCGGGGGGCGGCGGCCGAGGGCTGGTTTGCTGCACCAGCTGGGTTGCTGGTTGGACTGGCTCTAGGCCTCGGGGCTGCGGGCCTCCTGTTCTCCTCCCCAGCTCTTGTTCTGGAAAACACAGTCACGAAAACCCCCAGACAAAACCTCCACTTGTCCTCCCTGAAATCGGTAGACTTGTGGTCTGCGGCGTTCCGTCGCTCACAGTATCCTGTCGCGGAGTTGGGGCCGTTGTGAGTGAGGCTAAAGGAGACCCCAACCTCTCCCATCCCCTCGGGAAGCCGCAGGCCACGTGGGTGAGGCTGGTGCTCCGCGCCACCCCGTGACCTGGCGGGGGAGTTGCTGAATGTGAATCTGGTGTCCTGGGCGGCGCTGGTGTCTCACGTGGCAGAGAGTCCTTTTCTTCCTTCCTTTCTGTGATACCAGCCCTACGTCCTGGAGGTTGTGTCTCCCCGGCATGTAAATGGGTTCTCCGCTCTCTTGCAGCTGTACCCGAGGATTAAGCCCAGACAGAGGAGCTTGGCCTGAAACTGCAGTTTTCGTTTCTGAAGAATTATTCTCTTATGAGTAAGAAGTGACTTGGTTGTTTTTGGCAAACATTTCACAAGACTTTGCTGACAACATCACTTGAAAGCAACGTGGAATGTTCTGGAGGGAGATGAAGGATTGGAGTTGGCTCTCCGAATGGGACGCTCGGCGTGATGAGCTGGCTGTTCTGTGCTGGGGAAGCGTGTGCCACAGAGCAGAGGACAGACGGACAGTGACGTCCCTTTTGGCTCAAGACAGAAGTAGGGCTGCTCTGTGGGCTCCGTGTCCCGCTGGCTTGGTATTTGTCAGCGTGTCCCTTGCACCTGCCTCACCGGGAAGGACCAGAGCCGTGGGGACAGAGGGTCCGTCTCCGCAGAACCACGAGTGGGCAGGTGTGGGCAGTCCTTCGTGGTAGGAGTTTGTAGCATCTTCGGGGTCACGCATGTGAAAAGCACTGGCCCTGAGCTGCGGCACAGCTCACTAGATGTAGCATCTGGTTTTTAGGGGGAGTTTGAATCTATATTTATTGTTTTTTGTATTCTGGAAATTGGAGGCTTGCTATATACTTACCCATGAAATTTGTCAAGATCATAGCTGACTTTAAAAACAATTGTAATGAAATTAAACTTTTTGAATCCAAGCTTTTTACTGGTTTTCGCTTTTTTGTCATTAAAAGCCTTGTCGAAGCTCCCAGGCCATTGGGAGAGTTGCGGTTTCTTTCCCAGCCACGTGGCCACATGTGAGGAGCGATCTTCTTACAGAGAGCTGGGCTTTGACATTGGGGGTTCTGCGGTGGCCCTGACCGGGAGCCACGGGGACAGTGAGTGGCTCCGTCCCCAAGCCTCTGCAGGAGAGTCTCGTGGTGGGGACAGTGGGTGGCCCTGTCCCAAGCCTCTGCGAGAGGAAGGGCCTCGTGTTGTGGGGACAGTGGGTGGCCCCATCCCTGAGTCTCTGCAAGAGGGAGGGCCTTGTGTCGTCGTGGCGTCTGCACGAATTTGTTGGACAAAAACTTAGGTAGACAGAGTCTGTGTTGTTTGTAACACATTACCCAGCTCGTGAGTTGTTCTGGAGCCCACAGCTTGTGCAGCAGGTCACTAAGCAGGAGCCACACGGGCACGACCGGCCGCCCGCGTTCCCAGCGCGTTCGTGAGTAGCTCTGTGCCAGCAGGAAAGGGGGGGAAGAGCACCCCACCGCACCCTGCAGGGTAATGGAGAAGGTGACCTCGAGGGCTGGACCCCAGAGGACACCCCTGCTGCTGCCTGGTGGGGTTCAGGAGGGCGGCTCACGTGAGGTCACCAGGTCGAGCCCCCATCCCCACCCCCAAGCATTCGCGTCCTCAGAGGAGGGAAGGATCAGGGCCCTCCCCTCTCCACGGGGTGGCCGCACGCACTGCACGAAGGGTCCTGCACCCTGGCCTCGGACCCCCTAGCTCCCAGAGCTGTGAGAGGAGGGGGTATGGGGTGAACCTCCGTCAGGTGCTGAGGTGAGGGACGGTGTAGGTCACTGACCTTGGACAGGGTAGCTGCCTGGGCTGCCGCTGAGCCCGGCTGCGACGACGGGGGGTGGGGCGGGGGGCGCCGGTCCTGGAGCCGCAGGGTTGTGGCCCCTCCCACGGGGTGAGCGGGGGAACCCTGCTACAGGACAGTTTTAAGTGATCTCCACACCCAGCGTGGGGCTCAGGCTCACGACCCGAGATCACCGACTGAGCCTGCGCCCAGGACGAGTGATTTTAAGCTGCTAAAGCAACAGGAAGCTAGTGTGATACCTGGTCTGGTGGTTCCTGACCGGTGGACACCGTGACCCTGCCCTGACCTGGCTGTGCCCTCCCCAATGTGGCCTGTGCAAGCAGGGGCCAGTGAACCGTGGTCATCGTTGTGGCCTCCGTCCTAAACCTACGATGTGTTTTTCTCTTTTGGTGTTGACTTATTTACTTCTTATCCGAGATCCGCCTGGGAACATTTGCAGGTACAGAGAAGGATCTGGGGTCTGGGTTTGGGGTGGGGGGAGCAGCGCAGACGGTTCCAGTCTGGCTCTGGTGGCTGTCGTGCTGTGGGTGCATGGCCGCCACGGGAGGGACCCTGGGTCTGACACGGTGATCCCGTGAGGCGTCTTCACAGCCTCAGTTTAGATTTTTGCAGAAGAGGGAGCAGGGCAGCTGGGCGGTGGGCCCTGCCTAAGGGGCTTTTCACAGGGGCGGGGGCACGTGGAGGAGGGGCAGAGGGCAGAGGCCACCGCGTCAAAGGGACAGAAAATCCAGAAGATCCCACCAGTCCTCCTTCATAGGTCTGGGCCAGGAAGGATGCGGTGGTCACAGGACAGGTAACATGAGGGGCAGGACCCTGGCCGAAGGGTTGGGAGGAGAGGGGAGGGGAGAGGTGCTGCTGGCCCTGGGAGGAGGGCTCCAGGGCTTGTCCCGGGAGCCGGGACACCTGTGCACAAATAGCTGCCCGGAGCTGTGTGCCCCCAGCGTGTGGGCCCAGCACGTGCACTACGCTCACCGCACAGCCGGGGCCTCGGGCTGGGACCCCTCCCCCCCAGGTCAGAAGGCGGAGGGCGTTTGCGGTACCTTCTCCCTTCTCCCTGGGCCCCGGGTTCTGTCATTCCTCCCAGCCGTCCTGTTCTCCATGGGCCCAGCCAAGCGGAGCACAGCCCTTCGCAGTTTTGTGCCTCTGTCGTTCCCTCTGCTGTGACTGAATGAGCTGTAGAGCAAGGCAGGTGGGGAGGCAGGGTGGCCCTGCAGGGGAGGCGTGGGCAGAGCCCCCAGCACAGACGGGGTTTGCGGGCCTCCGTCACCTGGGACCGCGCCTCCCCTCCCCTTCCCATGTGCGCCGCCTCCTCGGGCCGCGCTGGGAGCTGCACCTGCTGTCCCGTCCCGTCCCACACCTCCCGTGCCAGCCCGTCACACACCGCGGGCCTGTGACTCACATGCCTGTCCTGTCGGCCTCTCGTCCCCACCCCCGAGGGACCCGCCTGGGCCCCCGTGGCAGAGACCCAAGGCGGCAGGGGAGCACCACACCTACTTCGCAGCCACTTGAGAACCTCTGAATTGGATTAAGAGGCTGTGTGGCTCCGGAGAAAGGAGGGTAGACAAGCCGCCTTTTCCTTGCAAGAGGGGAGGTGAGGGGTCACCTTGTTGGAGCTAGAACGGCGGACACGGGGACGCGCACAGCCCACCGCGGGGCCCCATGGAAGGACGACACGCACGCCGCACGCTTGGGTCACTCTTTATTAACAGCACATTTGGCGGGAATTAAGGCAATGAGGCGGTGGGAGTGTAACGCGGCTGGTGTCTCCCCAGGGCGAGGCAGGGCGCCAGCGCTCCCCGCACACGCGTTGCGACCACTGGGCCCCAAACGGCATCTTGTCCTTTCCCTCATCGGCTCGGAAACCAGGCACCTGCTCGTGTGCGCACTTCCGTTAGCGGCCCGAGAGCCGCGTGGCTTCATCTGTGGCCGGACATCGGGGTTTGGGTTGAGACGCACGGGTCACCAGGCGGATTACACAGAACCTGGCGCTCGTGTAGCCACGGCCCCACCTGTCACTCCGCTGCTTCCTGTTTTCCGTTCACTCCAGGAATGTGCGCTGCTGTCTGGCAGATGCCACAGCTGCATTTTTAAACCTGAATTCTCTTCAAATGTTCCCTGCGAGGCCCTCGTGTCCCTGGAGAGTGACTGCGTGTTTATTCAGCTGTTAAAAATACCCCCGCATCTCCCAGACTGAATACTGTATAAACAGGGAAGTGTGTAAAAGTAAACCGGGGAACTTTTACAGATTTAACGTTCCCTCCGAGCTCTCCCAGGAGTAAGGGACTGACTTGCATGTAACATCAGGATACACAGGGATTTTACTGTGAAATGGGAAATTGGAAGGTTCCGCCATCTCAGAAAGCATCTTTATTTTCAACTCCAATCATCGGTTAAGTAAATGTTGCCAGAATTTCAAGGTCCAGATAAGTTTCTCTGTGGAGGCTTCGTCCTCGGTTGACTGTCTTCAGGCAGATCAGTGACGACTTCAAAGGACCGAAAAGCAGAGCCACTGTGAGGAGGAAAGCAGCGGTCAGCTCAGAGACCCTGAGGGGAGCACGCAGTCCGCACGCCCACCCGGAGCAGAGGGGGATCGTGCATAGAGCCCGGTCCGGCCCAGGTGGCCTGACGACCTGGCTTGAAGCCCGACGTCCATGAGACAGAATGGACTGCACGACTGGCGTTCCTGCCCCCCGCCCCCCAAGGTAGGGCAGACATTATTAGTTTGGGACGCGGCTGTCCCTGAAGGCAGTGCTTTCAGCCTCGGTCTGTGTTGGGGTCAAGTGGGGGCTCAGGCTCAGACTCTGCTCTGGTCGGTCTGGGACATGGGCCCTTGGCTTCTGCAAAGCTGCCTGTGGGGCATCGTGCAGCCAGGGCTGTGCTGTTGCTCTATAGACTGGGGCCTCGGGGCAGGATACTTCTGGCCCCTGCAGTTCTAGAAGTATTTGTACAACTAAAATGTGTTTTCATTGGCTGAAGTTCCTTTATGACGCATGCTAGCAGGTGCACTGATACTTCATTCTACCTTCCCCCAGGGTTCCAGGAAAGGAGTCCCCAGTCCCTTACACCCGTCTCCTTGTCATGCTTCTGGCTGCAACATGGGACTTTGTCATTCCCATGTGGCACCGGCCCTCGCTAGCCTACGCTGCTCCAAGCTCAGTTCCCCCGACAGCAAACATGAGCCCATGACATGGAGGGCGTGCCCTTCTTCCTGGAGGGGAGAATGTTCTGGCACTCGGATGACCAGAGAACATTTTGCACTTTGCTGTTCACAGACTGAACGCCCTCCCCACTGGGACCGCGGGTCCTCTGTGTCTTGCTGGGGCTCCAGACCAGGAGCTCAGAAATCTCTGTGGCAAGTGGATGCATTTTTTATCATAGTTTTAAATGGGGAGGAGGCAGGAAAAGGTAATTTGCCCAGAAAGAACGACAGATCTTCCCCCAAGCCCACTTGCATTTCGCACAGAAGGGTTTTGTTACGTGAGCGGTCTCCTGTGCGTGGGAATCAACGGTTCATTTTCCCCTCTCATCGTTTTCCCGCATGTGCTCAGGGCAAGGCGCGTGGGAGGAGGGGCCGGGAGTGTCTCCTGGGACCCCAGGGTCCACCAGGGGGGGTCAGGAAGGGTAAAGTTCACGGTGGGACCTCACAGCCGTTCACAGGCCCGCCTCCCACGGGCCACAGGATTTGCAAGGTGGAGCTTTCCATAAAAAGCCAACTAGCCCCAGGTCCCTGTCCCCCAGGTGACAGCTCTCCGTCCCCCAGTGTGAGCAGCCGACTTACAGAAATGAGGTTGAGCTCGATGGTCCCGGTGTTCTCAGGGTCCAGCTGCTTAAATATTCCTGCGGGGGAAGGAGGGCCGCGTCAGCACACTCCTGCTCGCTCGGTCAGCAGCCCTCCCCTCTGTCCCTCCCCGAGAAGGGTCTGCACTGTCAACTGCATGTGCACGCCCCGTCCTGGCGGCCTCGCCTGCAGGGACCCCAAAACTGGGACGGACCTTTTCCCAAACAGCCACTTACTGAACAGCGTCTCCAGTCGAACCAGACACCGAACGAAGTTATCGAAGTCGATGATGAGCTCGTCATCCGCAAAGCGCGCGACGATGACCTGGTGGAGCTGACAGGGCAGCTTGAAGCCTGAAGGCAGAGGACAAAGGCGCGGCCTCAGTGTGCCTGGCAGACGGAGCCTACGCCACGGGCCCACGGATGGATGTGGCCCTCACATCGCCACTGTCCACGGCCCCTGGTGCTCTCCTGGGGGCCGGCCGTCCTCGCTCCCAACTCCAGCTGCTCTCCCGGCCTTATCTGTCCCCACTGGCTGCCGCGAGGCTTCTCTTTCCCGTCCCCGTGGCCCATCCTTGCCCCTGTGGCCTGTTCTATCCCCACCCCTATCCTGGGGGCCCATCCCCATCCCTGTGGCCGGGCTTCCTCTCCCGTCTGTTTGGCTCTCAATCCCCCTGGAGACTAGACTCTTCCTGGATGCACGTGGCAGAGACCATCTGCCCTAAACCACCGGGGAGTCCCACTCCCCCAGCCGCAGGATTTCCCAGGGGCCACGGCTGCCCAAAATCAGGGCCGTGTTTCCTGTCTTCCGTGGCGCACCAAGGACTCGTGACTCAGCCCTGCCAGTATCGTGTGCCCTACAGGCGGGGAGCCCGTCTCTCCCTCCCTCTGCCCACCGGCTGTCAGAAGGCAGCTGTGGCCACCTGCCCTAGTCCACAAGGCCGGGCAGCAGGGGGCAGCGGAGACCCTTGTGTCAGCCCCACACCTGGCGGGAGCCGGCAGCCTGTCTGCCAAGAACCGGCTCTGCCTGCTCGCCCTGCCAGGCTTCTCGGAGGAAACGTAGATTCCAGAAGGTATGGCAGGCAGAGCATTTTAACCAGGGAGCTTTTTACAAGGGAATGGAAAGGAGGTGCCTGTACCGAACCAGCACCTGCTTTGTCTCATGGTCACCGACCTCCAGACCGTGCGGAGCACGCATCCCACCTAAGGACGGAGCACGTGCTCACGCATCCCACGGCTGGGACGGAGCACGTGCTCACGCATCCCATGGCTGGGACGGAGCACGCGCCCATGCATCCCACGCCGGAACGGAGCACGCGGGGAAGGGATGGAACAGAGCGGAGAAATAGTCCCATATGTTACCTGCTTCTTCTAGTGCCTTCCGCATCTCATAGGAGTTCATGGTGCCGGACTGGTCCACGTCGATTTCCCGGTAAATTTTCTGGAATAAGCAAAATAGTTACAAGAACCATGACCGAAAGCGAGGCAGGTGGCAAGTTAGCTCGTGCAGTGTGTTTCCAGCTGTGCCTTGACTGGCCTTGGAAGACTCACCTAATTCCCCACCCCCGCACCCAGGCGCTCATCCTTGCTATTCACCTGTTGGCCAGCCCGTTCTGTGGGTCAAGTCCCCACCCTTGGGATGCCCCCCTCCCCACCTTGTAAAGGGCTGTACGCGCACTGCATGTCCCCGATACAGCCCTGCGCCCCCAGAGGCCCTGGGACGCTCACCTGGTACTTCTGAATCTTTGTCCAGAGAATGTAGAACTCCTTCAGCCCCAGCTTGCCACTGCGGTCTGACTGCCCTCTGTTAAGGGAAAGCTCTGCCATGGGGCTGTGCGGGCGCCCTGGCACCTGGCCTGTCCCCTCCACCCGATGGCGTGACTCCCACAGCGTATTTATGCCCTCCTGCAGGACCGGGCCTGCCTCTAATGACTGTCGGAGGGCCCAGAAGGAGGCCTCTGGCGACCCTGACCCTTGCTGGTTGGCTTGGGGGTGTGGGGGAGGGGGCGGCCCTGGGGAGAATGAGCTGTCACATGACCAGCAGAGCCCCCTGCTGAGTTCTGCAGTGTCTCTAAGGGCTTCTGTGGGGTAGCCACAGGCGGGTGCTGTGAGCCCATGAGAGAAAACTTGGGGCAGCATAGACCATCCAAATCCTAGACTTGTCCCGGAGGCCGTGGCCCAGGAAGGAGCTGCCCACGTGGGTGGGGCCCCATGCCTGCAGATGGAGAAAACCCACAACCAGATCTGCGTCAGAAACAGGATGGTCTGCGGGGTATTTTCTATGGCTGCTCAGGCACAGCTGAGCGGGCACCTCCCGCGAGAGGAGGCCCTCTGTCCCCGCTCATCTGCAGCTTCTCCCCTTCGGGGCCCCTGACCAGGAAGGGTGCAGTGTCAAAGCCCCTGGGGTGGGGGTCTCAAACACCCTGTCTGGGCCCTGCTGCATGGAAGGATACATCCAGCATGTCCACCATGATCTTGCAGGTCTCGATGCTGAAGCCATCCGACTTGATGTCCTGGCCTGTAAGACAAAATACAAGTTGGCAGTCACATCCCGCAGAGCCGTGCTGTCCCCAGGATTCCCCCTGAGGAAGCGCTCATCTATCCTTCCAGTGCCACAGCAGGCTGGTAGCTGCTGGAGGGGACGGGAGGAGGGACATCTGCCTGTGATGTGCCACTGAGCCCACGTCCCGCTGACCAGAACCTGTCCAGAGTGGCTGTGGCTGGTGGGCTGCAGGGAATGCTTGTCACAAATAGAGGAGTCTGGCCCCCCACGCCCCCACTCCATGAGGGATCCCTCCCTCTCTTGTCCTGTCCTTGTAAAGGCTGCAACGTAACCTCAGGGCCCCCTGGGCACGGACCCCTCCCTAGCCGGGGCCCGGTGCAGCCTGGCTCTTCCCGCCTGCGTCTGTGGGGGGACAAGGAGGCTTTGATGGTCACATGCCTCAGCAGCCCTGTGACCTCACTCACGCCTGGCAGCCTCCAGGGCAGACACGGTCTTGTCTGCGCCTGGCCTGCCAGCGAGGAACTGGCTATAAGGGACCGGGGCTGGTGCCCTCTGCACACTGGCGGTGGCCTGGCGGCCAGCCCAGGCTCCTCTCTGGCCACGTGGGAATTTGTTTCTATGGTGTGGTTAGGCCGCTGCTGCCGGTACCAGGGCAGCTGCTCAGGACATGGTGACGCCCAGGCTCATGGGGGTCTGACCTCGCACAGACCCTCTCAGGGACAGCTGTGTCCTTGAGGGCCCTGTGGCTCTTGGGATAATTAGAGGAGGAAATGTGTCCCCAGGCTGGCCTGCCCTGTTTCTGCCTCGGACACCGTTACAGGTGCTCCAGCCCCTCTGGGCCTCACCCCTTCTTCCAGGAGCCCGCCAGCGGCCTCTGAGACCTCGGGTCCCAGGCCGCGCTCATTGGCTCAAGGGAACCAATACGGGAAAAGCCAGTCACACGAGGCACCGGACATGCAGGCTGGGGAGACACTTCGTGCACCATTCCATGGTTTTGGACGGTCCATTTGTCCTTCCACCTTGGTTGCTTAGTGAGGGGTCATCACTCCATTGATGACTCCGCTATCCCGGGGTTCAGGCCGCAGCCGGGCCGGCTCAGCCCCCCTACCAGTGCTCCATCCGAGCAGCCACCACACGGCGGGCAGGTTCTGCGCCAGGCAGCTTCTCAGAGCACCTTTTTGGATGCTGCCTGTGCTCCTGGGTTAGGTGGTGATGCACCCGCTTTGCAGGTGCAGCAAGAGAGCCCGAGGGCCTCCATGCCCAGGCTCCCAGCAAGAGCCACAGCAACGGTCTCGAACTGGGAACCCTGACCCTGTCTGACCCGGGCACATAGACCCTGCTCTGCCCCTTTCTTCCATGGTAGTGACAGCTGGCAGCATTTACACGGGGCTGGGGAGGGGGCTGGGGCCCACCAGGTCACTTACGTTTGGCCAACACCCTCCTCAGGATGGTCTGCAGCTCGAAGGCTGAGATCTCCGCATCCTGTGGACAGGAAGCAGAGCGTGATTACTGCCCGGGGCTGCAGGACGCCGGAGGCTCCGCCCATGCCAGGTGCACTGGGCGGGGCCTGTGATGGGCGTGCCCAACACCCTCCTCCCCAAGGCTGCCCGTGGTCCACACACCTGCTCCAGGAGGACTGCAGGCCCTCTGGACACAGTTGAGAACCCTCCACTCCACCCACCTGTGTGGCCCCACTTGATGCCCTTCTCACCCCAGCCCTCCGCCTGGTGCCCCTCCTCCCCTTTGAAACCCTGGGTCTGGCTCCTGGCAAAGCTGGTGAGGGCCCAGCTGTCTCCCTGCGGTGCTGCCTCTGGGGCCCAGATACCCAGGGTGGGTCTGGTGCCCTACACACGCACACGTGTTGGTGGACAAGGAACAGGGGACGAACCCCCAGGGGTAAGACCACTGTGGGCCACAGTCCCTTCCCCTGGGGGTGGGGACAGGTCCCACGTGTGGCGGACCAGTGGGAACAGGTGTCTGTGATGGGGGCCAGGTGACAGGGTCACCCCCACAGGTGTTTGGACTGGCCGGGCAGACAGAGGGCTGGACAGCAGGGGTAACACCTGAATGAACTGTGCCCTGAGCCGCCTGCATTCTTGGGACCTGCGACCCTTCTGTCCCCCCAAATGTCTCTGTGGAAATCAGGGAAGGGGCTTGAGCCCCAGTCCTATCTGGAGACAGAGGACAGGAAATAGCCAGAACCCTAAGGCCAGAGGGATGCGGAGCAGAACCTGCATGCACACCCACCTCGCCTGCCAGCTGTGCAAACAGCCTCCTGAAGCCATCGTCAATGTCGTCCTCACTGGCGTCGTTCTGGAAGGGGCACACGGGAGTGGGTCAGAGCCAGGAGGCGCCTCCCCCCGCCTCCGGGCTGTCTCACACAGGCTTGACTGAGGACCCACGAGGGATGGCAAGTCTGAGGGAAGGGTCAGCAGATCCTCATGGAGGCGTCTCCTCTAGCCCTCAACTAGGACATCCTTCCTGATCTATACTAGTGGGGATCCAGAAGCAGAGTCCAGCCAGAGTATTCTAGAAGGACTTCGACAGTGGCCCCCTGGACTATTTGCTCTCTCCCTGGGGACAAGGGACAGTGGAAGGGCCTTCCGTCATGTTGGCTGTGGATTTGTGGTGGTCCGGCCTCCCCTGGGACCCCCAGGCCTTCGGGAACCTCAGAAATCTCGTCACCCAGCGTTTTCATTTTACAGAGAGGAAACTGAGGCCCAGGAAGGGTGGAGATGAGAAGCCTGTGGTCCGGTGCTAGGGGGTCAAGGGCAGTGCACTGGCTGTTGCAGGTACAGGAGTGACCCTAGTTTCAATCTGCAGGTAGGAGGTCCTGGGACCCCTAGCGATTAGGGGTGGCTCCTCTGGTCCCTGGGCCATTGGGGACAGAGTGGGTGGGTCCGGGGGTCATACAAACCTCGTCAAGGTCAGCCTCGATCTCATCGTCGACCACCCTGGAAATAGGGAGACTGTGTTACTGGAAGGGGGTGGGGTCGGGAGCACGTGGTGCCAAAACCGAGGCCGACATGCATGTGTGACAGGGCACTGAGGGGCGGGCGAGGCTGCTGGGACCCCACAGCCCTGCATGGCCGAAGCAGAGGCTGGCAGGGACTTTCTTGCTCCTTGAGAAGTGGGCGAGGGGACAGCAGACCCCAGGCCCCCACTCTCTGCTTCCACAGCAATCTCAGTCCTGTAAGCCTTTCACACCCGGGATTGTGCAAGATCCCCACGGCCTACTTGTTCTGCTCAGAGGCCGGGGTGTGCTGCTCGCTGAAGCTGGGGTGGCGTCCAGCGCTGTGTGCAAGGCTGGGTCCTTCCTGAGCCCAGGGACCCTCCACCGGTCCACCGAGGGTCCCGGCTGCTGTGCCTGTGTCTGGCCCGAGCCGGCCCATCGGACACAGTGTCCTGGACCTGATGGGAGCCCGTGGCATGAGGCAGACATGACACAGCACGTGCCGTGCGCCCTGCTTCCCATCCATTTGAAGCCCTGTGTCCTTCAGTAAATCTCCATGTGCTTAAGCCGCCGAGGCTGTGTCTCCTGCAATCAGGTTCCCGACCCAACAGATGTGGTTGAGGCAGTGGCTAACAGGGCAGAAGCCATTGAGAACCCAGGACGTCACACAGGACAAGGGTCTCCAGACCGCTGGCCAGTGACCACTGAGGCTGTCACTCACACCCAGCAACTGCCGGCTGGGAAGCGTGGCCCGGCCCCTCCCTGTGAGTTGACGGGGTTCAGTCCCCCTAACACGTATCATTACAACGAACACGACAGCTTGATCTTTCAGAGACACAGCCGTCAAAGTAGATTCTGTGCCTGGCTCTACAGCCGCCCTTTCTAACCGCAAATATCCCGAGTGGCTCATTTCTTTGCTCCCCTGAGTGGAATGCTGAGGCCCTTCCAGCCACCAGGCGCCCAGCCACGCCCTGGAGGAGGGCAGGTGTCGCACGCAGAGTAGTCGTTGGGAGGGCCGGTGCCCGGGGTCGGGGTACAGGCCGGGGCGCCAGGGCGAGAGCACCTACTGGTAGTCGGCTTTCTTCTCGGAAAAGACCCGGACGCAGAAGTCCCCGTCCTTGTTGGGCTCGAAGGTGGACGGCACCAGGATGTACTCCCCGGGCGGCAGCTTGAACCGGTTGAGCACCTCGCGCAGATTGATGAAGGTGTCGGACCGCTCCCTTGCTCGGTGGGTCAGGAAAAAGTTTCTGCTGAGGTGGATGTTGGTCTGTCCAGTCATCTGGTGGACAAACAGAAACCAGTGGGAGCAGACGGCAAAAAGAGCCCGGGATCCGCGTCATTTTCACTCTTGGAGATGGCGACAACCCAAACTCTCCACCGAAAGAACAAATGTCCACAGGGGAGGCTTAGGACACGTGCAGCGGGGGCCCTGCGTGCGGCCGGGTCTGCAGAGACGTCCCATCTGCACACAGAGTGACTTGGATGCGAGTGCCCCGCAGGACTCGGTCCAGTGCTGTGTGGGGTGTGACATGTGGACTGGGGTAGGGACAGGGCCCGGCTGGGAAGGCAGGCTGGTTGGGCCGACCGCAGCGGGGCAGGAGCTCACAGGCCATATCCGGGAAGCCCAGCTTGCCACGGACGGCACTGCCCGGCCTGACAGCCTGGACCATTGCTGTGCAGGGGGGGGTGCGGAGTGCCCCCCGTGGTCACTGGCAGAGCTGTGGCCTATGGACCCACATGGCCGCTGAGCTTCCCACCAGACCCGCTAATGCCAGCCGCAGGCCTGCTACGTGCTCTCACGCCAGTCACCTCATCCCTGTGGTCCCTCCAGGTGGAAAGCTTATCAGTTTTATTGAAAAAGAAACTGAGAGGGGAGCCCGGCGGGGGGCCTCCGTCAGTTAAGCGTCTAACTTCAGCTCAAGTCATGCTCTCACGGTTAGGGAGTTTGAACCCCATGTCGGGCTCTGTGCTGACAGCTCAGAGCCTTGAACCTGCTCTGGATTCTCTGTCCCCCTCTCTCTGTGCCCCCTCCCCTGCTTGCACTCTTTCTCTCTTTCAAAAATAAATAATAAGACATTTAAAAAATTAAAAAAAGAAAAAGAAACTGAAGTCCAGAGAGGATGCATAAGTTGTCCGAGGTCACACGGCCTGCAAGTGGCAGAGTTGGAAGTGGGTCCAGGCCCCTGTGCTCCCACATCATCTTATATCACAGTCATGGGGCTCGCCTTTCCCTTCAGGCTTGTTTCACGGGAACTGCAGGACTTCACGGAGAGCCTCCTGCATCCCAGACCACATGTCGCCCACCCACACTGACCCATCCCCCAGGGGACTCCCCGGAGACCTGGCCACGAGCTCAGCCCAGCAGGACCTGGACCTGAGCAACCTCCCCAGGGTGCACCTTGCCCCCAGCCCCGCCCAGGCCTCCCAGGACCCCACGGCCAGCAGGGCCTTGTACTTGCTGATGAACGTGAGCCAGCATCGGCCAGACGTACCTCCTCTGGCACCTGCAAGCACAAAGAAGAACACACCTCAGGTTCCTGGGAAGCCGCGTGGGGTCACCCCCCCAGGACGGGCTGTGGCCCTCTGTCCCCTGTAGCCACGTGGGGTCACCCCTGGGATGACTGCAGGCCTCCCCGCCTGCAGCTCTGGCAATGTGAACTACGTCAGCACAGTAATTATTTTCCAAGAGGCCCCAACCGTTCCCACACGGAGGACAAACCTCGTGACCCAGCAGCCACGTGGGGGAGCCCTTAGCGCCATTGCTAATTTATGGAGCATAAAACCAGGGCACGGAGCCGTGAAGCATCTGGTTGAAGTCTCCTGCCCCCAACTTGCAGGAGAGGGTGCTGAAGCTGGTGGCCGCTGGGCCGGGAGACAGCAGGCGTCACACCCAGCCTGTGTGTCCCTGGGCAAGTCACCTCCCTGCCTCAGTTTCCTGGTCTCTAAAAGGGGACCAAGTAATCCCCCCCCGCCCCCACTGCCCCCCCCCCCCGGCCGGTTCCCAGCTCTGGAGCCCAGGACTTTGCACACCTATGAGGTGGGGGTTGGGCTCTGGGTCACAGTCCCTTTTGCACTTTCCCTGGGGTCACTTTGTCCCATATCGGAAGTCCTCAGCTCCGGTTACAGAGACTGAGGGGCTTCGAGTTCATGTGCACTTTTGCAGTGAGGGCAGGTGACCTACGATACTCGGGGAGTGGACGGGCAGGGGTGCCGTCCGGGGGGCCATGTAGCCAACGTCTGCCCTCTGCCAGCTGCACGCTCCCCTCCCGACGGCAGCGGTTTCAGTGAATGTGGGGTCCACCCCTCAGCTGACTGGCTCTGGGCTGTGCTGTAGGGAAGGGTGGGGAGGGCGCCCCTCCCCCTGTGGCTGAGCCTGGCTTTGCTCAAACTGGGTTGGAATGAAGCCCCCCCTGGCTGGCAGCACAGAGCGTGGGATCTGGTCCTGAGCTGGTCCCAGTCAGATGCTGGAGCACTTCCTGCCCTCTGGGTGTCCCCAGTGGGGACTCTGTCCCCTGTGGGTTGGTGGGCCAGGCGGAGCACCAGGCCTGGGAAGGGGGGGTCTCAGAAGAGGCGGGAGGCCCCTAAAAAGAGTGGACTCTCTGGGAAGCAGCTGTGGGCCCCAGCAAGTGCTCGGCACCTCTGGGGACATGGACCCGCCACAGGGACCTCAGGACGTGTGTTCACGCCAGCCCGGCCGCCGTGTCTCGAGTACACTGAGTTCTGCTACAAAAGCCCTGCTCTTCCTGGGCCGAGCTCCCTGCATCCCATCCCACCTGCGGGGGCGGGGGGGGGGCCGGCGTCCTCGCGGGGCTGAGGCTGGGGGAGGGGGCTGCGCCCCGTGCTGCCCCCACCTCATAGATGCCGAAGCCGATGGTGTGCATGTCCTCCCCCATCTTCCTCTGCCGCCGCCGGTGCTTCTGGATGAGGCCCACCAGGAAGGTGCAGCCACTCTCGCCGTCTTCCTGGTCCTCATCCTCCTCCTCCAGCTTGATCAGGTACTGCGGGTTCATCCAGAACGTGTCTGTGGCCAGAGGTGGGCTGGGTCACTGAGGACGCGGGGCCGCCCCCCTGCCCCCAGCAGGGGTGCACGGAAGAGGGATGGGGGAAGGCCAGGGGGTGCCTGGCCTCATAGGGACCCATGTCCCAACTTTCCCTTGCACAGGTCTCTGTCACCCACCCTCAGGCTGGCTAGTCGTTCCCTCGGTAACAGGGCGTAGGAGCTGAGCCCCGGCGGCCCCTGTCTCTCCCCAGGCCTGGCTGGCCAGGTGGGGCACTGGGGCATGCACTCCGCACCCCCTCCGTGAACCCCAAGGCCAGGAACATCCTGTGCACAAGTCCCGCCTCCTTTTCTGTGTCCAGGTGCCCGCCCCCAGGGTGCATCTGCCTCCCCCACTCCCAAAGCCCATTTACAGAAGGACCGAGACTCGTTCATGTTCAAGGATAACTGTGACAGTTGCATCCCCCACCTAACAGGATAAAACTCTGTTGGGGAAATAAGAGCATCATCTGATGCGGAGTTGGCAAACGACAGCTCCCAGGACCACTGGCTGCCTGTTTTTATAAATAAAGCTTTATTAGAACACGGCCACACCCAGTCTCTGAAGTCTGGCTGCCTTTGGCTACAGCAGTAGCTCGTTGAGTGCCGAGGAACTGGGAGCTCATCAAGGCCCAGATGGTTACCACCTGGCCCCTGATCGAGCAAGGGACTTGTCACCAGCACTTCTGGAATAGCCACTTAGTGGTCACACACCGGAGGCCAAGGACTGAAAGCACCAGAATTCGAGGTCCTGGCCAGTCCCCATCTGACCACCTGTCTGTCCCAGGCTGCTGCTGGAGCCCGTTTCCTCATCAGTGGAGAATTGGCACGTGACCGGGATGTGCCTCCGTAGATCGTCCTTGAGGACCAGCTCCACAAGTCACACTGCCTGCATCACGTACCCCTAAGCTGTGTGACCCTGGGCAAGTACTAAACCTTGCCAAGCGGCAGCCCCTTGTCTTAAAGATGGCGGTGACAGCAGCGTGCCTGCTGTGGAGACTCATGAGAACTGACGGTGACAACGCACATAAACCACTTGGGACAGTCCCCAAGGCCAAGGTGTGATGTCACACCGACTCAATTTCTGCAGCTCAGGGGGAGGGAGAGGGGCGTCGGAACCCTGGACCACGAGGCAGAAGGGTTGGGGGTCAACAAAGGAGGGACCAGGGACCCCATCTGAGACGGGCCTGGAGTGAGCCATAGAGGCAGACCTAGTGGCCTATGGGCATAAGCTGGGACCACGCTCAGCCTCACAGGCATGGTGAAGACCATGGCACGGGACATGGACGCAGTGGCCGTGGGCATGAGCTGGGACCATGCTCGGCCTCATGGTGTGTGGTGGAGGCCATGGCACAAGGGACCTAGGGCTGGGGAGGCCATGTGTGGGGTCTGGCCAGGCAGGGGGCCGAGTGAGCACAGAGGTGACGGTTCTGAGTGCAGTCAAGGGCGTTGGGCGGGGGTCCCGGCGGTGTAGGGGGCCTTACTTGGGTAGTTCCTGCAGCCACCTGCGGTGGAGCCACGCCGCCAGGTCCCATCCACCTTGGTGAGCTTCCACTTCTTGTAGGACTCGCTGGTGAGGGTGTCTGGGGTCAGGTTGCAAATCTCCAGGCGGGAGTAATGCCTCAGAAAGTCGCTGAAAGACATCCTGGTGGACGCAGGGATGGGGGCGCCCAGGTCACAGGAGGGCACACCTTTCAACCCTGACCTTCTGCCTAAGGCCAGCCCAGGAGCAGGGCAGAGCAGCCAGCAGGTGGCGATTCTGGCTCCTTCTCGCTGGTGACTGCGCGGGCCTGGTCCTCGAGGTGGGGGATGACCCTAGGAACCGGTCAGAAGGAGGCCCCGCCCTCCCGGGTTTCTGTTGGGCTGTGGACACGCCTGCAGGAACCCCTCCTGCCTCTCTGCGGGGCGGCTCAGCCAGTGCACCCCCTTGTTGAGAGGGACAGTTTCACTCAGGGTCGCACAGTGGATTTGAAACGACAGGGGCAGAGCCTGTGGCGTCTGTGCCTCCAACAATAGTCTCTCTAATGCCCCACTCCAGCCCCCGCGCCAGACCCCTCCCGCGACGCCACCAGCCGGACCCCTCCCGTGAGCCCACCAGCTGGACCCTTCCCACGAGCCCACGTGCCGGACCCCTCCCGCGAGCTCACCAGAACTCTCCATCTTCATGCCGTCTGGTCAGCCTCTCCCTCACCTCTGGGTCAATGCTGTTCCAGTTGGGGCAGCTAGAACACCATGTGACGCAGGGGCGTCAGCGCCAGTGCTGGCGAGGGCTTGTCCCCAGGCCCCAGTGGAAACCCAGGGACACGCTTAGAGCCAGGAGCTGCAGGGACTAGGGGGGAGGGCAGACATCGCCCTGGACCTGTGACCCCGGGGCCCTGCTCATGCACAGCCACCGCCCACAACCCCCCCCTCCCGCCCGCAGCCCCCTCTCTTCTCACTTGTCATTCCACCGGCCGGTCCACTCCACCTCTCCCCAGGGGTTTCGGATGCGGATCAGTTTCTGCAGGCTCCCTGCACTCTCCACCTGCAGACGTGGTGTGGGAGGGGGGCGGGGGGGACGCTGAGTTCCAGCCAGGCCTGGACACGCTCGTGCTCAGGGCCAAGAACCCTTCTCCACAAGCCAGAAGGGGTCAGGTCCATGTTACAAGGGGGTCAGAAAAGGGACAAGGGCTGGACCCCAGACCCCTCCGAGGGGCTGGCTCTGGGAGGATATGGCTCTCTGACCCTGAACCTCAGCATCACTGTGCTGTGATCTCGGGAGGCTGGATGCCTCCCCACCTGTCTCGGGAACAAGGTGCTGAGAAGCAGGTGCACTGCCTGGATCTCCAGTGAATCCGGTGGGGAGGTGGCATTGGAGGGTGTTTCATAGCAACTGGGAACATGTAACACAGACTCAGTCATATGCCGCAGCTGGATGAATGTTTATTTCTCCGGCATGATGATGGAACTGCCATTATGTGAAAGAATGTCCTTCTTTGTGGGAGGTGACCGTGGAAGTGTTTAGGGGCAAAGCGTTATGGCACTTGATGCTTCCTTCTAATCGGCTCAGAAGGAAGCTCAGGGAGAGAATGTGTGCGGATCCTAACTGTTGAGTCTAAGGAAACTGCATTTGGGTGCGTATCACGCTATTCTTCCAACTTTTCCGTAGATGTGAACGTTTTCAAAATAAAACAATGTATGCGTGGGGTGGGGTGGGGGTAGGGTGGGCGGAGAACAGAATAAAAACCCAAGGTTCAAAAGAAACGGAGCAGGGGCGCCTGGGTTAGTCGGCTAAGCATCCGACTTTCGCTTAGGTCATGATCTCGCGGTTCGTGGGTTCGAGCCCCGCGTCGGGCTCTGCGCTGACTGCCAGCTCAGAGCCTGGAGCCTGTTTCAGTCTGTGACTCCCTCTCTCTCTGACCCTCCCCTGCTTATACTGTCTCTCTCTCCTAGAAATAAATAAAACATTAAAAAAAGAAAACCATAAAAAATAAAAAATAAAAGAAACGGAGCCTGGACACGTCAGAAGATGTGGGCTGTGTACAGAAGATGTGGGCTGCTCGCATGTCTGCGTGCTTCCAGTGACACCACGCGGGCAGATGGGGGTCCGCGGGCAGGGGGTTAGCCTTAGAGTGACTGTCATCACTATCTCCAGCTTGAGGGGATGGTGGTGGTGGGGGGACAGATAGTTTAAGAGGCTTGCCTAGGCCACTGGCCAGAGGCCGTCGGGTCTGAACAGGAATCTGGGTGCTAACATTGCTGTGAGGTCAAACGTAAAAGCACTTGGAAGGGTCTGTACCGCTATGCGCACGCAGCAGCTGGTCCCCGGAGTGAGGCGACTGCCCGCCCACACAGCAGGAGCGCAGCAGCTGCACCGGGACACATGGCCGGTGGAGGCCAGCACCAGTGGGCCACCCCGTCCAGGCTCCCTCGGCTTCAGGGGCTCCAGGCCTCGCGGCTGGGCCGTGGAAATCAGCCGACCCCACATGCCTCCCAGGGGGTCACCCACCCACCCGAGCCGACAGAATGCCCCCGAAAACCCCAGTCATCCTCACCTCCTCGGCCCCAGTGACCGAGTACGCGTGCCCCTTTACCAGCTTCTGGAAGGTGATGGCCTCTGAGTCTGCCATGCTGGTGATCTGGGAACACAGGAGGAATCAGGTGGATGCAGTGGCCTCGCCCTCACCCCTGTTCCCTCTAGTCCCTCTACCAGGCCCTTGTGCAACAATCCTCCCCCCCACCCACGCCATCTTTACCACCAGTCAGGGGTTTTCTGACTATGGGCTCCAGAGAGAGGCCACTGCAGACGAGACCCTCTCCCCATAAGGGAACGGGACCTCCTGAACAGCTCTTCCTTCAGCTGCTCTGCCTCCCGCCTTGTGTGACTACCTTCCACTTTGTGCGCTCCGAGGACGCCCCCCACCCCCCACCCCCCAGCTGGATGGGGGAACCGCCCAATTCATGAACCTCTTAGTGAAGCCAGTTAGGTCTTCAAATTTGCTGGGTAGGATTTTGTTTTCTAACAAGTCGCCCAGGGCACTGGGCTCCAGAGTGGGCTCGGCCTTTGCCTGGAGGGCACCTGGGGACAGGACGCGGTGTGACCCTCCTCCCTCTGGGGGGCCGTGCGGCAAGGCCACAGCGAGGAGAGGAGACGGTCCTCCTGATGCCTCCTGCGGCCTCCCAGGGCCCCGGGCCCCGAAGCGGCCGGAGCAGGCGGGAGGGGCCCGGACTTACATCGATGGAGCAGCCCAGGAGGGAGCCTTTCTGCAGAGCCTTCTGGATGATCTTGAACAGGTTGGGAGGCGCCTTCTTAAGCTCATACCACTCGGCGATGCCCCCAGTGAAGTCCTCAAAGCCCTCGGTGGTGGCGCCACCCGAGAGCGCCTCGTAGCAGCCATTGATCCTGAGGGCAACAGAAGCGCTGCCCCTGTGTCCCCTCCCCCACCATGCCTCCTTTGCTGGTGGCTCCAGGGACCCTCCGCTCAGACCCCCCAGTGGGGCTGCCCAAAGAGCCCCTAGAACCTCGGGCGTGGAAGGACCCAGGTGACTATCTGGTCGGACCTCCCACACAGTCCGTCCATCCTGCTGGGAGAGGACATGCCTGCTCATGGGCGTCTACAGTTCAACACAGGCCACAGGGCAGTGATGCGAACATTTCCACACCCGGGCACCTATGCCACTCCTGATGCCCTGGGGCGGCCTGCGGCTTCTGGCTGTGTTGTCTGGGCCCGTGACAGAAGTGTTCTCCCTGCCTGCCGTGGAGACCCTGGCCCTCCTCCCCGACGGGGGCTGCGGGGACAGGGCCCTCATCCCGCTGACCACGCCCAGCGCCGTGGGCTCTGCACACTTGCGTTCCGCCTGCAGTGGGTACACACTGGCAGAAATCGCACTCCCTTGGCTGACGAACACGTGACATGACCTGGCAGCGACCCGCTGGGGGAGCAGGGTCCCTCCCAGCACTCGGCCCCACAGCCTGTTGGGAATGGCTGTCGCTGTCGGGCAGCCCTCGAGCCCAATTCTGGCTGAAGCGCTCCTTGAACACGGCCAGCTCTCTCCAGAGGCCAGGGCCGGGGGCGGGGGGATGGTCAGGGCAGGGTCACTCACTTGGCATAGGCCTTCTCCAGCAGGGCGCTCCAGAACTCGCTGCCCTCTGCTGAGTGGACGAACAGCAGCTCCCCGTTCTTGGTGGGCAGCCTGTCGTCCACGACCACGTCCACCCACTCGCCATACTGCCAGAACTGCGGGCACAGACACAGGGACTGGAGGGCTGGAGGGAGGGTGTGGGAGGCTGGAGGGGAGCTAGAGGGAGGTGGAGGAGGGTGGAGGGGGCTGGAGAGGGGCTAGAGGGGGGTGGAGGGCGCTGAGGGGGGCTGGAGGGGAGTGAAGGGCAGAGGGGTGGTAGAGGGGGGTAGAGGGAGTTTGGAGGGTTCTGGAGGGGGGTCTGGAAAGGGGGTGGAGGAGGAGCTGGAGGAGGCACTGGAGGGGGGCTGGCAGGGGGCTGGAGGGGGCCAGCACGGGGACCCCCGGCCTTAGCAGCGCCTTGGCTCAGGCTCCACCAGCCCATCCTGGGAGGCAGGTCCTCACCCTTGTCCTTCCCTCTGAGGTTCACCCCCTCCCCTGGCATCTTCCCCACCTCTCACTCTCGTTTCCCAGCATCGAAGGACAGGGAGCAGCACCTCACCATTTTATCCCAGGCCCCAAGACAAGCTGTTCTAGAACTTGGGGATTACTTTGAGTGCCCTGCTCTACCTCCCTCCACCAAAGTCCCAAAAAGCCCCCCCACTGCCATCCTCGCAGGGTCCCCCATCAGAGGCTGGCCAGGGAGTTCCTTCAGTCTCTCAGCGTCCTTTGTAGAACAGCATGGTCCAAGGGTCACCAAACACTGGGATCTGATAAATTTGACCAAACCAGGGACCTGTTCTAGCCTCCAAGACTGTGTCTAGCTTCTGAGACCTGCTCTTAGCCCCCTGGACCTATTCCTGGTCCCCAGCACCTGCCCTTAGCCGTGAGGAGCTGTCCTTAGCCCCCAGCCCCTGTCCTTAGCTCCTAGTCCCTGTCCTTAGTCCCCAGGACCTGTTGGGAGAAACTTAAGCCAACTGCTAAGTCACCTGGAAGTGGAAGATCCCAGCATAGTTTTCTTGGAAACTCTGGTTTAGGGGGACGACTCGAGCCAGGATCTCTTCATTCAAGGTGAGGGAGGCAATGGCCGCCAGTAACCAGCAGTCACCTGTGAACACAGTGCAGAGCTCCAGGCAGGCGTCCTGGTGCCAGGTGGACATGAGACACCATATCGCCCCTCTGGGAGCTGGAAGCCAAGGACGGGCCGGAGTGGACAGTCCACACTGAGGGGCAGCTCGGAGCATGGAGCAGTGTTCGAGGACACTGAGGGGGCCTGGGTGGGTGGGACATGGAAAGACCTCCCAGCCCAGCCCCCACCCTGCCTCGTGGAGGGCTTGGCCGGGAGCCTCTGGTGTAAGGACGCGGATGCTTCTGGGAGCAGAGGACCCACTGCTGAGCTTGGGCAGCAGAGGACAGGGCAGTGGGGGTGGGGCGGGGCAGGGTCAGCTGGGGAGGCTAGGGCACACAGCAGTCACTTCTGGGGTGTGGGAGGGCATCGTGCAGGGATACAAGAGCAGGGATAGTCAGACGGGCCCCTCCTGTGGCCCACGGGTGACCAAGACGTCACAGGAGCACCCGCGCGAGCTCTCACACATGCCTGGCACCCACGGCAGGCGCTGAGCTCATAAGCACCACGACCGTCCTATGTGGTGGGACAGGACAGCACGTAGTGGGGGCTCATGTTCACCCCTGAAGGCTGCGGCCGGCTGACCCTGCTCCCACAGGAGGGCACACACTCCTCCCTCCCCTCGCCCCCGCCGCCCCCCACGGATAGTAACAGGAGCCGCCTGGGAGGGGAGTTCAGGCACTGGGTTTATTCTAAGGGGCACATCTGTTGAGAAGGTTTTGAAGTTCATCAAGTTTTGAATTCTGGTCGACTACTTGGCGTCCTGACGGTTCTTCAATGAGACTGTCCCTCTTGGTGCTCTGTGAGGGTGATGAGGGCCGCTGTGTCAGAGCTGAGTGCGACATGGGATTTAAATGTACCACCAATCGTGAAACAGCTATAGGTCAGAGTTGAAAAGCTGTGGTGTTTCCGTCTGTCAGATCTCGGGGACAACCTTCTGGGTCACCTGGGCCTCTGTGGAGACGGAGGCAGAGTCCCTCTGGCATGTTGGGGATGCGGAGCTCACGGGGAATCTGGTGGCAGCGGGCCGGGGGTCTGGCTCTCACGGGGAGGGAGCCAAGGAGTCCCAGGTGCCGCCTGGTCAGTAACACGGTCTGGCCGTCTCTGAGCATCGCGCTCTCCCGCTTGGACCTTATCCTGTCTGGCCGGAGGATGGTCCCACCACACGCCAGCTGTTCTGGACGTCACGAGTCCTCTTCAGTGCACCTCTCCTCCTTGGGGCCTCTCGCGGCTTTGGTCCTTCCGTGATGGCCTGGACGTGCCTGTGACTCTTACTCTTCATGGGCGAACTTGAGATTTTCTGGGACTCTGCACAGTGCTTGGATTGGGCCTCAGAGGCCTAGAGGCACCGAGGCTCATGGATGCCCACGCGGAGGGAGTCCCGAGACAGAGGCCAGAGCTCCCACATTCCCCATGCAACCACCTTGAGTCCCTGAGCGCCTTCAGAAGAGCCACCGGGTCTGTGGGATGGGGGTGAGGGGTGATGGAGGTGAAGGGTGGCCACCAGGCCCGGAGGGGCAGGGCCATTCAGAGGTCCCGGCTGGCAGTGCTCTGTTCCGGGATGCAACTGGGCGCAGGGAGGGCCAGCTCCACGTGGTGGCGCTGGCTGTCGGTTTCCGTGGCCTGACATCTAGGTGAGTGCTGACCACACACCTTGCTGAGATCACCGCCCGGCATCGGACCCGGAGGCTCTTGCCACATCCTGGGAGTCGTGGCCATGTTCCGTGGCTTCCGGTTTTCTTCCTGCAGGTCTCCTCTGGTCACCTGGGGTGGAAGAGCAAGGCCCCAGTGCCCCCTGCCCTCTGGAGAGACCGCTTGTGCCTGGCTCTTCCCATCTAACTGGTCTCCTCTGGGAGAGCATGTCATCCGAGAATGTTTTCTAGATGGTGGACCTACAGCTTTAAGAGGTCAAGTTACTTGCTTTAGGTCACACATCCCAGAAGGTCCTGGAAGGTCCTGGAAGGTTCTGGAAGGGGCAGAGAGCCTCCACTTCCAGCTCACGCTCTTAACAGCAGCGAGCAGGGAGCACAGCCAGTGTTCTGGCTCATTGCAGTTCACAGAGAACACGTTGCACTGTTTACGTGTCAGTCTTGTGGGACCTTTCCGGAAGGAAGAAACTGCAGCTCAGGAGGCCTATAACCAGAGAGCAGGCAGCTCGAGAAAGCAAATCCTCTAAATCAAATCCCGGGTTTTGTTTAAAAAAATCGAAGGTTTTGGTTAAGAGGGTCTGATTCCCTTAACACAGGAGAGACCCCAACAGAAACACCCTGCTGCCACCTAAACTTAAAACTACGGGGTAACAGGCTGGCAGCTCCCTAGAACCCTACATCGCATCCTAACACCCGGTACCGCGAGCTCCTGAGATGCTGAAACACATCGCCTGCCCGCTGCAGCATAAGTCGTACAGGCCATGGGATGCTGGCCTGTCACTGCACCTTCCAGACAACGGCGCAAGGAGCATGATAAATAAGGCAGAGCGTTTTACAGCTAAAGACCCGAAATGCCCCCATCAGTGGCCCCTATGCTGGGGCTGGGGTGCCCCTCCCTGTGAGGGTGTCCTGAGCACCCGCACTCCTCTTTTACATGTCAGGTCCCTCAACATTTCCTTCTTTATGAAACCCCTGCTCCGCGAGCCTGCTCCACATCAGGAGCAGAACCATGTACCCCTTCATCCGTGTGGACCCACCACACGCACCGGGCCTGGTGCCGACGCAGGTTGGTGCGGTGGCCTCTCCTTTTCTGTCCCCCGCGGGACAGTTCGAGTTCCCGGCCCCATCACAGCTGCAGGGGTGAGGACTCAGGAGCTGAGGCTCGGCCAAAGTCCTGTCACGAGCAGCTGTGGGGTCGGTCTGAGGGTCCGAGCGAGGCTTTCGCAGTGGGGCTAACACGGCCTCCTTGCAAACAGGTACCAGTTTCTAAGGCACCGAATTCACAGGACACGGTCGTGGGGACATTTGTCCTTGAGAGAGAACTTGATGGTTGTGGGCTCTGGCAGCACGGTGCTCCGCCCCCCACCCCCCAGCATCCTGCCTGCACTCTGGACGGCCTCAGTCCCGCGGGGCCTCCTCCCGTGGGAAAGCTGTTCTGCGGCCTCTGGCCTCGGCTGCCCGTCCCCCCAATGAGCTCAGCACCTGCCTTCTCCCTGGGAGGTCCTACGGGCCTTGCTCCCGGAGCGACGATATGGTGAAGTCCCTGGGCCCCCCCTCCCCTGCCAGTGGAGCCGGCGTGGGAGTGAGACCAGGCTGGAGAGGGCGTCACAGGGTGTTGGTAACGCATCGGCCCGCGGCTCCGACCGGCTGGACCCCAGCAAAGCCCCCGAGGGCATCTTCCAGTGCTGAGGGCTCCCCAGCAAAGCGGCCACACTCCTGCACAGACGGGCTTGGAAGGGAGGATGCAGGCGTGCGGTTCTGTGGGTGATTTAATTCCCTGTAAGACTCAGGGTTCAGTTCTTTCCTCGTGCTCTCCAGCCACGCAAGAAACTCTGTCACAGTGAGGGTGGGTGGCCGCCCAGCCCACACAGGGGACTGTCACTGAGCGGCGCGTTACACGGCTCCTGGCAGGTGCACAGTCTGTCTATACTCGTCACCTCTTGACCTTGTCTTCTTCCTCCGCTGACCTCAGGGCAGAGACGATGGTGCTGGGGGCCTGCGTGCCTCCCTAGGGGGAGCTGGACGTGAGTGCCTGCTGCCTCTGGCTGCCTCTCCACATCTGGTCCGCACTTTCGTCCTACTCTGTCCCCGAGCTGGCCTCTGTGGACGGAACCGAGGGCTCCGAGCACCGCATTTGGCACAGGAAGGGAGGTGGTGCGGTGAGAGGCTTTCTTCCCGGCTCCTTCTTCGTGAGCTGGGTCGGGCTGTGTCCCTTGACTGCTGCCGGGCCCTACCTCTCCGGGGTGACATCCGTGTGTGCATGACCCACTCATTCCCAGGGCTGGAGTCCTGACACTCGGCCCACCTCCTAAATCGGGGCCCCTCCTGCCACGGATCTGCTCACACTTCTTCCCGGGATCATGGCGGCTTCCAGCCCACACTGTGTGTCCAACCATGTTCAAGACGCGGCTGACTGCATGCTTGGTCCCTCGTCAGCAGTTCACTCTCGTGAACGGTCTCCAAGGGTGCCCACCCACCCGGAGAGGCTCCGCTAATCATGTACCCCACTTAGTACATGGCCCATATTCCTGGCTAGAAAGAGTCATCATCGTAAAAATGCCACTTCCTCTTAAGTTAGGCCATAAATTTATTTACAAAAATTTTTAAGTTTTATTTACTTATTTTGAGAGACAGAGAGCTGAGCAGGGGAGGGGCAGAGAGAGGGGGAAACACAGAATCCCAAGCAGGCTCTGTGCTGTTAGTGTGAAGCACAGCACAGGGCTCAGATCCACAAACCATGAGGCCACAACCTGAGCCGAAATCAAGAGTCAGATGCTTAACTGACTGAGCCACCCAGGCACCCGTCAGTCTGTAATTTTAATGCAATCCCAATAAACATAGGAGGAGGATTTTTTAAAATTTGGAACTTAGCTGATCTAAAGTCTGTAAGGAAAAATTAAACGTGAAGCATAGGCAGAAAAAAGTCTGGACAGGGGGGGAATCTAGCTGTCAGGGATGAAAATGCATAAAGCCACACTGATTAAAATAGCACAGGTGCGCCTGGGGGGCTCAGTTGGTTGAGCGTCTGACTTCAGCTCAGGTCATGATCTCACAGTCTGTGAGTTCGAGCTCCGTGTTGGGCTCAGAGCCTGGAGGCGCTTCATATTCTGTGTCTCCTTCTTTCTCTGCCCCTCCCCTGCTCATGCTTTGTCTCTCAAAAATAAATGTTAAAACAAATTAAAAAAAAAAAATAGTACAGAACTTGTGCATTAGGATTCAGATAAATGGCTTCAGACACAGGAATTTAGTGCAGGCGCAAGGGCCCCGTGCAGGACGACGGAGTGGCAGGTGCGGGAGCCCTACACGGGACAATGGAGCGGCGGATGCAGGGACCCCATGCAGGATGATGGAGCGGCAGGTGTGGGAGCGACACACGGGACGATGAAGCAGCAGGCGCGGGGGCCCCACGCGGGACCAGGATGACAGAGCAGCCATCAAAACATAAAAATCAAGTTCTAGCTCATCTTTTCACAGGGATAAATTCTAAATGGAATAATGTTTATGTATAAGCACTTACCATTATTGATCATAAGTATGCACTTTAATACATTATTGACATAGACATAAATGTGGGAAATCTAGCCATTAGTTTTATTTATATATTTACTGCCTATGTCTTTATACCATACATCTATAAAAAATGTTTTAACGTTTATTCATTTTTGAGAGAGACAGAGCACAAGCAGGGGAGAGGCAGAGAGAGAGGGAGGCACAGAATTCGAAGCACAAAACCCGACGTGGGACTCGGACTCATGAACCATGAAACCATGACCTGAGTCCCCCACCAGACCCCCTACAAATATAATATTTTGATAAATCCACAGACATTCTGGAAAAGACAATAAGCAAATTCCAGTGGAGACGTACTATCGACTTGTAATCTGGAAGCCATAAACTTTTGTTTTAGAGTTTTTATTTTTCTGAGTAATCTCTACCTCCAAGGTGTGGCTTGGACTCATGAAACTGAGATCAAGAGCCACGTGTGTCACCGACAGAGCCAGCCAGGAGTCCCTGAAGCCATAAACTTTCTATGTGACAAATTCAACTTTAACATTAAAGTAAAAAGAAAAATGTCTACATGGTAAAAAAAAAATCAGGACCAAGTCAAACTAAAAAAGTAACAAGGAGAAATATCTGTCATTCAGATCCCAGACAAGAAGTTACATAGAAACGTGTCTAGAGGCGCCTGGGGGGCTCATCCCACTTCGGCTCAGGTCATGATCTCACCTCACCGTCTGTGAGTTAGAGCCCCCTTGTTGGGCTCTGTGCTGACAGCTCAGAGCCTGGAGCCTTCTTTGGATTCTGTGTCTCCCTCTCTCTCTGCCCCTCCCCCCCTCTCAAAAATAAACAATAAAAAAAGAAAAAAAGAAAAGAAAGATTTCTAGTAAATAAAGAAAGGAGAGAGCTCCATAAAAAAAAAAATGGACAAAGATATAGCAGTTAATGGAAAAAGGAAAAACCAGTGTCTCAGCCACATTTGGGGCGCTTGGCCAGCTCAGTTGGTGAAGCAGCGGCTGTTGATTTTGGGGTCATGAGTTCAAGCCCCACGTTAGGCAGAGATTACTTTAAAAATTTCAAGAAACCCTGAATGTTGAAAGGTGCTCCCCTCACTCATCATAAAATATAAAGAGAAGTTACCCTGAACCATTTCTACCTCTCAGACCACAAGTGGGGGAGACCCACTCCTGCCTGCCTGTGAGCACAGACACAATGCAGAGCACGTGCCCCCGAAATTCCAGGTGTCGCCACGGACACACTCACGTGAGCCAAGGAGGGATGACAGGTCATCTAGAGCCCTGGTCGTCTGTCCACAGAGCAGAGTGGCGACATTCTCTGTGGATGCAGACCAACCTCCGAGAGGTTAAGTAAACCAGAACAGGGCACAGAACATAAGCAGGATGTGCCAGAAAGGAGAAAAAGACATGTTGGGGGTGGGGGGGAGTGCTGTGGGCCCCTTAACGTCCTATCTATCTTAAACTGAAGTCATTTTCAGATGACTTGACACAAACCCTGGATTATTGCCCTCAACGTATTGCTGGTTCTGTCATCCCTTAGAGTAAGAAAAACAACTTAGGATCAGTCATTCCAAAGGAAAACGATTATTTCCAGTCGAGGCCTCCCATAAGAACTGGCCAACCGTCAGTAAGAACAGCTAATTCATTTGCTTACTTCTGTGCCCCCAACGTGTGCTCTGTCCAGAAAGAAGTTAATAGATACTCCTCGAGAAATCATCTCTATGCTCAAGTGCATTTCCACAGGATGTGCAAAGCTAACCAGTTCAAGAGTGGAGGCTGCTTAGAGCTTTCCAGTAATTCTGTGGGGTGCGATAGCTTCCCACTTACCTGACCCCAGAACCCTCCTGGCTTGCTCAGGGAAGGCGCATTGGCCCCTGGCCTACCGGGCAGGGTGCCCTGGACTGGGCCACTCGGAAAGAGCTCTCCCTGGGGGTCTGGCGTCAGCCCTAAAGGCAGGGGCCTCCTCTGGCAGCTAAGGTCCTTCTGACAATATCTGTGCCTCTTTTTCTCTCTGTGTGTCCACACCCTCCTCCTCCTGGACTGTTTTTCCTTACAGGGTTTACTGTGTGCACTGTGGGGGGCGGGGGGGGGGCTGGGCCCCACTGAGGCGAGGCATAAGCATATGCTGGCACATTCCGTCCATTTCGTCTACAGCTCTGACTCACCCCCTCATCCTGGGAGCTGATGCCTGACCGGGGTCTGTGCAGCACCCGGTCATGGGCAGGGACAAGTGCCTGTGCAGGGTCACCACAGGTCCTGGAGCATGTCCATCATTACGGGAGCAGATGAGGCCCCGCCCAGAGGCCTGATGACAGGCTGGACAGACAGGCCCTCCCCACATCCGGGTTCCCGCCCAGCTAAACCCCAGCCTGTCTAGTTCTGTCCGGGAGGGAAGACACTCAGGCCTGAGAGGACTTTTCTGGCCTGCTTCCTACCCGGCGCCCCGACACTGCAGGCTCAGGCCCTTTCCCCTAGCAGGAGAGACAGGACTACTTCCCTTCACAGTAGCAGAGTCCTCACCCTCACCCCTTGAGACGGGGCCAGGGGTAGGAGCCCCGGAGGGCTTCTGGGGGTCTGGGGCCGGGCTGGGGGATGCACACTTGCCCTGGTCTTTCACTTAGGTGGACAGAGACCTCTCCCCTCCCAGGGGGACCTCTGGATTCCTGCAAGCGGTGTGCATGCTCAAGGCTGTGTGCGTTGAGGCTGTTCCCTCAAGCACCTCCCTCCCGGGGCCCTTCCCTCACTGTACTCACCTCGCTTCTCCTTTCATCACCCCTTGGAGGCACCTGTATGGGCTCCACCCTTCCTGGTTCCTGTCAGGTTCTGGCTGTTGGCTGCCCTGTCTGTCCTCTCTGCCTGGGTGTGACTTTCCGGTGTGGCCCTGCACACCCTGCTGCACGCTGGGCTTTCAGGGACCCCAGGACGGGAAGGGCAAGGCCTCCCACAGAGCCGGGGTGAGTGGGGACGAGCACAGGATTCGAAGACCTGGATTTGCACCCTGCCCCCGCTCATGGTGTGTGAGCCTGCTGACGCTTCTTCCTGTCTCTGACCCCAGGTTTTCTGTGGGGGGGATGAGCAGGAGGCTGTTAGGATCAAATGCAGGAGGGAAGCTGGGGTCCATGGGGGAGGGTTTCAGAGATGAACCCCAAACATTCTGCATGAAGGCGAAACGTGAGTACACGCCTTCTTCTGGCTGAAGGACCGAAGTCAGGTGACGTCTCTGAGGCTCGGGTCTGTGGTCCCAGAAGGGGTGACAGCTGACAGTGGGGGTGGGGACCCCTCACAGAACACAACCGTCCCACCCCTGCCAGAGACACTTCCTGTGTCCAAGGACTATCCGTGTCTCTGGCCCACCCTCAGGACCCAGGGAACCCCTCCCTTCTAACTTGCTTGGGAAAGTGGGGCTGGTTGTGTCTCTGGGTCCTTGAGCACAGCCACCCCGCCCTCTGACCCGACAAAGGCCTGTCTGTGTCCAGCATGGCTCACCCTCCTCTGGGCACCCCCCATCCCCCACACAGGCTGAACTCAGGACACGGCCTCCCCCAGGACATAGCCTCCCCAGTCGCCTTATGAATGGCTCCTTCAGGGCCCTTCTGAAAAGGTAAATTCAGACAGAGCTCCGTCAGTACATTTCCAGGGCTGTGCTGCCTGGGCCTTCGATCGTGTCCTCAAGGTCAGCTCTGTGCACGGCTGGCTGGCCAGGTCACTTAGGGCCCCCTGCGGGGCGCGGAAGGGGCAGGTTACTAACACCTGAGGCTGCCTGGAGTTTTTCTAAGAGGGAGCACGGTGATCTTGCTGGATGCTCCCTCTCTGCCTCCACCATCAGCCCTCCCCTCTGTAAGCAGGAAAGTGAGGTAGAGAGTCCAGGAGACACTGGGCTTTCACCCCGTCCCAGCTGTGGGTCCTTGCATCACAGTGCGGCTGCCTGTGGTGGGTCCCCAGAGAACGGAAGATTCATGAAGGCAGGGCCCATGTCACTGTGAGCACATACAGGTCTGTGACGCACAAGCACTTTAAAAACATAGGCTGAGGGGCGCCTGGGTGGCTTAGTCGGTTAAGCGTCCGACTTTCGCTTAGGTCATGATCTCGCGGTTCATGGGTTCGAGCCCCACGTCGGGCTCTGTACTGACTGCCAGCTCAGAGCCTGGAGCCTATTTCAGAGTCTGTGTCTCCCTCTCTCTGACCCTCCCCTGCTCACGCCATCTCTCTCTCTCTCTCCTAGAAATCAATAAAAATATTAAAAAAAAAAACACATAGGCTGAGCTCTTTATCTCTGACAGAGCAGACAGCCCGAGGCCAGCCCGCCACCTCCAGGAAGCCCTCCCAGCCTCAGTCCGTCCCCCCCAGCGGTTTCTCACAGGCAAGGGGCTGCCGTGCCTGTGTGGTTTACTCCCAGGGGGCACTTTTGCCAACTCCCCTCCACCCCCCTCAGGGACTCCTGTCTGGACATGTTTCTGTCAGGCTTGGGGTTGGGGGGAGGCTGGTGCATCTAGTGGACAGGGGACAGGAATGCTGCCCTGCCCCCAGCACAGCCCCCACTGTCCACAGCACTGAGGCTGGGGAGCCCTGCCCTGTTCCACGTCTTGCTTGACCTGGGTCTCACTGCCTGGGTCCTCTGTTCCTGTGCTTTCCATGGCGACGGCCACAGAAACACTAAACAGACCAAGATGCCGTGGCTGCTTCTGGCCACGTTTGACCCTTGTGGACACACCTGTGGTTCAGTGTCCAGCAAATGGGAGACCCCACCCCCAGGTCACCCTGGAGACACGCACACCCTGCCAGGGGCCCAGGCCTGGAGATGGTGGCTGATGAGTCACTGGGGGTGTCCCTTCTGTGACGGTTTCATGCCAAGAGCGGCCCAGAGGAGGGTAACCCCAAACCAGAATCCTCCCCAGAGGCTCAATCACTTCTCATTAAACCAGCTCTTGCTGGTGCCCACCGTGGTTGACACCAGCCGGGAGCCAGCCCTCCCCTTTCCTGTTGGAGTGGGGCCCTAAAAGCGGGGGGGCTGAGGACACAGCCCTGAAGTTCCCAGCCTCACTCTGAACTTGCCTGGACCAGGGATGCTCGGAAGGGAGCCCTGCCGCCCAGACCAGGAGGAGGAAGCCACTGGGTGCCGGTTTCCTCTGCGGTCCCAGCTCGGGGACCCACGCCCTTCCTCCCCTGTCCCTGCTGCCCCCACAGCCCACAGGAGGGGGCACCTCCCCTCCGGAACCCCTGCGGGCCCTCAGCCAGAGGGAGAAACCGAGTCACGCAGGCACACGCACCCCCCAGCCTCACCTGAGTTGCTGGTCCCAGAAGACAACTTCCAACCTGCAGCTACTATGGCCTGTGCCACGTGCAGGCCGGCTTCGCTGGTGTCACCTCAGCCCCGCGGGGGTTGCCGTTACCACCCCCTTACAAGGATGGAGGCCACAGAGGCCTGAAGATGGAGGTGGGATTCGCCCAAGGCAAGAGCCGGGGGGCGGAGCTGAGTCCTCGCTCTGCCTGACTACTGGGACGTGCGCCTGCTCACTCCTGACTCGCTGGTTACACCTGTTACTGGGCTCAGGTGGGGATGCGCAGGCCTGTGGGGACCGACCCGTCCAAGGGTAAGGGTCAGAAGGCTGGACCCCAACACTCAATGGTCTGCTGCGCCCCCCACGCTGTAGTTGTGACACGCATGAGGCTCTAAACGTCTACACTTGAAAAAATCAAAAACTCCATTCCTCGCTTGCGATCGTCCCTCTTCAAGGGCTCCCACGTGGCTCGTGCCGCCATAGCGGGGGCGGGGGGCCGTGGTGGGAGATGGGGGCGTGGTGGGGGAGGGTGCAGACGCGGACCACGTCCTGCAGCGTTGCCGCACACCCGCGGGCCAGGCGCCGGATGCGGCGTGGGCCTCCTCCGGGGGCCCCCTTGCCTGCACTGCCACTGCCCGCACACTGGAGGGTGATGGAGCAGGGCTCCCTGGACCCTGAAGCAGGGACGTTACTGCCACAGACACGCGCTGAGCCCCGTGATGGGCGCGGGAGGGACTGGGGTCTGCATATTCTCACTGTCAGGAGTGGTGGGGCCTCAGGAAAATCCGATCCGAGGGAGCACCGCACAGGGCACAGTCACTGCGATCCGAGGCCGCGGGGAGAAGGCGGGGGGCTGTAAACTCTCGGGCACTGGGGGAATCCGCTGCAAGTGTGTGCAACCAGGGGGCGGTTCCTTTGGGGGAGGACTCCCGGATATGGAGGTCAGGAACCCTGCTGTGTGGTCACAGGCCGGGGCAGCCAGGCAGGACAGGGACACCCCTCTCCCCCCAACCTCCGCCAGGGCAAACAGCAGGCCCTGCGCTCCAGACTTCCCGGCTTAGCGGTGGCAGGAGGGGCGCTGGGAGCGAAGCCCTGACAGAGCACTTACAACTGGCGGGGAGGCCTGGAGGAAATGACTCATGATCCCCTCCATCTGCCGCAGGAGCCAGAGAGGCCCGCCAGGAGGTGAGGATGGGGCTGGCCGAGAAGCCAGCATTGCTGAGATAGAGAAGGGAAGGTATTTACTTTCTCCATCGAAACAGGTGACACTTAATTTTTAGTCCTTTTTTTGAGAGAGAGCACAAGAGAGCTCGAGAGTGGGGGAGAGGCAGAGAGACAGGGAGAGAGGGAGGGAGAGAGAGAAAATCCCAAGCAGGCTCTGCACCGACAGCATGGAGCCCAACATGGGACTCGAACCCATGAACCCTGAGATCACGACTGGAGCCAAAATGAGGAACTGGGTGCTTAGCTGCTGGAGCCACCAGGTGCCCCCGTCATTTTTTTTTAAACTACATGCATTAGTTTTTAAAAAGGCACCTGCAAATTCAATAAAGGGACATCCTACAAAGCCTGTACAAAGCAAGGAGAATCTGAACCTGCCACCCAGAGGAGTCAAGCAGACATGACACTAAATCTGACATGGTCACTGACTGGGGTCCTGGAGCAGAGTCAGGACGTGAATTAAAGAAAGTGTAGAGACTTAACGATGATGTATATTAATGTAACAAGTGCAGGAACCGTGAGATGGGGGGGAAGTGAACAGAATTCTCTACCGTCTTTTCAACTCTTCTGTGAATCTAAAACTTCACTAAAAAATAAGGTCTATTACATTTTTTAAAAGGCATCTGTTTCGGGGCGCCTGGGTGGCTTAGTCGGTTAAGCGTCCGACTTTCGCTCGGGTCATGATCTCGCGGTTCGTGGGTTCGAGCCCCGCGTCGGGCTCTGTGCTGACTGCCAGCTCAGAGCCTGGAGCCTGTTTAGGAGACTGTCACTCCCTCTCTCTCTGACCCTCCCCTGCTCACGCTGTCTCTCTCGCTCTCCTAGAAATACAATAAATAAATAAATAAATAAAATAAAAGGCATCTGTTATACAAATGACTTTTGAAAACTACCATTTAAATCATCTAGGGGCGCCGGGGGGGCTCAGTCGGTTAAGCGTCCGACTTCAGCTCAGGTCATGATCTCACAGTTCTTGGGTTTTAGCCCCGCGTTGGGCTCTGTGCTGACAGCTCAGAGCCTGGAGCTGCTTCAGATCCTGTGTCCCCCTCTCTCTCTGCCCCTCCCCCACTCAGGCTCTGTCTCTCAAAAATAAACAAACATTACTAAAGTTTTAAATCATCTAAAACTTATTTCCAGTACTAATTCGTAGTCGAGTTCTGGGGGAGTTGCATGCAGGCCCTCGTGGCAGGAGATCTCTGAGGCCATGCCATTTGCCCTCTTTCCCGCCCATTTTTAGAAGAGACGGAGGTTCCTAGTGACGACCTGTTTACAGTCAAAGCAAAGCTGCCACCTCTGTTTGTGTGACCAGGTGCGCTGCCATGGTGCCCTGTTCTGGAGGCTCCTGAGCCTGCTGGCGTTTGGTGACAGTTGCCACCCTGTGCCCAGAGTCCGGGTAAGGGTCCTGTCAACCGCACCTCACAGGTGGCCATTGAACCCGGAGCCTCCCGAGGAGGGGCTGAGAGGGTGACACGACTGACCTGGTGTGAGACGCCTCAGGCATCAACACCGGTTAGTGGGGAATTTTAAGAGACCTTATCGTACTCAATCTTGTTTCTGTTTGATCCACTGCAGACTCTGGAGCCTCACCCCAGAGTGTAAGCTGCACGTCTCCTCCCCACAACCCTGGTGGTGTTTGAGCAAGGCTTAAGTCCTGCGTTTGGTAGTTGCAATTTGCCTCTTAAGATGTCCTAACACTTTTTGAGAGAGAGCACAAGAGAGCTCTCTTGTGAAGTGCGTGTGCGGGCATGTGTGGGGTGCGGGCCAGTGTGGGGGTGCAGGCCAGTGTGGAACGCAGGCCAGTGTCAGGTCTGGGCTGGTGCGAGGTATGGGCTGGTGCAGGGTGCAGGCTGGTGTGGGGTGCGGGCCAGTGTGGAATGCGGGCCAGTGCGGGGTGCAGGTCGGTGTGGGGTGTGGGCTGGTGTGGGGAGTGGGCCGGTGTGGGGTGCAGGCTGGTGTGACAGGCTGGGTGTGACAGCTGCCATGTCTGTCTCCGGATATCCCCAACCCCAGGGTTGGCCAAGGCATCTGCCAACTTCCTGGCCTGTTAAGTCCCATTAATGGCTCAAGGACCCTAGGCTTCTATCCTCTGGGTGGGGGGGTGGGGTCCCCACAGGCAAGAATGCTCTGGCATCTCAGGCATCCGCAGCACGCAGAGGCTGGGCTCCGACCAGCTGGAAGAGGTATTTCCTAATGATTCACACAGCAGCCCTGACCCCAGTCAGGGCCTGGAACTTTCCAGGCCCCCTTGCACAAATATAGCCCAGGGCCTAACATGATGGCCCTGGGGTCAGACTGTCTGCACTGTGTGGACCCCCAGCTCTGCCCTCCCTCCCCCAGCCTTAGTGTCACCTTACACGGAGGATAGTCACAGGGCCTGGGGACTTCACTGTCACACCTCCGTGTCTGGCACACACGGTATTGTTTACTCAGGACACACAGCTGTTCTTGCTCTGGGCACCAGGGCCTGTGCTGAGCGGGCCGGGAAGGATGCACACACAGGTCAGGTCGATCGGTTTTGTTCCCAATGGACCCGTGTGGGCCGCAGGTGAAGCCAATGGCAGGACACGGGTTTATGGGAGCAAGTAATCTGCTCCAGTGACCACGGTGACCCATATTTATTACAAGCTATTCCATGAGCATCTTAAACAACATTCCAGGCCACACCATCAGGGCTCCTTCACAGACTCGGGAGTTTTCCCACTGACACAGGAGACCGCAGGCCGTGGTGAGGGCTGCGCTTGGACCCTGGCCGCCCACTTGCCTGCTGTAAATGCACATTGTACCTGCTGTGGCAATGACAGAGCCGCCTCCCCTGCCTCCCGCTGTTGTGACTCCACGGTGGGCTGAGAACTCCCAGGGGCCTTAACTTCCTCCCAGCAGTCAGTGCCTGGCTGTCCTCTTCCCTCGCACTGAGTCACCGTCTGGGTCCCCGAGCCCCAGAGACCAGAGTCCTCCCCCTGGCCCTCAGCCCGCAGCCCGACTGCGCCACTGGCCACCAGTGATGCTGCCCCCAGGAGGCTCGGAGGCCAAAGCAGGAGCACGGGAGGCATCGGGGGGCCCTCGAGCACCTGTGAGCCTCGGTATAGGCCCCTGGGTGGGTGGGGGGGGGACAGACATTCCAGGAAGCTTCTGGAAATGGAAATCACTGGGCTGCCTGGGAAGAGAGGGAAGGCACAGCTTTGTGGACAGGACCCCACAGCCATGTCAGATGCATCACTTACCCAGGGCTCCTTGGCAGATGTCCGTGCGGGTGGCTCCTCCAACGATAAACTGGGGGTCATCGCAGACCTCCTGAGAACAAGACCCACAAGGTGCCATCAGGCCACCGGGCACAGGCTTTTGCAGTCAGGACACCAGGCGGCTCCCCCGCCAAACCCCAGAGAAGTTCTGCAATTATAGACACATTGCTCTGGGTCCTTCTCATACCCCTGCTCCAGGGAACCCCAGCGCCCCATGCTGCTGACAGCCTGCATCATGTCACCACTCCCGGGGCCACATGCCACCTCTCTGCCAGGAGTGGGGTCCCTTCACCCTCCAGAGCTGCCCCGCCAGCCATGCCAGCCCCCTCCTCTCTCCTTGCACCTTTCCCGCCCTACTCTCTCCTGTTTCACCTTGTATCACGTTTCATGACTCATTGCCACTTCCTCCAGGAAGCCCTCCTTCACAGCCCAGCCCTCACTCATCTCTGGGATCTGAGCCCCAGAGCACTTGTACTCTGCAGTTCAGTGTTTAGTTGTGCCATGTCTGGTGGTGCTGCTGGGAACTTTCTAGCGTTCTGAATGCAACCACAGGGCCAAGACACGTAGCATCCACGTCTCGTGAGCTGCCGTAGAGCAGGCTGTGCGTGGTGCTTTATCTCATGGAACCCCTCCGGGAACACAGAAGGCCATGTCCCCATTTTGTGGGTAAGGACACAGGCTAAGGAGATAAAGCCGTGGAGAACATGTCAGAAGGTTCATGCTCTAGGTTACAGAGGTTGCTGAGATTTGAACTCACGGGCACACAGTTAACTCATTCTGCTCCTGTGCTCCCTCTAACTGATAAGCAACAAGTCTCAAAGGTTAAAACCTCAGGACTGTCCCACAAGGACCCTACTGGGAGCTGCTGTGGAACAAGCCTGGCCCCTTCTGCCGCTCTCTCTCTGTGTTTCCTGATTCTGAAGCGCTCACCCCACCCCAAAGCCACAGAGGAAGCCAGGACTTAATGTGGGTGCTTGGCAGCTCGGGCAAACCTGGTTTGCAGGAGCTCCACCCCACAGACCCTGGGGTGCCCCTCCGGGTCAAGCAGAAGCCTTTCCTGGGTGGGTCCCGGATCCAGCCCCTGGCCTCCAGCCCTGCAGCCGAAATCTGCAGCAAAGCACATTACTCTGGTGTCCAGGGCGGTCTGTTTCAGGGATGGACAATGAGAACGTGCTTGTGCCGAGGTGAGCACCCCCACCCCCCCCGGCTGATCGACCGGCACGCGGGGCTGGGCGCCAAGGAGCCGGGACCCACACTGCTGTTCCTCCCTGTGCACTTACCCTGGAAGGATTTTTCACGGGGTTTCAGAGACAGCCTCTCCAGAGAAGGCAAAGCTCAGAGTGGCCCTGGGGGGTGCTTAGAAAAGTGAACCTTGTGCCTAGCATGGGGGTACTGGATTCAACTCGGATGTGGCAGTCCTAGGGAGACCATCGAGAGCTTGGGCTCTGGATTCATACCACTGGGGTCTGCACCCAAGCCCCGCCACTTTGACAGGTTCCAGGACCCTGGCAAGTTCCTTCTCCTCTTTCGGCCTTAGTTTCCTCATCTGTAAAATGGGGACAGTGTAACAAGTGTGCCTACCATAGGCTGTGCTGAGATGACTGTAAGTGTCCTTGGCAAGCGCTCCACAGACGTCACCCGCTATTATTATTGTCACTGGAGGACGAGTTGCTGGCACTCCCCCAACCCAGAGGCAGGAGATGCAGGTTTCAGGCGGTATAAGTGAGTCCTGAACCTCCCAGGAGGCTTGTGCTCAGGGAACAATGGGACTCACACGGGCTCCGGTTTCCTGCCCGGTTACTCCAGCCCCTTCTCCAGCTGTGCTTCTGCCAGGAAAGCCCTCCTGGAGAGGAGTACGGCCTCGCCCTCCCCCTGCTCTGCCCATTCCCCGCTCTCCCTGCCTGGGGGCCCTGTTTCCCCACCTCTTCCTCTCTGCCTGTCTCCTACCCCTTTCTCTCCGTGACTCAACCCATGACACACCTGCCACAGCCTCTCAAACCCCGCAGTCAGGCCCTGCACACCATTAATCCGTCCTTTCCACAGACACCCTTCTGAGTGCAGCTGGGATGGTCCCCCCTTTGGGGCCACAGCAGCAGGCACCCCACTTGCTCTGTTCAAGTCACCAATGATTTGCTAGTGTCCAAATCTGGGGGACGTTCTGTCTCCCCTGTGGTGCTAGGCAAGGCAGGGCAGATGGAGGCAGGGGGCAGCTGTGAGCCGAGGGCTCCGGAAACCCACAGACTGGACAGAGTCCTGGCTCTATCCCGGGCCCCCGTGAGAGCACATGTTAACTTCTGCAGGCCTCCATTTCTTCAGCCGCTGAATGGGACCGAAACAGCCTCCCCTAAGCAGGGGTCTTGCAGGGGCTCCAGACCTCCTTCCCATCTAGAATCCCTACAGGCCTTTCCAGCTGGGGGGGCTGCCTCCCCTCACTAGCCCTTGAAGTCGAAAGAGGCAGAAACTCTATGCACTGTGCCTGGCACACAGTAGGTATTCCGTTACTGCTTTCTGAATGAATGCAAGACTTAAGTGACGGATGTGTGAGTTCAGTTTTACACTGTGAGTGAAGTGCTCTGCTAACGTCAGGTGAATGCACTTGCTGCGGGACCACTTTTACAACTACCATTTCCTATGAGGCTCATTACACTCCTGCATTCATTCACTCACTCACTCACTCACTCACTCCGCGAAGAATCGCTGTCTATCCGTCCACAGATGTATCCCAGGCACTTCAGACAGAGCCCGGCATCTAATATGTGCTCACTACGTTTTGCTGGATGGATGAATGGATGTTGTGACAGAGCATGAGCCCTACTGGGCTCTGGGGTGTATGGGTGAATGACACACATAATGGCCCCCTGGTCCCCCAGTTCAGTAGGAAGGACCATAATATGCAATTGTGTCTATAAACTGTGAAAACACCTGCAGAAAGTCAGCAGGACTCAGGGATGCATAATAAAAGGTAAAGAATGATAACTAAAGAGGAAAACATTTAGGCAACACGTTTCCTTTTAGAAGAATAAATGGAGGCAGGGAGGTTAAATGGCTCAGGCAGGGTCACCCTGCAGGCGAGTTCAGGGTATGGGGAAACAGGAGGTGACCTGGGAGGACCAGAGGAGGGGACGCGGGGCAGCAACCTTACTCTCCCGCCGAGAATCTGGAGGCTGGATTCCCAGGAAGCCTTGTTGAGGTCTGGTGGGGAGGTGCAGCCCCCAGGGGGTCCAAGGCCAGCCTGGGCGACCAGGTCAAAGAGCAAGCTGTCCTAAGGCCTGGCAGGTGTTCCTGCACAGGAGGAGGAACATGTGGCCCCTCGCTGCATCTTCCCAGCCCTTCCTTAATCATCAGGGTAAATATTTGGCTCAGGTCTCGCCAGCTCCCATTTGGAAAAATAAACAGGGAACTCTGATTGGACACATCTATCCACCGCCGCATGAGACAGTCCTTACTCACAAAAGGCCCGGGCTGCGGACTCCCTCCCTCCCCTCCCCGCCCTGCAGCAGACGGAAGCAGAGTTAGAGCCCACTTCTCCTGGCCATGCACTGCCTCCCACCTCCCTCCTTCCCGCGCTGCCCTTCCTCCCCGCCACCCCCGCCACGGGGCTCCAAAAAGTTTATCCCGGACCCCCTGACGTCACCCGGACTTTCCGTGGAGTCCGAAGGCGGCTCCCCGGTTGGGCCTGCTAACGGCGCTGGGGAGCAGGGCGCGCCTGACCGGCCGGGGCAGCGCCGGGGCAGGGAGGGACCAGGCCGCGCTGCGGACGCGCGGGCACCGAGTAACGGGGAGGGGCGCGCTCCCGGCGGCCGGCGCAGGCCCTCCGCCAGAGGCCTGGACCCCGCACCCCGGCCCCCACTGCCCGCGCCCCATCCCGGCCCCGCGCACGACTCCCAGGCCCTCCCGCGCCCCCCGCCGCGCCCCCTACCTACCGTGGGCCGCTTCCACTCGATGCCCTGCGTCTTGCTGGAGTAGGGTCCCAGCTCCTTGAAGCCCAGGGAAGAAGGAATGGCCGGGAAGGAGGGGTCCTGGAAGAGCGTCCCGGCCTCCAGGCACTCGTCCCGCAGCGCCTCGTAGTCCTGGTTGAGGTACTTGACGGCCTTTTCGTGCGAGCCCAGCCCCTCCGCCGCCTCTCGGTCCTTCGCCAGCTTGGCCGCGATGCCGGCCATGGTGGGTGTCCGGGCAGGGGCGCAGCGAGCGAGGGCCTGTGTCTGCAAGGGCGCGGCGAGAGAGAGCCGGTGTCTGCAGGGGCGCGGCGAGCGAGGGCGGGCCTGTGTCTGCAGGGGCGCGGCCAGACCCGGGGCGCTGCGGCTGGACTGCGGCCCGCGGCTCTGAGGCAGTGATTTCCCGCAGCTGGAGGCGCCCCCTCCCGGCGGGGTGTGGCCTCGGCGCCGCGGGGTGTGGCCTCCGGGAGGGGTGTGGCCTCCGGGAGGGGTGTGGCCTCCGCGCCTTGGGGTGGGGCCTCCCGGTGGAGGGTGGGGCCTCCTGGCACAGAGCTGCAGGGCTGTGGCCTCCGCTTGCAGGCTCGCCACCTGCAGCCATGAGGGAAGGGGGTCGGGGGACTAGATTCACTACCATCGGTTGGTCTCCGACTTTGTGCCAGAGACTGTCCCAGTTGCTCTGCAGAAGTCCCCTCGTGGGAGCCTTGCAGCGATGCCCTGGTCTTACAGGGATGAGCACCCGGCCCACACACTACCGCTGACGCACACCCGGCCACTGGCAGCACCAGGTTCCAAGGCCTCCAGGCCGGTGATGATCAGCCAGGGCCGCCGGGCTGACAAATACAGAGACATCTTCGCAGGTGAATTCGAATTTTAGGTTAACACCAGAATTTTTTTAGTATAAGTGCGTCCCAGATATTGCAGGGACATACTTACACTAAAAGGCTGTCGGTGGAGCATGGGGCTTTTGATCTTCAAGCCCTGCGTTGGGAGTTGGGGGTACAGATTACCAAAAAACAGGTAATGGTTGTTTATTGAAACACACTGAGTGGAAGGCTTGTCAATACTGGCAGAGTGTTTGGAGAAGAGCACAGGGTGACAAGTCCCGGGACAGAGCGTGGACAGGCAGGGTGACCGTTCCCGGACAGAGCTGGGATTGTCAGCTCCCGGGAGGAGTGGGTGACCCAGGCAGTGTGTCCTCCATCTCCCGCACACTGATAGGCAGGCATTTGTGCTTCAGTGGGAAATGGGGTGAATTTGCTCTCATTTACCCTCTCCACTCTATCCCACAGGACATTTGGCCTTGTCCAGAAGATTTTTTATTTATTTGTTTTTATTTTATTATTTTTTTTAAGTTTATTTATTTTGAGAGAGAGAGTGTGTGAGCAGAGGAAGGGCAGAGAGAAAGAGAGAGAATCCCAGGCAGGCTCTGTGCTGTCAGCACAGAGCCTGAGGCCGGGCTCGAATCCACAAACCGAGAGGTCATGACCTGAGCCGAAATCAGAGTCAGATGCTCAACTGACTGAGCCCCCCAGCCACCTCCTGATTTTACCTGTTTTTAAAAAATGATCTTTTAGCATAATTAGAGGTGTGTCTGAAGAACAGGAAAAATAAATAGTTGACATTGAAGCATAGTTTGAGATTTGAGCATTTAGAATCTGTCTGCAAAACAATGAAACAGGAAACACAAGTCTTTGGAATTAAAAAAAAATTCCTAGGTGTTCTCTGTAATGTTCAGCAAAGCCTAAATCAGCCTTGCAAAGTGTCTGATGAGCACGTATCTGTGCCTTTCGTAATATTTGAGCTATTTCACAACTCTGAAAGTTCTGGAAAATTGATGGTAATGGAAATAACTCTTGTCCCTGTTATACCCAGATCGCAGTATCCTCACCAACCAGAGACCAGCAGGGAGACCGAGTCACGCATGCAAAGGCAAAGGGCTTTATTACGAGCTCGAGTTCGGGCTCACAGACTTCACCAGCGCCGTGGATCCGTGCTGAGAGCCCCGAACAAAGGCAGAGTAGGGTTTTTATGGGGTTTGTGATGGGGGAGTTACAGAAGTTGTGGCATGGAAACAGTGATCCAATCATAATTATACAATATAATTGACAGCGGGTTTAACCATACACATTGTCTAGAGTATTTGTTACTTTTGGCGGGATCCAATTACAACATTCAGGGTACCCTTAAATTCAACCAACCATAGAGCGAGCCTAGAGTCTTGTTCGGCGACTAATGGGTTAACTTTTACATTAGGCAGCTGAGATTTATCTATAGTTGCTGGCCTTTCTTGATTGGGCGTTGCCAAGGTAGTGTGGTGGAGTGAAGTGGTGGGCAGTTTCTTCGGCCTTGGGTAATATGTAGCTGCCTGATAGTTTCAGGGAAACTGAAACTTAGGCCTTCTAGTTTAGAGGGGAAACTTAAGGTCTATTATGGAGTCAGTCTGGTTTAGACTTGTGTCCTTACATCCCTATATATGCAAGTGAGCTTTCCCTGGTGTAAGTGTGACTCTACAGCCTAGTTTTGCATCTATTAACCGATCTCAATTTCTGCATTCCCTTTTTTTTTTTAATGTTTTATTTATTTCTAGGAGAGAGAGAGACAGCATGAACAGGGGAGGGTCAGAGAGAGAGGGAGTCACAGACTGAAACAGGCTCCAGGCTCCGAGCTGGCAGTCAGCACAGAGCCCGACGCGGGGCTCGAACCCACGAACCGCGAGATTATGACCTAAGCGAAAGTCGGACGCTTAACCGACTAAGCCACCCAGGCGCCCCTACATTCCCTTTTTTAAAGTTTATTTATTTATTTTGAGAAAGACTGCTTGCCCCGAGGGAGAGGCAGAGAGAGAGAGAGAGAGAGAGAGAGAGGGAGGGAGAGAGAGAGAATCTCAAGCAGGCTCTGCACTGTCAGCACAGAGCCCAACACGGGGCTCGAACTCACAAACCGTGAGATCATGACCTGAACCAAAATCAAGAGTGGAATGCTTAACCGACTGAGCCACTGTGCGCCCATCAATGCCGCATTCCTAACTGGCTTCTCTTTTAGTTTCCTCTTTGAACCGTTAAAAAACAAAAATAAACCCAAAACCCACCTACTGGCTCCCTCCTTCATTAATGAGCTAAATAAAGTCTTGGACATATGTTCACCTTTTATTTACATAAGAGTCATTATTTTACTCTTTCAGGAAAGTATCTTCTAACCCCCTTGGGTGCAGGCTCCTGATGCTGACTCCGTGTTTACAGGTGTCATGGGGAGTAGGGAGCACCTTCACTGTGTGTCCTCCACAGATGCCACAGGAACTAGCGATGGGCTTAACGGGGTGCAGGTCTTAACATGAAAAATGCCTGCACACTGGCCCATCGCTGTCTTGTGGTGCGGGTATGTCCGCACTGGGGTGCTCTCAAGGTGGAGGGTCCCCGACTTCGCTGAGCACCAGAACCACGTAAAAGCATGTGGTTAAAGCCACAGACTCCAGGCCTGCACACCCAGATGGCGATCCCGTAGGAAGTGTTAAGGCTTTGATAGTTGAGGACCAGCAGGGTGGGGCTGTGGGGTCAAGGACAGGCTGCCCCAGAATGTGTCCATGTGGCAGAGGCCCTCAGACCCTCCTCCTTCCAGGGGAAACAAACCTCCCACGTGAATGCCCTTTGTGCCGTAACAAGTGAAAAGATACGCTTATCACCAGAGATGGGGCCTTGAGAGCCGAGAAAGCCGTGGAAACAAACCTGCTGACTTCTTCACTCCCATACAGCCTCAGCCCAAACTCCATGGAGAATTCCTTACTAGTTAAAGCTCGCAAACACCTGTTTTCCTTAACCTGTCAATTCCTCACAAGCCTCTTGTCTCTTCGTCTAGGTTGTGTGAAAGCTGCCTGACTTGGTCATCTCTTGGGTCTCAGTTTCGTTACTGGGCCTCCATACGTGGGTGTACAGCTTTGGGCCTTTGTCATGTTGATCTGTCCTGTGTAAATTGAATTCTTTTTTTTTTTTTAATGTTTATTTATTTTTTAGGGAGAAAGAGAGACAGAATGTGAGAAAGAGAGGGGCAGAGAGAGAGGGAGACAGGCTCCAGTCTCTGAGCTGTGAGCACAGAGCCCAACGCGAGGCTCGAATTCACAAACCAGAGATCGTGACCTGAACTGAAATCAGATGCTTTAAGGACTGAGCCACCCAGGCGCCTCCATGTAAATTGGATTCTTAGTCCAGCCCAGGCCCTGGAGAGGGAGGAAGAATTCTCCCTTCCAAAGGGGCCCTGACACTGGGCGGGGCCCTGCTGCTGCTGGGGGCCAGGTGACCTCTGAAACCTTCTTGCCAAATGCCCCATGGCCTTGCTGGCAGGTGGCCTGACCCAGCCTGGAGGTTCATTTCCGAGGTCATCAGATGCTGATTTCTTCTTAGCTTGCAAGTCAGCCCTGGCCTTGTTCTTCAGGCTCTTGTCACAAGGGGTGGCTGCATTTTGAAGGAACTCTCTCTCTGGCCCTCAAAATCTTTTGGAGACTTCCTGCTGGTTCCCACTTCCTGAATTTCCCGGAGAGGAGGAGGGAGCCTAGGATTTGGGAACTGCATTTTGCCACTGTAAGTACTTATTCAGATTCAAGATCTGAGCCCTTGGGGAGCCCAGCTGGCTCAGTCACTGGAGCTAATGACTTTTGATCTCAGGGTGGTGAGTTCCCACCCTACACTGGGTGTGGAGATAACTTAAAAAATAAGGCTAGAGGAAGATAGGAAGGAAGAAAGGAAGGAAGGAAGGAAGGAAGGAAGGAAGGAACGAACGAACGAACGAACGAACGAACGAAGGAAAGAAGAAAGAAAAAGAAAGAACTTAACCCTTTGCACCAAACGCTTTAGGAGTAGGGTCACCGGGCACCCACTTCTATGGAGTGACCCTACATTTGGGGTTCGGGTTTGTATTCACCAGTATCGTTCCTCTCCTCCATCGATTCTTTGCAAGTCTGGGCACGCTGCCCGCGGCTGAGTACCACTGCCCGCCTTGGATGACATAGGGGGCATGGTGTTCGTTTCCAGCTCATAGGCTTACGGAGAACAGAGGAGGCTGTTAACTTGCTTACTGTCTGACTTCTGATTTCCACTGGGCTCACCAAAGTTCTTCGGGCTCTGGGCTCATGGGAGAAGACCTATCTCAGCTCCTCCCCAGGCCCGTGCGCAGGACCCAGGACCAATGGCCGGCCGCCCACCAGCCTCGGGGCCTCTGCACGCAGGACTCTGCACAGAAGACCTTTGCTGTCCTGAGGGACTCAGATTTATTTCAGATGCACACAGTAGTTACTGACACCCCCTGTCCCCCCGCTGGACAAGCGACAGTGTGAATAAACAGTGTTCTTTATATTTTCAGAGACTCGTACATGATCCTGTGTCACTGGATCCGGCAAAAGCCCGTCTCTCTCTGACCAACCCCTTCCCCCCCCCACAACAGGAACACACACCCCAGGGCCTTGCCCTCCAGAACCTTCCTGCAGTGAGTCAACCAGTCCTGGACAGTGGGTGAGTCAGAGCAGCTGGGATCACCCCAAGCGGGCGGGGCCCCGGCTCTGTGGGCCAGCCGTGTGTGTGTGTGTGTGTGTGTGTGTGTGTGTATGTGTGTGTGTGGCACAGAGAGATGGAGACCCTGTTTGTGTGTGTGTGTGTGTGTGTGTGTGAGTGTGAGTGAGGCACAGAGAGATGGAGACCTCGTGTGTGTCAGGGACAGAGACATGGAGAGACGGACGACGTTATTTCCTCCCAGTGAAAAGAGAGAATAAATCACGTGGACTGTAGCAAGTCCCCGCCCGATGTGTGATGGCAGCCAGCCTGGCCTGCCTGGGCGGGATGGTCCCAAGCCGCCCTTCTCACTGAGCCCCTCCAGGCTCCAGGCCCCAGCTTCCCGGATGTTTGCACATTTAATCTTCAGAACAGGTCCAGGGAGGCCTTACTGCCTCATTGCCCAGGAGAGGAAGCGAGGCCCCGCAGAGCGGGAAGCTGGGCTCTGAGCCGGCGCCCCTCATCCCGTCCGGTGCCTCCCAGGCCTCGGAGGCCCAGGCGGATGGCAGGGGCGGCTTCCTCACGGGGCAGAGGCCGAGGTAAAGCGGGTCCTCCTCCTGGTTCTGGCCTGTGCTCGGAACCCAGAGCAGAAAGGAGAGCATCTGAATTCCACGCTGTTACCAGATGGTTTTGTTCTAGACACTTCTTCCTTCTGAAGCCGTCACGAGACTTGTTCTTTCCTCATGACCGCTGTGCTGGGCCGGCTGCCGGACACCCCCGGGGTGGGGGGTGGTCCAGCGCAATTCCAGGGGCTGAAGAGACGGAGGTGCTGAGGGCGGAGGTCTCCGGAAAGAAAGCCCCCAAAAGCCTGGACGCCTGTGGGCCCTTGTCAGAGCTCAGGGTGTTCTGTCCCCTTTGCCAAGAGGCTAGCTGGGTGGCCCGGGGCCCAGGCCGGTGAGGGGGCAGCCCACTCCCAGCCCCGCTGTGACACCTGACAGCCACTCAGCCCCGTCACCAAATCATGGAGGCCTCTGCTCATCCCGCACACATTTCCATATCGTCTCTCCTCTTTCCACCTGGGCTCCGGCGCTCTTTTCTTGTTGCTTCTACCCGGTCCCCCCTTCTAGGCCAGGACTCAGCCCTCGGAGTCCTGCCACAGCTGTGATCTCTCTTGCCTGGGGCCCAGACCCTAAGGACCCCGGCTTTCCCTTCCCCCGTGGGAGCCCCTTCAGTCCTCTGTCGATGTGACAGGTCAGTGGCAACAGCAGGAACTCCAGGGGGGATCTGGGGCAAGGGTCTTGCCCTTCCTGCACCTCCGTTTTCCTTTCTGTAAAATGGGATGATGACATCAACGCATCAGCAGAGTGGCCTGTGGTTCTGATGGGAGGAGACTTATAAACTAAGCCTTGGCTGTTGATAAACAGCAGCTGATGCTCAGGGGCTTTCCTTTGATGACGGGCCCCAGATGCGCTATAATGACAGGAGCCTTCACATCTTGAGGCCTCCATGACGGAATCCCAGCATTGCCAGAAATTGGGAGTCTTCTGGTTGAGTTTTTACCAAACTTTATTCAGCAGATCATAAGTTCCACAAGCCGTTGATGGATGTTCCATGGTATGTGTGAGTGGATTTAGTAAATTTGGGACATATTTCATAGTATGTTTCCTCTTAATAATCATAATGTGTATTGTTTAATACACATAATGTGTATTATGTTAAAGGCTCTGACAAATCCTGGGGCACCTGGGTGGCTCAGTTGGTTAAGCATCCAACTTTGGCTCAGGTCATGATCTCACAGTTTGTGAATTTGAGCCCCACCCCATTGGAAGCTCAGAGCCCGGAGCCTGCTTTGGATTCTATGTCTCCGTCTCTCTCTGCCGCTCCCCTGCTCATGCTCTGTCTCTCTCTCTCTCAAAAATCTCAAAAATAGTATTTTTTTAAAAGGCTCTTACAAGTCCTGCAGCAAAGAATTCTGTCCGTCAATTTGGGGCCTCCGGGAAGAAAATGCCAAAGTGAGAAGTGAGAGAGATTTACTTGGGGTCCTGCCTGTGGAAGATAAAGGGGAGAGAGGAGCAGAGAAGGTAGGGGAGCCTTCAGACCACAGTGCAAGTCTAAAGCCTGGGAAGAGAGAGAGAAGAAAAGACCACGGGGCAGGAAGACCCCGGTCTACAATGCCATCTGGAGAGGCTGTCAGCCAACCGGGAGGGGACTCCCTAGCGGTGCTGGCCTGTTAACGGTCTACAGGGGTAGACATGGCGGGTCCAGGGCCTCCACTGTGTCCTCGGCTGGAGAAGCCACCAAGCGTGTCTGTGCATGTTTACTCTTTTCTTGACCTGTTGTGAAGCTGAGGTATAACTGATGTGCTACATTGTATCAGCTTCAGCGTCCAGCACAATGATCTGATATTTGTACCTCTTGCCACAGTCGCCACAATTAGTGAGCATAACAACATCACCACACTTATGCACAGAAAATACTTTCTCAGGATGAGAGCTTTTGAGATTCACTGTCTCAGCTGCTCACAAATATGCCGTATAGTGTCCACTACAGTCCTCGCGCTTTGTGCTGCATTCCGTGACTCGTTCCTTCTCTAACTGCAAGCCTCTGCCTTGACCCTTCACACACTTTTCTCCCCACAGCCCTGCCCCCCACCAGCGACCCCTGTTTTCTTCTCTGTATCTGTGAGTTTTGATTCCACATGTGAGTGAGATACAACAGTATATGTCTTTCTCTGTCTGACTTCCCTTACTTGCCGTAACGCCTTCAAGGTCCATCCATGTTGCTGGAAATGGCAAGATCTCATCCTTTTTAGTGGCCGAATAATATTTGATTGCATGTATATGACCCATCAATCTATCAATCATGGCCACTAATTCAGGAATGAGTGGGTAAGACCCTGGCACCCTGCACAATCTCTGGTCATCGCACACACATTCATCGATGCCTCAGGAAGGCGTGGTGAGGAGGAAGCTCCCGAGGCTTCAGTTGGTGCACAAGTGAGGCGGTCTGTGTATTGTGGCTTTGTCTGCTGGGGTCTGTGGCTGAGCAAGAAGGCTTGCTCATATACACACCCCCCACTTGTCATCCATCCACCTGCTGGCGGTCACGGGGGCTGCCTCCACATCCAGATTCTAGCAAAGAACACGGCTGTGAACTTGGGGGCATAGGTGTCTTTCCGGGTTAGCGTTTTCTCTTTTCTTACCCAGCTAAACCCTTGCCACAACCGTATGACATAGGTCTTGTTACATTTTCCACGTTTGCAGATGAGGAAACTGAGGCACTGAAGGGTTCGGCGCCTTCTCCGGGGGCACCTGACCGGTGCTGAGTGTTGCATCAGGACGCAGACCATGTGGTGGGCTGGGCTGGCAGGGAGGAGAGAGTCTTGGCTCTCACCCTCCGCACAGCGTGAGCCGCAGTGGCCACAGTCAGCCACGGGGTCCCCGACCCTATATCCGGCGCGGGCTTCTCACTGTCCTGTCCCCGCCCAGCTGAGCCCATGTCCTGTGTACACGGTCAGGCGTTTCCCGCCACAGAGCCTGCCTGGCCCGGCGCTTTCTGCCTCCAGCTTCTCATCGCTGGGCCGTGTATGCGCAGCTGGTACTCGCACAGAATAATCGGGTACTTCCACTGGCTGAGGCCTCCGTCTCCTCAGGGAGCTAGTCCCTGCCTTCCCCTCTCTCTCCCTCCCTCATTCCTTACACACGCAGATTTATTTTTTAGAATATTAATGTGGGTTTCCAGGCACAGCTAGTGGTGCCCAAGTCAGTCTCCATACGATTTATGATTTAACCTGCATGGGGTTTAAAGCCTGGAAAGTCGTTTCTTTGCATCAGTCCCTTGCACAGATAGGGTCAGCGACAGAGCCCAGCCCAGGCAGTCACTGCGTGAGTGTTGGGCACCGAGGCTCTTCCTTGGCCCAGAGAGAGGCTCTGCCCAGCAGTTCCCAGGAGAGAACAGGAGACCAGCCTGGGGCCAAGGAAGGGAATATTACAAAAGGGGCCTCCCTGCTGAGTCTGGGTGTGAGTCACTTCTGAGCAATGTGGCCACACAGCGTGTGACTTGGAGATTCTTCAGCTCTTAACAGAGGTGGAGGAGGAGGGCTGGGCCATCTCCTTGTGTAAGCCCCATGGATGGGGAGCCAAGGCCAGAGCAGAAGTTTTGGCAGCCGCAGGGGAGCGCGCGGGCTGGGCCAGGCCTGGATGCACAGCATGGCTACGCCCAGCCTCTGCCCTGTGCCTCTGACCGGGCTGGGGACGCCTCTGCTATCTGACTCACACTTGGAGGGGAGTGTCTGCAAGGGATTTCCTTCCACCCGAGAAGTCTAGAGACTGCTCTAGAATGCAAGTCATGGCAAGACAGGAGTGCTTCCTGCACAAGACAGGGGTGCTCCCTAAGACAGGAGTGCTCCCTAAGACAGGAGTGCTCCTGAGCAAGACAGGGGTGCTCCCAATGCAAATTCCATGGTGTGGGTTTGACTGTAAATCCAAAAGCACAATAAGGAACAATTAGAGTTCTCACTTCAGCACTTTATAGGACATCCCCACTTCCGCAGCTGCCACAGTGTGAGTCCGATTCCCCGCTGGCTGGGGGGTGCCCCAGCTGCACGGTCTTTCATCCTGGCCTCGTGATCCCGGCTAGTGCCTGACCCACCATGGGCCAGTCCGCATCCCGGAGGCAGAGCCCACTGGTGTGCTCAGGGTCTGTGTCTTTGGCCTGGGGTGGGGGAGATGCAGCTTGAGGCCCCCTGGTGAAGGGCCTCCCAGTTGAGAGCTCTGAGGAGCTCTGATTGAATTTTTTCAGGATCGTGTCTGGCCTCTGTGTTTAGGGTGGGGTGGGTTGTGCACCCTCTTGATCAGAGAGCTGGAAGATCTGACCCCTGGGGTGGGGCCTCCTGTGCTCCAGAGCAAAGGTGAGGGGTCTGGGTGGAGATGCCCCCCGCTGGGCAGGAATGCTGCACTGAAGGCCCCTTCCAAGAAGCAGAGCTCTGGGCCGGGATTGCAGCCGCCCCCCCTCCCCCCCCCCCCCGGGTCCTGCTGGAATAGGACGGACGGGCTGACTGTTGACCCGAGACAGCTGTCCCCCGGATCTGCCCAGCTGTGCTCACAATGGAGCGCAGGTGGGCTCCCCAGAGAGGAGACACCCCTCTCTCGCTTTTGGGGAGCCGGATGGTTGGTTTGAGTCTCCAAGAATTCTAAGGGTCCCCGGGATTTCCCAAAGGACAACCGTGAGCCTGGGTGAGGTGCTTTCCTCTGTGACCTGCGGGGCAGGACCACCTGGCCCAGTGTCCTGGGCGCTTCGGCGGCTCCACCACGTGGCCAAGCAGGGCATTGTGGCTCTGAAACAAGAGAAAGTTGTTCAGCAGCCAAAGGCTTTGGGTGTCAGCGACTAAACGGGGGACGTGTGCTGAGGGAGGGGGGTCTCAGGCAGCCGCAGCCCTAGATCCCAAAGCCCTCAACGGGTCCTGGCCCACCCTCCCCTTTATCTCCTCTCTAATCTGTCTGTCCGTCTTCTGTGTCTATCTATCTATGCCTGTTGTGTCCGTCTATCTAGATATCTCTTATCTTCTATCTATCATCTACTTATCTATCTATCTATCTATCTATCTATCTATCTATCTATGTCTATCTAGGTATCTATCTCTGTCTATCTATCTTCTATCTATTATCTATCTAAATCAATAATCTATCATCTATATCAATTAATCAATCAATTGATCTATTATCTACTATCTATAATCTATTTGCCTCCTTTTTTTAAAAAAATTTTTAATGTTTTATTTATTTCTCAGAGAGAGAGAGAGAGAGACAGTGTGAGCAGGGGAAGGTCAGAGAGAGAGGGAGACACAGAATCTAAAACAGTCTCCAGGCTCTGAGCTGGCTGTCAGCACAGAGCCTGACACGGGGCTCAAACCCAGGAACCATGAGATCATGACCTGAGCTGAAGTCAGATGCTTAATCGACTGAGCCACCCAGGTGCCCCAACATCTATTTGTTTCCTTCTCTCTCTCTCTCTCTAGATATCTATTATCTACTATCTATTATCTATCTATCTATCTATCTATCTATCTATCTATCTATCTATCTATCTATCTATCTATCTATCATCTATCATCTACCTATCATCCATCTGTCTCCCTCTATCTATCTGACCATTACCTACCACCTGCTTACCAATTGATCTGTTGATCTGTCCATCCATCCACCTGTCCATGTAATTTGTGGTCAGGTGTAGCTCTGGGCTTCAGCTGTGAACAAGGGCTGGGCTCACAAGGGGATTTAGGCAAGTTAATGGGGGACTGTGATTAACTCTGATCATTGCTGGGTGGGATGTGTATATTGAGGACCCTCACGAAGACTTTGGGGAGATGTAGAAGGTTCCAGTGAAGAAGTCATAGTCAAGCAGAGTCCAGAGCTGGCTCACCTTCTGTCAGGTGCGCAGACTGGTGGGAGAGGCCGCCAAAGAGCAGGAGATGTCTGCTCAAGTCCAGACCATGAGCACAAGGCTTCAGCTGATGCTTTTAACTTGAGTGTGGAGATCAGGTTTTGGGGCAGGAGGACAGTCAGGAGGCTGGGTGCCCACCTCCCCATGGCAGACACATCTCTGTGCTCCCCAGCTAACAGGCCTACTTGAAGATTTTTGTTTTTAAATGAATGGGGCCCCTGGGTGGCTCAGTCGATTGGGCATCAGACTTTGGCTCAGGTCATTTTGTGGGTTTGAGCCCCACGTCGGGCTCTGTGCTGACAGCTCAGAGCCTGGAGCCTGCTTCAGATTCTGTGGCTCCCTCTCTCTCCGCTCCGCCCCCATTCACGCTCTGTCTCTCAAAAATACATACATATTTAAAAAATAATAAAAAATAAAGAAAACAAGTTTCCCTCTTCTGTATTTCTTTTTTTAAAAAATGTTTTATTTATTTCTGAGAGAGAGAGAGAGACAGCATGAGCAAGGGAGGGTCAACGAGAGAGGGAGACACAGAATTTGAAGCAGTTTCCAGGCCCTGAGCTGTCAGCACAAAGCCTGATGCAGAGCTCGAACCCGTAAACTTCGATATCATGACCTGAATTGAAGCTGGACGCTTAACTGACTGAGCCACCCAGGTGCCCTTTAATTGGGCATCTTGATTGATCAAAGATTTCTCTGGCTCACTTTGCTGAAGATTCACTTACTGAATTTTCCACAGAACTGAAATCACCATGGGAATTTACACTTTCAGGATGGTGAACAAAGAGCGTGAAGCCGCTTGGGCCCCTCGGAGCGTACGCACGCAGGGCTGGCCTGCCCATGCTGTTGCCGGCTGCGTTCTCCGGAAGTCCACCCTGAGCTGGAGTTCCACGTGCATCGTATTACCAGGATCAGTATCTGTGGGTGGAAGGGAACAGACGGTCTTGGTCACAGGGAGAAGTCAAATGCAACACAGTCGTGACGGAGATTCAGCCAATCCCACAGATGCCCTGGACCAACCCGGGCCCAGAAGCGATGTGAGGTTAGGTCAGAACCTCTTTGCAGGCTCGTGCCTACCAAGCCCTGGGTGCGGCACGTCCGTGCAGGGAGTATGGTTCCCCCTCTGAGCCCCTCTATGGTCCCCCAAGTTGTAGGCTCACCTGGCGTGAGGACATACCCTTCCCAGGTGACCCACATCCTTTGGGAGAGAATGCGAGCAAACCGAATGCAGCTGTATACACGATGATAGCCACAACCTGGAACACAAGGCTGTGTGTTTCCCTACTTTGGCTATTGTCAATAGAGCTGCTATAAACATTGCCCCGCAGACCCCGCCCCAACCTCTTCATTTTATCGTCCGTCGGTGAAGGCTGCTGAGACCAGCATCCCACTGACGCTGCAAGCCATTGGCTCATCCAACTCTCTCTCACCCCTACCCTTATTGGCCACAATTCTTCTGTAAAGAAAAGCGGTGCTGGGGTGCCTGGGTGGCTCAGTCAGTTAAGCATCCGACTTCGGCTCAGGTCATAATCTCATGGTTCATGGGTTCAAGCCCTGTGTCGGGCTCTGTGGGGACAGCTCAGAGCCTGGATCCTGCTTCAGATTCTTGGTCTCCTTCTCTCTCTGTCCCTCCCCAACTTGAATTCTGTCTCTTTCTTTCTCAAAAATAAATAAACATTAAAAAAAATTTTTTTTAAAGCATTGCCCAATCAACTATTTAATCCAAAGCACATTCTTTCCCTTTATCAGTTTTCAGAATGAGCTAGTCATGTAAAGATAAACATAGGTGTAAATATTCTTTATCAGAAAACAGCTAGTGGCCACCCTCTGCAAGCAAAATAGGAAAGTGTGAGTGGATTGCTGTGGAGACAATGCTGCAGGAAGCGCTGGTTTAAGGAGTCCCCGAGGCTGGGGGTGGCCCAGGGCTCCGGGGGCAGCAGAGACCAGCAGCCATAGCCCCTTTACAGACTCCTCACTGCTGAGCATTGTTACTCCCAGCTCTTGTCTCAGCTAGAACGTCAGGGGGCACGAGGCTACGTGCAGGTCATGGATGCAGGAGAAGTGGGGGGCTGTCCCTAGTGTCCCCGGTGTCCCTGGTGTCCCCAGTGTCCCTGGTGTCCCCAGTGTCCTTGGTGTTCCCAGTGTCCCCAGTGTCCCCGGTGTCCCCAGTGTCCCTGGTGTCCCCGATGTCCCTGGTGTCCTCAGTGTCCCCGGTGTCCCTGGTGTCCCCAGTGTCCTTGGTGTTCCCAGTGTCCCCAGTGTCCCCGGTGTCCCCAGTGTCCCCGGTGTCCCCAGTGTTCCTGGTGTCCCCGGTGTCCCTGGTGTCCCCAGCCCATGCTCCCTGCAGCTGGAAGAGAAGGGTCTTACCTCCATCAAGCAGCAGGAGCCCAGCAGCAGCCCCCCAAGCTCAACCCCCATTTTTCATCGATTGTTTGTCTCTTTAAACAGTGTCAATATAGTGTCTTGGCAAAGCACAGGGGCTTTTAGGAAAGACAAGCCTGGGTTCAAATCCCCCACCTGTAATGTAGGACTGGGCGGTGCAGCTGTGCTCTGGTCTGTGACACCTGGTTGGCACTGGCGGCTGTAGCACAGACGGGATGATGTGAGCACAGGGCTCAGCCGGGGCTCCGCATGTGGCACGTGTGTGCGTGCATGCGTGTGTGTGTGTGCATGTGCGCACAAATGCAGAGTGGAGCCCTGACCTGGTCCCTGGGGGGGTGGGAAGAGGAGCTCTGGATCTGGTCACAGAAGGCGTGGCAGGAAAATTGCAGGCGGTGGGCAGGGGGCGGGGGGCTTCTCACCCTCAGTTCTGCCCCAGGAGCACCTGATGGGGCTGCGAGAGCGTCAGGTGGTGAGGGTCCCGGTGCCAACCCCTGGACATGGGACATTGAAGAACCTAAGTAACGTCATTTTGAAATTAAGGCCTCCATTAAGAGCAACCTCAGGCTGCACGTAGCCCCAGTTCCTCAGATTGCTCAAGGCTAAAGCCATCCTCGGACTGCCCTCGGATCAGCTAATCAAAAAACATTCCTGTGGTCTGAGTCAAGGCTGGGAACTGTAGACAGTTATTCTGTACAAACTAGCCAATTTCTCACCGCTTGCCTGAACCCCATGTGGGCCCTTTGAACTCACCTCATAGTTGGTCATTTTCAAAGGATTCTCAAAAGTCATGATCGGGTCCCACCAAAAGTAATGAACACCTCACAGATACTGATTGGTCAAAGCTGTTACCAGGGGTGCTGGACAATTGTAATTGGTGCTTATGTGATGATGCTATACGTACAACATGTGCACTGTAACACCCCTGTCCCTTACCCCATAAAAACCCTGCTCACTATTGTTCGGGGCTTCACCTTCTGCCACTACACCGGTAGGCGGGTGAGCCCCTGCTCAAGCTTGTAATAAAGACCCTTTTGTACTTGCATCGGTGTCGGCTCCTTGGTGGTCTCTGGGGACTTGCAAATCGGGCACAACAATGTCATCCTCAAGGCAAGCTGAGGGGCCCCAAAATTTCTCAGGTAACAGAATGATCCAGACATTGGAGGGATTTGGGAAGTCTGGGAGGCTGCTGCTGCGATCTGGGCCAGAAGGATAGAGAATTGTGCCAAGGCCGTGGCGTGGGGTTCAGGGAAGGGAAGGGACCCTGGTGATGATATCGAGGGATATTCAGGGGAAAGACCAGATGGGACGTGTGTCCTGATGCCCCTCTTCCCCATCTGAGGGTCCTGGCGGGGTCCCCAGCCCACGCATGCCACCCCTTTGCCTGCTGTGTGGTTTTGTGCTTATGATCAGTGTTCAAAACTGCATTAATTATAATCCTTGATTCACAGCACGTTCTCATCATTAGTCCATGTCTGGCTTTAATGGCTTGCTTTAATTAATTTACTATTAATAGTGTGAAAAACTGCTATACACGTATCCACCACCCCAAAAGACCATTACCTAAAACTCACATCTCTCTCTGCTTTTCCTGTCCCAGTTCCCCTCCTCAAGATGGAGACCACGTTTCTGATCTTTGTGTTTATCTTCCCTTTTTGGTGTGTTTTATTATTTATTTTTAAACATTTTATTAAGGAATCTCTGTACCCTACATGGGACTTGAACTCACAACTCTGAGATTGAGTCACATGCTCCACTGTGTGCCCCTGGTGTGTGTTAATTCACATATTTGTATATATGTTCCCCCCACCCCCACATTTGAAGTTGTCCCACTCCTTAAGAACTTAAAAATAGAACTACCCTATGACCTGGCAATTGCACTGCTAGGTATCTATCCAAAGGATATAGGGGTGCCTGGGTGGCTTAGTCGGTTAAGCGTCCGACTTTCGCTTGGGTCATGATCTCGCGGTTCGTGGGTTCGAGCCCCGCGTCGGGCTCTGTGCTGACTGCCAGCTCAGAGCCTGGAGCCTGTTTCAGTCTGTGACTCCCTCTCTCTCTGACCCTCCCCTGCTCACGCTGTCACTCTCTCTCTCCTAGAAATAAATAAAAAAAAAACATTTAAAAAAAAAAAAAAGGATATAGGGGCACATGCATCCCAATGTTTATAGCAGCGCTATCGACAATAGCCAAAGTACGGAAAGAACCCAAATGCCCATCGACGGATGAATGGATAGAGAAGATGTGGTATATATATACTGTGGAGTATTACTCATCAATAAAAAAGAATGAAATCTTGCCATTTGCAACTACATGGATGGAACCAGAGGGTATTATGCTAAGCAAAACTTGTCAGAGAAAGACAAATATCATATGATTTCACTCATATGTGGAATTTAAGATACAAAACAGATAAACATGGAGGAAGGGAAGGAAAAATAAGATAAAAACAGAGAGGGGGACAAACCATAAGAGATTCCTAAATACAGAGAACAAACTGGGGGTTGGTAGTGGGAAGCTGGGTGGGGGATGGGCATCGAGGAGGGCACTTGCTGGGAGGTGCCTGCGGGGCTCAGTCCGTTAAGCGTCCTTTTTGGCTCAGGTCATAATCTCAAGGTTTGTGAGTTCAAGTCCCCTGTGGGGCTCTGTACTGACAACTCAGAGTCTGGAGCTTACTCACAGACACTTCTGTGTCTCCCTCTCTCTCTGCCCCTGCACCATTCTCTCTCTCTCACTCTCTCTCTCGGCTGATAGTTCAAGAGAACATGTCATGTTTCTGCTTCTGCATGTCACCAAGCACCTGAGGGCGCAGGTCCCCTCAGGTGAAGGCATTGCTCTGACAGCCTGGAACAGCGAGGTCTCCAGCAGCGAACCACGCGACCAGCGGACAGCACCCTGGAGCCCATGTGCGTGGAGGTGGTGAGGGGCTCTGTGGGGTCTGGACTGAGCATGGACATCATGCTGCATGTGACCCATCTGTCAGCCTGGTCAGCGACGCAGGACCCGTGGGCTGGACGGGTTCTCTCTAGGGACCTGTGCCGAGGAGCACCAGAAGCATCGCCTGCAGGTTAGTGGTGGGCTTGTCCTCGACACACCAGAGACAGAGCTGGAGCGGGGGTGGCCCCGGTGGCCCGTGGGGAAGTCCCGGCCCTGCTGGCAGAGACAGCGAGGGCTCCGAGGAGGCCGGCTGGTCGTGGGGTGGAATTAGAGGGCTGCCCGGGGCCCAGGCTTGCTCGGTGAGACAGGGGCAGTGGGGCTCACACGTGTTGGCGCCGAGCCGGGGCCGTGCGTATTTCCTCTCCTGAGAGCCGGCTGGGTCTCGTGGCTCTCCTGCCAGTGGGCGGGACAAACCAGAGTGCGCGCTTCGGGTCGTGGAAGGCCCCGCTACTTTCTCTCAGGTCTGGGGGATCCCCTGCCCTGGAGGAAGGAGGCTGCATGTCATGGGACACTAAGGCAGCCTGCGGGGAGCCCGCGGAGTGAGGACCGGAGGCCTCCTGCCCACGGCAATGTGCACGCGCCATGTTGGAAGCCATCTGCCGTGGCCATGCCTTCAGCTGATGGTGGCCCCGGCGAAGCCAGCCCTGACTCCCTCATGCACAGAAATCCCAAGATGTTACAAGTTTGTTGCCCCAGCCCGCTGGGTTGGAGATGGTTTGTTGGCAGCAATAGACACCGAACACGTGTGCTGATTTGTTTCACTTTTCCATGGTGATCGGTAACTCGGCTGGGCTCATTCACCTCCTGGTGACCACACTACCCATCTCCTGTGTCTCTCACGTAATGTCCTCCTCTCCTATGTCCAAGAGTAAATGTTACAGCCACCTGAAAAGAACTTCCCAGGGCCCCCCGTCTGCCCTCACAGGCATGCCTGCCTTCTCTCCTGTGAAGGGATGGACCGTGCATGCTCCCAGGAAGATCAGCCTCCCTGCCTCGGGCTCTGGGTCTGAACTCAGGGACACCCTCATGCAGGTTTTCTTCCTCTCTGTTTCTAGAAGGACAGAGCGTTGACCTGTATCCAGTGAGATGGGGGTGAGGAGTAGCCACTGGTTTGGCAACATGAAGGTGACGAGGACCACTGGCCGATGGCCTTTGTGGAGCATGTGACTGAGTGGTGGGAAGAGAGGACTCGGCTCTGTGGGGGTCGCCTTTCTCTGGCCAAACTGCATTCTGTGTTGTAACGAGAGAGGGAAAGACAGGGGTGGGGTGCAGGGCAGCACAGGTTAGAAACAGGAGACGCTGAAGAAAAAGGTCCAGTCAAGAAGAAGCCGGACAAGGTAGGGCGCCCATGGCCACAGGCAGCAGGCTCCGAGTGCAGGGAGCGTGTGACATCGTGATGCAGTGACAACACAACCACCTCAGAGAATGCGCAAGCAGCGTCCAGGTCACATGTGGTGTTCTGTGTGGATAACGTAACAGACTTCACATGTACCGGACTCCTGTCTCCTGTGGCCTCATCTCTGAACAGGCCAGGTTGGGGGTCCCCGCCGGCCCAGCCCCTGCCACTGGCCCACGTGGTTGCCATCAGCTCTTGTCTGGTTTCCAGCAGCTGACTCCCAACTGCACCTTCCTCCCCGTCCCCCTGCTGCTGCAGCCACTCCGGACATTGCATGTGCTGCCCTCAGGTTCAGAATGCCCCCTGTTATGGCCTCTGTCAGGACCCTCAGTGCCATCCAAGTCTCCCGTTCTTCAGGGTCCAGCCACAAGGCCCCTCCTGTCTCTGGGGGTTGCTCTGTCTCTCCCACAGCACCCACATTCCTCATGGACAGGACAGGCGTTTGTCTGTCCTTTCACCTGTCTGCCCTGTGTCCACCTCTGTCCAGGTCAGGGCTCCCTTCCAGCAGGCAGGGCAGGTCCTGTGTTGGGGCAGGAACGTGGATTCGGAAATCAGAAGACCTGGGGTCACGTCTGCCACGAAGTGACCATCTACCTGTAGACCTTCTGTGGGTCTCTGATCCACCGTGGACCTGCAGGGGCCACATCAACTTGACCTTTTAATCCCTTGGTCATACTGGGTCAGCAGGATCTAGTTGGCCGCTGGGGGGCAGTGTCAGCGGGGGTGGGGCCCTGGGGTGGTGAGTGATCACACAGGGTGGGAGAGGGACTGGCGCGCGCTCCGGACCCCCCCTTCTGCCTCCTGGGGCTGGTGGGACAGGTTTGGTCTCCCCCGGGACCCTTGCTGTGCCAGCAGATGGGGCCAGTCCTTCCACCGAGACAGGTAGCGAACGCGTGGATTACATCGTGTCTTCTCTGCCCTACTGTTTTCTTTCCTTTTAAATTTTCTATCGAGACAAAATTCACCTGAAACGAAACTCGCCATGTGAAAACACACAATTCTGTGATTCTTGCACTCTGTGCTGTGCGCCCGTCACCGACATCTAGTCCCAGGAAACCCCCACCGAAAGGAAGCCTCCGTCCAGATGCCCCTCTCCCGCAAATCCCAGGCTCCAGCCATCTTCGCTCCATTCCTGTGGATCTGCCCATTCCGGGAGTTTCTCATAACTGGAATCACAGTTTTGTGGCCTTTAAGGACCGGCCCCCTCACGTGGCCCTGTTTTCAGGGTCACGCATGTTGTAGCATGTGTCGTACCTCCTTCCCTTTTACGGCCTTCTGTCGCTTGCTTCTCCAGGCTGCTTACCGACCCCTCCATCAATGGGACTGGGGCTGTGCCCTTCCTCGCGGCCCCTGAGGACTACTGTGAACAGTGCGGTCAAGAGTGTTTGGGTGCACATCTTTGTGTGGACCTGTTTCCAGTTCCCTGCAGTGGAGGGTATGTGGAGTCACCGTGTGGCATCTGGAGGGCCTGCAGACTGTTTCCCTGAGTCCGCACCACCTCACGCTCTGGTCAGCAAAGCCGGACAAGGGGACCTGCGTGACTCAGGTGCCGTGTGACAACCTTGCCTGGTGTCCCCAGCTTCCGTAAGGGACCCGGGCTCCGTGGAAGGCAGCTGGCGGGGGTGTTGTGGGGTCTGGAGCACAAGGCTGTGGGGATACCTGTCCCTGGAAACAGGCTGCTTCCTCCAGGCATCCACTGGGTCACGGACACACTCGCTGTCTGCTCAGGAGGTCTGTGAGGGGACTTGCCCTGGGGGCTTTGTGTGCTCCAACCACATGGCACCGCCAGCAGAGGGGGCAGGTGGAGGCCCCCAGGAAAGCCTGTTCCGGGACTCTAGGGTCAGAAGGATGAGCACAGCAGGTGCACAGCCCTGGGGCCCACATTCCCGCACCAAAGGACAGCCAGTAGGTGGGGAGGGGAGGGGCGGGGAGGGCCGGTCTGCTTGGAGGACAGCCAGGAGGTGGGAGGGGAGGGCAGGGCAGGTCTGCTCAGGTCCCGGAGGACAGCCAGGAGATGGGGAGGGGAAGGGAGGGCCAGTCTACTCATCCAGGAGGCCATGGGGGCCCCTCCTGCCTCGCTCCCCTGAGGGCAGCGGGTAGCCCCTGGGGCTTCAGCTCTGAGCAGCAAGGCCAGTTTGTGTTTGAAGTGAGAGCTCAGGTCAGTCTCTGCTTTGGATACTTGGCTGTAGATTCAAAGTTGAAAATGCATATTTCCCTTCCTTTCCCAGAGAGACTTGCTGGATTCTCCTGCAGCCCGATGTACGCTGCAAGGTTCCGTGTTGACTGAATGGAGCCGCGGTCCTGGTTCTGCAGGATGGGCCACCGGGAGAGAGCAGGGTCACCGTCGGGGGAGGAGAATGGGCCGGTGGCAAATCCAGGGAAAGTGGGTGTCCAGCAGTGAAGGCAGGGCCCCCCAGGGGCCTGGGCTGCAGCCCAGTCTTCCTGGGGAGGCCGGACAAACTCGGCCTTACTGTGGGCACCGGGCCGCTTGCCCAGGCCTGCCCGCCTCACTGAGAGCTTAGTGCACAGACTGTCTCAGCTCAGAAGTCAGGACTGGACACTGCAGAGGTCCGCTGGCCCAGAGCTGCCAGAGTGTGGTCCCTGGCCCCTGTATTGGCACCGTATCTGCCAACCTGGGTCCCGCCTCAGACCCTCTGACTCAGAACTACTTTGGAGGGGGTGGGGGGGAGAGAAGTGGGGAGGGAAGAGGGGTGGGGAGGAGAGAGAAGTGGGGAGGGGAGGGTGGTGGTGGCAGGGCCTATGGGAGGCCGCATTTGGAGCCTGGTGTTCCGTGGGTATCTTGCACGCACCGTGTGATTTCCGGGGCTGCTGTTAGCCATGACCACGAGTGTGGCGGCTTTAGAACAACAGAACCCCATTCGGCCACGGTTCTGGAGGCCGCAAATCCACATTCTGTTTCCCTGTGGCTGCAGCCAAGGCCACATGCCTGCAGAGGCCCCAGCAGTCTGTTCCCGGCTGCCCCAGAGGTCTGTTCCTGGCTCCTCCAGCTCAAGGGCTTGTGGAATCCGTGGCCTGTGGCTGCGACGCTCCAGCTTCCATCCCTGTGGATGCATCCCCTCCTTTCTGTTCTTGACACGTCTGCCTCTGCTGGGTCCTCGAGGACACTCATGATTGCATTTAGGGCCAGGATAATCTCCCCATTTCAAGAGCCTTAACGTCATCTTATCTGCAAAGATCCTTTTCCAAATAAGGTGCTGCTCACAGGTCCCAGGGATTCCATCTCCAGGCCTTTGGGGACCATTCTCCAGGCTGCCACACACGATAACGTTAAAAAAATCCCTGATGTGTGAGTGGGGGGTCTCTGGAAGGGAGGAGGGAGGGAGTGGAGAGAGGGGGGTGGGGAGCAGTGCAGGGGTGGAGGGAGGGGAGGTGGGGTGGGGAGCAGTGCAGGGGTGGAGGGAGGGGGTGGGGAGCAGTGCGGAGGTGGAGGGAGGCAGGCTTCCAGTGATTGTGAGTGCGCCTCAGGGACAGGCAGCATGGGGAATGGAGTCAACAACGTCATGATGACTGTCGGGTGGCAGAGGGTGACCTCACCCACCATGGTAGCACCGCAAGGCGCAGAGAGGTGTCAGGTCAGCCTCTTGTGTGCCTGAAACCAGCGTAATGTGGGCGTCGACTGCACTTCAACAGTGAAAGTACGGTCACGGACGAGGTCCACGTCCTTAGGGAAGACCAGGCCCAGGGAACTGGAGCCACGAGAAAAGTGACCAACCCAAGGTCATGTTTCCTTTCTCAGCAGAGAAGCCGTGACTCCCGGCCCCCAGGCCTTCCCTTCCTGGACCCCATGTCCCCAGGAACAGCGACAGCTGACCCTAGCTGGGTGCCTCTAAGCAAGTCCCACACCTCATCTGGTGACGCCCCATCTTGTGACATTCTCAGCCCCACTATTATCTTCCATTTTACAGATGAGAAAATTGAGGGGGAGGAGGTTGAATAATTTGCTCAAGGCGAGCTAATTACTGGCAGATATGGGGCAGACACCCAGGCGGCCACCACAACCATCCTTTGCACGTCGGGTGGCCTTCGCCGGGCTCCCTCTGACATTTCCGACCCCCAGCAGATGCAGAACCAAACTCCAGGAGGAGAGGAGCCCCTCCAGCCTGTGCCCTGGTCCTGCTCTGAGCCACTTCCCCAGGGCCCCGGCAAACACTCGACCACAGGACTGGTCTTCCCACCTGGGCCAGGCCTCGGGGTCAAGGGCGGGGGACCAGGCCGTGCCCAGGGTGGGGGTGGCTGTGATGCTAGCAGATCTCCTAGGGAGGGTTCCCAGCCTCTAAGCGTTTGCTGAAACGCTCAAGGGGAAGGTGGGTGAGATTCATTAGCACCTTGGGTACATGTTTGCTCCACGGTGACTCACTTCCCAGGGAGCAGGCCCCTGGATAAAGGTTCACGGCAGCCCCACCTCCCCATGGCAGGTGCCCGAGAGCGCAGCACGGCTCTGCCCTCCTGTCCCTCGCGGGGCCCACAACCATGTCAGCGCTGGCGGCCAGTGTATTGAAGCAGCAGGCGGCAGCTCAAGGTCGTGGCTCCCACCATGAAAGCGTCAAGTATTCGGGCCAGGACTTTGAGACCCTGAGGAGGCAGTGCTTGGACTTGGGGGTCCTGTTTGAGGACCCTGAGTTCCCAGCGTGTCCGTCAGCCTTGGGCTACCAGGACCTGGGTCCATACTCCCCTCAGACTCGAGGCGTCATCTGGAAGCGGCCCCCGGTAAGCAGGCCAGCTTGTGGCTGAGGGTCATACGGATGGAGGGTCCGTGCGCCTGGTCGGAAGTAGTCGAGGGAGAAACCATGGGCCCTAAGTTCTGGGTACCCTATTTTAGAACACCACCCCTCCCCCACAACTTTTTCAGAGGCAGTGAGGTGTGGAGGGAAGAGTTCACACGGGCTTTGGGACCAGACACGTTGGATCTGAGCCCTGGCTCCGTCTGTGTGGCCGTGTGCAGATAACCTCACCTTTCTCATCTGTGAAATGGTGCTTCAGGGCGGAGGGTGCTGAGCCATCCTCCCCAAACCCAAGCCGTGATCTCCTGCTTCAGGGACCTAAATGGAAGGATGCTCTCCCCCGCCCCCCCCCCACCCCCATCCCCAGGGTGAGGGCTGAGACAAGGGCTCCGTCCCGTGTCTGACACAAGGCAAGTCACAAGGGACCACGCACGGTGGCCCTACGCCCGGCACCCACGACAGGAAAGCCAAGGCGTGGTAGCTGCCTCCTGTGCAACGTGAGGCACGAACGGCGTGTGGACGGGGTCAGAACCCCCTCAGGCTCCCGCTGCCCCACGTTTTGCTTCCTGCCCAGTTTGTAGGCCGGTTTCTGCTGGAGAAACCTGTCGCTGGGCTTGCTCCTGCCCAACCCGGCCCCGCCTCCGTCGCCCCGGAGACCTGAGGGGCTAGTCGGGGTTTGTAGTCTTATTCCGAGAGCTGACAGCCTTTTCGCTTGCAAGGACGGGTTTTTGAGCCTGTGTTTTGGGCCCCGCGCTGGGGAAGGAGGTTGGGGAGACCCTGAGGAGTGAGCTGTGGTCCCAGCTGTGACCAGGGACTGACGGAGGCGCTGCCTGGGTTCATAAACCCTGAGCCAGGCGACCCGGGGTGTCCAGAGGGGGCACCCTAGCAGAGCTGGGGACCCCAAAGGGCCCGTGGACGGGCGAATGGGGAGGAGGGGTTTCATTGGGTGACCAAAGCCATGAATCAGTTAGCCTTTGCCAAGTTTTTCTCCTTTCTTTGAGATCCTCAAAGCTCTTACCTCCCCGACCACTTTGTTCTGCCTAAACCGTGTCTTCACCGGGTCTCACTGTCCGAGTAAACACGGTCGCTCTAGAGCAGACATGTGGGTTTGTGCAAGGCTGTGCTCACACACCGCACAGCACGCCACAGGTCACAGTTTATCCTCTGAGACCCCACTGACGGTCACACAGACACTCGTGTTAGAAACGGCCCTGATCCTGACTCTGGGGAGCGTGTCCGAGAGGCCGGCTCCCTCCCCGGACGCCTCGGGGCCCCTAGAAGGTGGGCGTCCCTGCATGAGCTGCACTGGTGGGTTCATTTTCCTCTTCCTCCCCCTTCTCTCTGTCTCTCCTTCCTTCCTTTTCTTGCTTCTGATTGTGATAAAATACACATAACATGAAACTTACCTTCCCACTGTCTCTAGATTCACACCCTGAGCTCTTACACTTTTGTGCGCAGCGGGCACACCATCACCCCCCAAACAGCTTGCAATCTGCAAAACGGAGCCTGTGTCCTCATTAAGCACTGTCCCCCCCACCTCATTCCCCACCCCAGCTCTGAGGACCACTGGGTTACTCCAGGGACCTCACGTATGTGGCACCACACGGTATCTGTCCTCCATGACCCGTTTAGGTTACCCTGTGGTAGCAGGGGTCAGAATGTCCTTCCTTCTGGAGGCTGAGCACTATTCCATTGGGTGCGTACGTCATGCTTCTCTCACTCATTCCTTAATCAAGGGACATTCGGGTCGTTTCCACCTTCTGGCTATTGTGGATCGTGCTGTTACGAACACAGGTGTTCAAGAATCTCTTTGAGACAGAGCTTTCGATTCTTTTGGTTGTCTTCCCGGATGTGGAATCGCTAGATCATATGGTAATATTATTTTTAATATTTTTAAAGAAATAAAATGTATTTTTCTAGTTTATTTTTTAAAAATATTTATTTTGAGAGAGAGAGAGAGAGGGCGTGCGAGCAAGCAGGAGAGGTCAAAGAGAGAGGGAGTGAGAGAGAGCATCCCAAGCAGGATCCACACTGTCAGCACAAAGCCTGATGTAGGGCTCGATCTCACGAACCATGAGGTCGTGACCTGAGTTGTCCAACTGAGCCAGCCAGGTGCCCCAGGTTTCTTTACTCTTAAAGTTTTAATTTATATTCCAGTTAGTTAATTTTTTAAATGTTTATTTATTTTTAAAAGAGACAGAGAAACAGAGCATGAGCAGGGGAGGAGCAGAGAGAGAGGGAGACACAGAATCCAAAGCAGGCTCCAGGCTCTGAGCTGTCAGCACGGAACCTGATGTGGGGCTCGAACTCACAAACTTTGACATCATGACTTGTGCTGAAGTCGGACGCTTAACTGACTGAGCCACCCAGGCACCCCTCAACAAGTGTCCTCCTTAGTGCCCATCACCCGTTTAGCCCATCCCCCCACCCATCTCCCCTCCAGCGACCCCAGTTTGTCCTCTGTATTTAAGATTCTTTTAGGGTTTGCCTCCTCATTTTTTACCTTATTTTTCTTCTCTTCCTCTATGTTCACTTGTTGTTTCTTAAATTTTATATATGAGTGAAATCATATGGTATTTTCTTCCTGACTGACTAATTTCACTGAGCATAATATACTCTAGTTCCATCCATGTTGTTGCAAATGGCAAGTTTTCCTTCTTTTTCATCGCCAAGCAATATTCCACTGTACATACACACATCTTCTTTATCCATTCATTGGTCTGTGGATGCTTGAATTGCTTCTGTATCTTGGCTATTGTAGGTGATGCTGCAGTAAGCATCGGAGTGCATGGATCCCTGTTAATGAGTGCTTTTGTATTCTTTGGGTAAATACCTAAAAGTGTAATTAATGGGTCGTAGGGTAGATTTATTTTTAACTTTTTGAGGAATTTCCTCACGGTTCCCACAATGGCTGCACCAGTCTGCACCATTCTCACCAGCAGTGCCCGAGGGTTCCCCCTTTCTCCGCATCCTCACCAGCACCTGCTATTTTCTGTTTTCTGACAGTGACCGTCCTAGTATATATGAGGTGACCTCGCCCCGGGGTTTGGTTTGTGTTTCCCTGATGAGTAATGTTGAGCATCTTTGCATATGTCCGTTGGCCACCTGGATGTCCGCTTTGGGGAAATGTCTGTTCAAGTCATTTGCTCATTTGTCAATGAGTCAATAAGCTCATAAATTGGCTTATTGGCTTTTTGGTTTCCCTTGCTGCTTTTGAGGGTGACGCCTGAGTCCATTAGTCTCAGGGGCTTCACCCCAGCTGCTCAGCTGTGGCCCTAATGATCCTGCTTCTCACCAAGGTGTTAACTTTTACCTGACCTTAGGAGAAGCGGATGGAGTTAGTGGACGGCTAACTACCTATGTATATATGCCTTCACCCCTTTGATGGGAGACGATGCTGGCTACTTAGATGTTTTCTGAAATCATAAAATTTGGCATCCTGACCCTTTCAGGGTTTTTACCTGTTTTTTTTTTTTTTGTTTGTTTGTTTGTTTAGCCTATTTTTAAGCCGCTGAGTAGAAGGTCTGCTTGGGCTCTTGTCCCGGTGGTTGAAGACAAGTTTGCCCAGATTGAAAATCTTGGGGCCCAGCTTGTTAGCTCAGGATGATCTTTGGCTATTCACGATCCTGGCGAGGTTTTCTCTGCTGGGGTTGCACACAGACAACAGACACCACATGGCCATGTGAGACCAGGGGCCTCCCTGTGGGCCTCCACATCCTCATGGCCCCGTGGCACCCAGACCTGTGGTCTAAGGGACACACGGCATGTGCGGCCCATTTGACTGTGTTCTTCTCCATCCATTTGTTGGCTGTGGGGCAGTTCATGGGTCCTGAGGAGAATGGCAGAGAGTGAGGAGTCATGTCAGCTGTGTAGGGAGGACCCGGGGGTGGCCGGCCCAGCTCAAGGCAGTGTGGAGGGCATGGCCTTTGGGAGGCTGGGGTGCAGATGAGTGGCCACGCCTCCCCCTGGTTCGCCACGCCCCCTCCCGCTGCTGCCTCTGGACTAATGGAGTTGGAATTTTCGATTCGGCCGTGTTTATTAGTGTCGGTCACACACAGATGCGGCGTGGAGGCTGCTGGAGCCTTCTCTGGTTGGTGGTCAGGCAGCATTGCTAAGAGCCTGGGTCTGGTCATCAGCACATCAGGATTCTGGTTTCCTTGGTGCCATTTACTGGCCGGTGACCACGAGTGAGATACTGACCCCCCGACACTCAGTCTTGTCATCCACAAAAAGGGTAATACTATCACTTAGTTGGCGGGCTTACCAGAGGCTCAGATGAGGGAATGGGAGTGGGTTGAACAGTGCAGATTTTCTCCAACTTTTCTGTGAGGGTCAGTCTTGGTTTCCCATGTCGGCCGGAAGCACCTTGAGTCTCAGGGTCGTTTCTCTCTTCACTCCCACCTTCCCCTCCTGCCCGCCTGCCAAGTGCAGTGGTGCTGTGCACAGAGCAGGCTCCCGGACAGGTCCTGCTGGGTAAAGGGGAAGGAAGCACACCCCGCCAGGCCCGTGGCGCTCAGGCCTGATGCCACGCTGACGGGTGTGAGCGCAGGAAGTGCACCACCGAGGGCTGTCGTCTGGGGTCACTCCCCACGCTGCAGAGCCTGGCTCAGCGCTCGCGTCACCTTCACGCTGCCAGGCAGTTAATGAGTGTCCGCAGGTGCACAGCGCTGAGCTGGGGTGGGGGGGGAACACTGTCTAATCCTCTCTGTAGGTAGGGGTGCTGCCTGAGAGGTGAGCTCCCGAGCCACCACAGTATTGCCTTAGCCTCTGCCTTTCACCCCTCCTTGCCCTGCACTGCCTTTCACACCCAGCTCGGCACGGCCCGTGCAGTGACACCAAGGGTCGGGCTCCTGCCTGCACCCCTGCCGGCACCCATGAGCTGCACTCCTGCCTGCATCCCTGCTCTGTACCCTGGCTGCCTCCTCCCTCCACACCCTTACTCTGCACCCTGGGCACCTTCTCCCTCCACACCCTTACTCTGCACCCAGGCCGCCTCCTCACTCCCTACCCTGCTCTGCACCCTGGCTGCCTCCCCCTCTCCCTCCCCACTCTGTACCCCTGCTCTGCCCCCACCGGGCCGCCTCCCCCCTCCTCCAGGCTGCAGTGTCCTTTGCAGGTGACCTGGGCTCCTTACTGGCCGAGCTCTGACTGTGACGCCCCTGTGGCCCTTGCTGCCTCCAGTGCTGGGTGACTCATGACTGTGACTTGTGTTTGGTCCCCTGGCTTTCAGGAGCTGTGTGCCAGGCCTCAGTTTATCATTGGTGGAGCCACGCGCACAGACGTCTGTCAGGGAGAACTGGGTGAGTAACGGGGACATTCTATTTGTTCCGGGTCAGGGTGTGTGTGGACACGTGATGAGTAACGGGAGACAGAGCTGTTGGATCTGCCGTCACCTGTGCGATTGTCCGCACGGGTCTGCATTTCTGGGCTGGTTCTCATCGTGGTGAGTGTGCACGGCTGGGAGCGTTGCTCCCCAGCGTGGCTTCCACGAGGCACTCAGCCCCTCCTAACGCAAGAGCCACGAGCTGGGATGGCGGGTGCCCAGCGGCCGCCGTGCTGCGACGTACTTCAACGCTGGTTGCCTGTAAGTGGACATAGTTTGCCCACAGAATGGCCACGTCCATATAATTGTGGTCTGTCCAAGGGATGCTTCTAAGATTCATAGGAAAACAAGAGTCCCACTTTCTCACCAAGCTGTGTTTTGTAGCCAGAGTCCTGGAGTCCCTCGTTCCCTCCGAGTCAGGAGATCATTTATTCTACATCTTTACTAAGCCCCAGCCTCCAGGGTGTGCACACCACGCTGCCCGATGCTGACATCTTAGGGGACAGGGTGGCCCTCGGTCACTGGGTTCCTGACCGCCATCCCATGCCGGCGGCAAGGCCAGAACTGGAGATCAGGAACAGGGACCCAGTCCCACCCGGAACACCAGCAAGTGAAGGCGTCCATGCAGACCCGGAAACCCTGTGCCGGGAGCCCCTCGTCTCCTGCTGGTTCTCGCCAAAGGCGCCTGCTCTCCTCAGCCTGCCGGAAGGTTCTAGGAATTCGAAATTCACAGCATTGTATTTTAAATGTTTCCCGAGTTCTGGCTGTCACCCGTGGAGCAGACACCGCCTCGCTCACGGCCGCGGCCTCCGTGTCCCAAGCCTGTGACTTCTGTGCCCCTTACACGGGGACTCACGGCCTTTTCACCTGCAGCTAAATGTTTAAGCTAATTAGCGTGTGTCTCAGGGAACCAGCTCTGAACGTACAGCTCCTTGTTATAGGCACTTTAACGTTGGGAAAGGTATTTCATAAGTGCCTTTTAACTGTCAGCCTGAATAGAGGCTCCTTGAATAGTTGTGAGCAGGGAGAGAAGAGGCCTGTGTGTTGCTGTGGTGAGTGCGCACGGCCGTGGAGCCAGAAACGGACCAGCCGCTGTTGGGCTCGCCTTCCAGGTAGAGGGGAGGGGAGCCCAGCCTCCGCCGCCGTGGGCACTGGGTGAAGGCTCCTGGGGGGGCGCCCCGTGGGACCAGGAGCCAGGCGGCCTCGCAGAGTCGGGAGATCATGACCTGAGCCAAAATCAAGAGTCAGATGATTAACTGACTGAGCCCCCCGGTGCCCCAGAAATTAGAATGGTTTCTGGATCACAAGCCCTGCCTTGGAGCAGGGTGAGTGAGGAGAGCCTCCCTACGAGGCCCCGAGGGGTCCGGGGTGTCTGCCCTGGGCCTGCTGCTTCTCCTCGGCCTCGCAGGGGCCGTGTGCACTGGGTGTGGGCTCCCCATGCCTCCCGGGACCCGACTGCCCTCCTCACTCCCCGGAACTGTGTCTTCTTCCTGGTTGTTGTTACTGTGTTCTCGTGGAAGGGGAGTGGCTGGCCCATTCCTCACGTCTCAACAGAGAACGAGCCTAAATCCGGCTCCTTCTCTGATGCGTTCCCCTCATGGATTTTCCTGTGTAGTCGGCGCTTCCGCGAGGGGCGCACGGCAGAGCTAGTGTCTGCATCTTTGAAAGCACTTTCCTGGACGCCTTTAGATCTGGGGCCTCCTTCGAGGAGAGGGCGAAGGAAGTCAGTTCAGCGGGACCGGCAACCAGGCGGCCTCAGCAGGTAGAGAGCCATACCCCTTGCGGACTCTGGAGAGCACGGTCAGGCCTAGGTGATGAGGGCGACGTTTGCTTTTGCGAGGGTGGGGGTCTTCTCCTACTTAGGGTGGTTCCCCTTCCTAGTGCTCGGTGCTCCTATGCTCAGACCTACTGTCACATTGTCCTGTCTACTCTGAGGAAGGGGCCCAGGACAATCATTTACATGTTAGTATGAATCTGCGCCAGGGGTTACAGGAGGACTGTGTCTCGAGCAGTATTTCAAGAGCCTAAAAGAATTATATGACAGTTTTAGTTATGATAACCCTCAGTAACTTTTTTTCCTTTCCATATAGATTGAGCAATGAGGTACAGTAATAGAAATCACTGATTATTTTCATACCACATCACAGTGGTTGTAAATATCTCAAAATACCATTTCTACTCATTACCACCTCATAATTATGCTGTCATCAAGCCCCGCTCCAAATACAGAACATTAACAAAGAAACACAAACCTGACTGTGTTATAATTAAAAAAAAACATTTTAATAACAGATTCAATACAATTTATTATAGTCCTGGTTTTTATTTTATGCATTTAGAAACACTATTCTACCCGTTTCTCACGAATGAGATGCTGTTCAGCTCCATCGAGGCCCCTGGGTCTGAGGCCCGAGGCTGCAGCGCCCCCAGGGGCTCTGCCCAGGGGTTGGGGAGCGACACTCACCGAGCTCAGTGTAGGACTTGGTCTGATCCACTAGCGTCTGGAGTAACCTGGTCTTCCGGATTCGTGTCCCCTTCCCGTCTCCAGCCCGGATGTGCTGGGCTGGCCTGGCCACACCTGGCGGGGTGTGTCTGCGGTGGGCGCAGTTCCCATGTGGGCCTTCTGCCGCCACGCACCGCAGGTGCCACACTCCTGTGCTTTGTTGTGGCCACGGGAGGCCTTGTAGGGCATCTCTCCCCTCCTAGGGCTCGTCTTCCCCTCACCAGCTGGAGGCAGCTGGGTCTGTGCAGATGGGCCATCTACAGTGGGCTTCCCTGTTGGCCCCTACGCCCATGCAGCCCTGGGCACCTCCTCCTGGTTCTGAGTTTGAAGCCCCTGTTTCCACTCACCCCGTCTGCCTTCCCAGAAGCTGTATCTGTGGATGGGGTCAGGGTCAAGAGGGACTGGCTCACATCGTAGGGAGTGTTAACCAGGAGACTCAACAGGTACCCTGAGAACATTACGTCTTCTGTTAACACTCGCACCCACGTGTGCTTTTACGCCCAGATCCCCTTGGGCAGCTGGGGACCTATATTCATATGTCTTCTTAAATAGTCTTCTTGTTACAAGAAAGTCCTTTTTGCTCGGTGCCAAATGGTCCCATACAGTGAATCATGAGATACAAACCCATTTTACAGATCGGAAAACTGAGGACCACAAGAGTTAAGTGGGGGCTGGAGATCGCACTGCAGACAAGCCCGAACCCATGTTATTTCTGCTCTTCTGAGCTGGTGGGGACCAATTCTCATCCAGCTCATTCTGGTCCCAGTGTCATGCAGACTGTCCCCAACAGTGCCGGGCATGTTGATGACACACAGAGCAGGGCCCCAGCCTGAGGGCAGGACGTCCCATAGGTGGGTTTTCCTGGAGGCCGGGGCAGGGCTGGGACTCTCATTCACCATGCGACTGTAAGGGCTAGAACACCCATGGAGGCTCAGGATGCTCAGGGCACAGACACTGATGGGTTACTCGCTTGCTGGCCCCATGTGCACCCAGCCCGCCTGTGCAGACACCGCAACAGAGTGGCACTGTGGTCAGGGAGCAGGTGACAGTGATTGGGTAAATAGGAGCCGAGGCCACCAGAGGCCACGTCCCAGCTGGACCCACATATCTCAGGCTGCCATGCCTCTGAGCTCTGGGCAGAGATGTGTCCATGGAGCGGAGGCCTCAGAGGAGGCCGGGGCTGTGGTGTGGGGCTCTGGGGACCCCGTCCACCTGGCTACTCCGAGGTTCAGATCTGTCGAGCTTTGTCTCTGCTTGCAGGGATGAGGGCTGGCGGCAGCGTGCGTTGGAGGGAAGGAAGAACGCTATAATTACAGGGCTCGAGGGCCTGCAGGAGGTCAGGAGGCCACACTCCCAAATACAGGTGGGCCTGAGACTGGCCGCACTGTGCCAGGATCTCACGTGGGCACCTGGGTGCAATGAGACCCACCGGCCACAAGCCAGAGCAGCGGGAGGGAGAGAAGTAGCAGGGGAGCGGAGCGGGGCTCCCGGAAAACTCTGGAAGTGATAGGGTTAGAGGGATCGTTACCACCACAGGGACCGGTGGACAGCTGGGACGTGGACCGGAGCCACAGAGCCACGCCAAGCTGTCTTGTCCCACCTCCCTCAGGTGGTTCTGGGGCTCCCATGGCCTGTCCTCTGATCCAACCCAGTTCTGATGCTGTCTAGACGGTGTCAGACCCACCGGCTCCTGGCTTAGCCCCATGCAACCATCCCCCGCCTCAGAGTCCAGACTCACATCCACGTGCTGACCTGTGCTTCTGACCCACCGGCTATGAGCACAGAGAACGTGCTAGAGCGGCTCTCAGAGCTCAGAGAAACATTGTATTTGCTAGAGTGCCGTTTCCTATAAAAGGATGCACCTCACGAACAGCCTGATGGAGAAGAGGTGCCGGGGGCTGGTGTGGGTGGGGGGGGGGAGGTGGGGAAGGGGCAGGGGTGCCTTATCCCTGAATCCACACGTGTGACCCAGCCAGAGCACCGGCCTGGCCTCAGGGGTTCTTGGTGGGGGTAGGGCTTCCTGACAGATGCCTGATGGGCGAGATCAGCGGCTGCTGGTGATGGGTTCCCGGGTTGGGGAGGGGGATTGAGGGGTCTGTTTCCCTGGTAACCAGTTAGGTCTCCAGGGAGCTTTTCTGAGCCACCTCATTACCATAACAAAAGAGTGACACATCTCCCTCTGCTTAGGCCTGGGTTTCCTGAGCACTGAGCCCACAAACAGGTCCAAGACTGAACCGTCATTTGTTACTATAAAAATCAGAGCAACAGAGGCCAAGCCAGTGCTGGTGCCATCCCAGGCTGGTCCCCTGGGAGGAGTCACTCTGCACTGTACCCAGGCTGGTCCCCAGAAAGTGGGACTCTGTACTGTCCCCAAGCTGGTCCCCGGGAGGTGTGACTGTGCACTGGCCCCAGGCTGGTCCAGGGAGGGGTCACTCTGCACTGTCTGTCCTGTTCTCCTGCTACAGACCTGACCCTGCAGCCACCACAGATCTGGGGGGAGGGTGCACCTGCCTGTCCCCTCGCGGCTCCCAGCGGGCACCCCGGCGGCTGGGCTGTCTCCCTCCTCTCCACCCCACCCCAACTCCGGGCTCCAGGCAGCCACTGTCATCCTGTCCCCAGAGTCCCCAGTGCCCGGCAGATGCACCCTCTGCTGCGGGCTCCGTCTTCAGCCCTTCTGCTGTTCAGCCTCAACACAGGCCCCCTGCAGGGATGCCGGCACCTGACCTTTCTCAGTCCTCCTCCCGTCTCCTCCCTGCCCATGGCCCAGATGCTGCTCTGCTTCTCCCTCGGTGTCTGAGTTCTTCCACCTACAGTTTCCAGTGACACTAGGTGTTCAGACCTTCAGGCTTTGATCCTGACACGTCACAGGGGTTTTGATCTAGCAACTACTGTGGTAGCAGAGCCTGACTCAGGATGGCTGTCTCTTCCTGGACTTAAGACCTCTTTTGACAGAGCACCTCGTCATCGTTGGGGCTTGGGTCTGCCTGCTGTTGCCTGGCAGCCCCGAAGTCCACAACCGCAGGGGTGGGGGACCCCATGGGGTCATGACTTCAGTGGGATAAAATAGTCACTTTATTATTTTGTAGATATTGACCCCCTTATAGCATAACCTGAGTGAGCGATGGGGGTGGTTCCCCGACTTTCCCTGAGGTCAGTGCCCCGGGACCCCCCAGATCCAGCCACTTGGTTGCTCTAAACTCTAACCCTCCTGCGGCCAGACTTTGCTGGAAGGTGGATGGCCAGGAGGACTTGTCCATCATGATCTCCCCACTTTCCTGCTCTCCTTATTCACCCCCGAAACCTCAGGGCTGCTTCTGAAAACCGATCATGGCCAGAGATCAAAGCTGTGTCCCTGCTGAGATGCATGCGGCTTCGGCTTCGAGGCAGTTCCCCAAACAAGTGCCTGGAAAGTTCTGAGCAACAGAATAATGTCCACCCCTCCCTCCCTCCACCGCCCCCAGGAGGCCCATCTGAAGGGGCACATGCTCACTGGGCATGTTCCGTACAAAGAGCACCTGCTCATACCTGACCGTCGCTGGCAAGAATACTGTGACCCCAGTGCAGGTGCTCCAAGCTCTGCGCGGATGCCAGGGGGACCCAGGGATGTCACGTGGGAGGCAGACAGAGGGGCAATTGGGCTCCTCCAGGTGGGCAGCCCTGTTTGATGTCAGCCATGGAGGGACAATTCATGTCGTGACTTGACTCAGAAAGTCTGAGGTGTTCGAGGCGGGCAGCCCAGGGTGGCTCAGCCCGGAGCAAGGAGGTCAGTGCCAATGGGGGTTGTGCCCAGCCATGAGGGTACCTGCCTCCTGGAGTGGCCACCTGTCAATCCCCCAGGGGCACAGGAGGGGGTGACTTCCCTTGTTACCTCCCCCTGCCCCTCAGGTTTAGGGGCGAAGGCCCCGTGTCGGGGGAGGTGAGGTCTGTGGGCCCCAGCACACCCTCTGGGGCCTCACTGCCCCACGGACTGGGGAGATCCAGGAGCAAACACGGAAGGTGCTACTGGCATTTGCACAGGCAAAGAATGTAATCGGTTCATTTGTTTGGTCACTTGCTTATTTACTTCTATTTGTCAAACACTTATTGAGCCCCTGCTATGTGTTAGCCACCTGGGGCGGATGCCAGATGAGGAGTCCATGTCCCCACGGGCGCTTCAGGAGGGTGCACGGCCCGAGGGGGGAGGCCGGGTCACAGCTCTGCTGAGCACCTCACGTGTAGGAGGAGCTCTGAGTCCATGCTGGGTGCCGGCTGTGACCCCAAAGTGCACCGAGAGGTTTAGATACATTCTTTGGGAAACACAATGGAACAGAGGTGTGTGGCTGGTGGTGGGGAGGCCATTGCAGCGACTTGCAGGCTGCGGGACCCAGGAACAAGGGGACAGCCGCCCAGGGGGGAGGCCAGCGCATGCTCCTGCACATCCGAGTCTGACCAGAGGTCAGGTTCTTGGTAGGAGAGGATGGAGGAAAGCTGGAGATGTGGGTCAAGTTCACGTTTTCTGTATTTCTGTTGTCGACCCCCTGATCAGGTGTTAGGAGGTGACCCGGTCAGTTTTCAGGGGCAGGGGAGTTTCAGGGATGGGTTTTTTTTTTCCAGGGATGGGGGAGTTTTGGGGATGGGAGTTTCAGGGGTGGAGGGTTTTTCAGGGGTGAGGGGATTTCAGGGATGTGGGTTTCAGGGCTGGGGGGAGTTTCCAGGGATGGGGGCACAGAGAATTTCCCATCCGGAGCACAGGACTCCCAGTGAAGCTGCAGGGGCTGCCCGTGATCTTCAGATGCTGGAGGACAGAATCCATCTGACCCAGAATGGGGGGACTGAACAGGACGATGAGGGTCAGAGAAGGCAAGGACCCTGTGGCTGGCCTGACCAGCATCCCTGTGTCCCAGCACAGGTGACTGCTGGCTCCTGGCGGCCCTCGCCTCCCTCACCTTGAATGACAAGCTGCTTTACCGCGTGGTCCCCAGAGACCAGGACTTCCAGCAGAACTATGCAGGGATCTTTCATTTCCAGGTATTGTGCTTTGTTCGTGGGCCTTGAACAGCGTGGAGATCGAGGCGCAGCCAGAAATCTGTGTATGACTTTGGCCCCCGCCAAACTCACTACTAATGGCTTACTATGGATCTGATATAAACAGTCGATTCACACATGGTTTGTATGTTACATGTATTATACACTGTGTTCCTAGAAGAAAGTGAGTGAGAGAAAGGATGTTATTAGGAGGATCATTAGGAAGAGAAAACACATTTTCAGGACTGTGCTGTATTTGTTGAAAACAGTCTGCGCATAAGTTGTTCTCACTGTTCAAACCCGTGTGGCCCAGGAGCCCCTCCCTTGCCAGACCCACGGAATCAGATACGTGCCAGGGGCCTGGCGGTCCCTCCACTGTGCACCTGCTTTCCCGGGCTGTGTGGCCTTGAGGAGGAAAGCCCCTTTGGGGTGAGGGTTGCCCGCTGTGTGATGGGGGCAAGTTCGCTCCTCCTGCGTTCCCTGCTTTCTCGTGGGTGCAGGAGACCCGAACCCGCTCTTGCGGGAGCGGGGAGCTCAGGGGGCCCCGCTGCCCTGTGTCTGTGCCCGCAGTTCTGGCGGTACGGCCAGTGGGTGGACGTGGTCGTGGACGACAGGCTGCCCACCAAGAACGGGGAGCTGCTGTTCCTTCGCTCCGGGACGGGCGGTGAGTTCTGGAGCGCCCTGCTGGAGAAGGCCTACGCCAAGTGAGTGGCTCGCGGGGCTGGGCCCAGTCCTCCCCAGCACCTGGCCTTGGGAACCCGAAGAACAGACCTCGGGGCCAGGAGTTCGTGGCTCAGCTCTGCCCCTGCTGACCACGTGAATTGGGGGCGAGCCCTCGGCTTCTGTGCCTCATTTTGTCCTCTTGGGACCCCATGACCCCTTTTAGGTCCACGTGTGTTTTCACAGGAGTGGTGAGGGCACTTAGATGCTGACCCCTGCCCCGAGGCCACCCCTTCCCGCGGGCGCTCCATATGTGATCTGACACATGTCACTTTCTGGCTTCCTGTCCTCAAACCCCCTTCCTTCCCAGCCCTCTTCCCGAGCAAGCCCCCTGAGGGACTCCCCGCCTGAGGGTGGGTCCCCCTCATCCCTGCCCTGCCCCCTCACCTGCAGGGTCGGCTCTGCAAAGGCTGAACTTTGCTTTTTAGAGGGGTGGGTGAGTGACTTGGTGAAAGGTGGCCTGACATTTGTTCCTGTGAACATGACCGGAGCCCCTTGCTGGTCTGGGGCAGAATCAGCAAAGGGCCCTCCCTTACCTTCTGGTCCACGCCCAGCACCAGCCCACGTGGCCCCCCCGCTTGTGGATGGTGCACCTTTTCCCTCTTCCCCCACAGGCTCCACGGCTCCTATGAGGCTCTCTCTGGGGGGTCCACAGTGGAGGGGCTTGAGAGTCTCACAGGTGGCATCTGTGAGTTTTATGACCTGAGGACACCTCCGGCCAGCCTGTTTCAGATCATCCGGAAGGCCCTACGCGCGGGGTCGCTGCTGGCCTGCTCCATCGATGTGAGCCAGTGCAGGCCCCCGTTCCCCTTGTGCGTCCATCAGGGGTAGGGCCGGGTGGGCGAGCAGCCGGGAGGCTTTGGCCCAGAGCAGCACCTGGGCTGAAGGGGTAAATCTGGTGACACACAGGTCCTGGCACATGGGGGTGTGATGGGACCTAAATAATGGCTTTCTTGTGGGATCCCCTGGGGTAGCAGGGGCGAGGCCCTGAGTCCAGAGATCTGCTCCCCCTTGTGCTGCCTCCTTTCTGCTTAGTCACCATGGGCACAAGACGGACATACTCACTGGGCTTTGGGGCCCCCAAGGAAAAGGGATGTGGTTCCGGAATAGGGTGCTGGCTGTCCCGACCCCCAGGGTAGCATGGGCGTGGGGGCTGGTCTGTTATCGCTGCCCCTTCTCCCACCCTGACCTGGTGGTTTCACACGTGGACGCACTTCTCTGAAAAGTCTCCACATAAGTGTGTGTTCAGTGGAGAGACGGTGGGGGGCCTGGAGAGGAAGGGGAGGCCCACCCAGCACCAATACTGGAGAACCAGGCTCGCCATCTGGATAGATGGCACGGGGTCACCCTGGGGAAGCGGGTGAACCCCCAGTTTCCAGGGCATTTAAAAGCTGTGAGCTTGGCGCTGTGGGCCTGCTTAGAGGGGCTGGATAGGGAGGGCTTGGCTCCCTGAGGTCACTGCTGCACCTGCACTCCAGCACCGCACGGGGCCTCAACAGGGTCAGGGTCAGAGTCAGTGTAAGGGTCAGGGTCAGGGTCGGCCACTGGCACTGAACTTTATTCCCAATCAGGTCTCCGGTGCAGCCGAGGTGGAGGCAGAGGCCACCACCTGCCAGAAGCTGGTGAAGAGCCATGCCTACTCTGTCACTGGAGTCGAAGAGGTAGAACCATGCAGGGGAGGTGACACTGCACACGTCCAGGACGCCCTGAGAGGGGCCGCCACTGAGAGGTTCCCTGTCTCCTGAGGTCCCTCTCTGGCTGTCCCTGATGCTCATTGCAAGGGCCCTTCTGACTTACCCACTTGGAGATGGATAATGTGGCCTGTGTGAGCCACAGCTCCGTGGACTCAGAGGAATTGCAGGCCCCTTTCTGAGATGTGACCTGGGGGGGAGTGAAGTTTGGGGGGAGGCCCTGGAGAAAGTGTAGAAATTGCCAGATTCTACCCTCATTCTAAGAAGCATGTGTGTACAGGTGAAGCGGTGGAAACCTGTAGGATCCCAAAGGAGGCAAGGCAGTGATGTCTGCTCTTGGGAGGGGCTGTAACAGTGGGAAAGAACGCTGGTTCCCCTACTCTCCAACCAGAGCAGAAAGCACAGGCTACAGTTTCCAGTATTTTTATTTACTAGACTTTGCCCACTTCCTAAAAGGATTTGTAGCTGTTTACAGTGAAGAGCATACACACAGCCAAACCACACCACGAGGGCAGAACACACCAGACCATCCAGGCAAAAGACAGTGCTACCATTGAGAAATGAACTTTGCTTTGGGTCTCCTGATGGCCAAGGCAAAAAGGGAAATTAGATGGGTATCTCAGTGTTTGTGTTTCACAAATATCCTCTTAAGTAAAGCTGGCCCTCCAGTACAGACTGAGCCGGAGTGTTGTAAGCACAGGGCTGGGGAATGATGGGAGACACAAACAAAGGAAAGCAGGACCTCATGATTCACTGTGTCTATGGGCGCAGATGCAAAGTGCAGGCATGCAGGCTCCTAGTGAGTGTTCAGGAGCCAGCAGGGAGGCCGGAGGTGCGGGCTTGGAGACAGCTGCCTGGGTGCCCACCCTCCCTCCACCACTTGCTGAACTTGGATAACAACCCTCTGAGTCTAGGATTTCTGAGCTGCAGAATAAAGGTGCTATCAGCACCCAGCTCACAGGACTCCTGTCAGGTTAAATGAGGCGATAATGCCCTTGGACTGCTTAGCGGTCTGCCCAGTCCAGAGCCGTGCTCTGTGAATGCTGACCGTCATGCTACGGGTATTTGTCTGGAGGGCATCTGTCATCGTTGGGTCTCTGTAGTAAGAGCAGAGTTCATTTTTGTCAACCATGAAATCTAAATGCGAGCTCGAGCCAACACCAACTTGTTAGATGCACTAGGTATTCAACCAAATTGTGGGAAACAGGCCGGTGGCTGCGTCCTGAAAACGTGTGACAGTAAGCGTGTGGTTCTTTAGGTGAATTTGAAAAGTTGAGTGCAAGCCCCCTTGGGACAGGTGTGTCTGGGGCTTGGGAAAGGCAGTCCGGACACAGAGGCTCAGGTGCTTTTGCGTGTGGACCTTGCAGGTGGATTTCCGAGGCCATCTGGAGAAGCTGGTCAGACTCCGGAACCCATGGGGCGAAGTGGAATGGACGGGGGCGTGGGGTGACAGGTAGGTGCTCCCTCCCTGACCTTACCTCCCCATGCAAGGGCGTCATGAGGACAGGGTGCTCGTGGGACTGAAGGCGCAGGGGGTGTAGTGAGCGTGGTGGTGCGTTCCCTCCACGGACATCCTGTTCGGAGGATGCTGCGTGGCTCCAGGCAGGGCACAGCTCGAGGCACTTGGCTGGCGCCTTTGCTCTGAGGTCTCTGCCTGGAGTTTGTAGGTCTGGCAGCCCTGGAATTTTGCGTGTCCTTGAAGGTTTGCATGTTTCTCACCTGCCACACTGTGGTGGCCCCAAGTGAGGCCAGACCCTCAGATGGACTCCTCCCACCCCACAAATCCTGGTCTCTGGCAAAGGCCAAGCTTGGGAAGTGGGGTCCGACCCCTGGGGCCAGCAGGCAGCAGCGGGCGGATGTGAGTGGTGATCTCACTCACAATGGGACAGGGCTTGGTCCTTCCGACAAGATCATGAGGGCTCAGACAGGCTCCCCTCCGGCAGGCCTCCCGCCGTGGATGAGGAGCCACCAGAAATGGGAATGAATCCCACCCCATATGTCCTCAACCTCAGGGGAGCCGCCTTGTGCCTCCCATGCTCAGTGATGGCGCTGGGGCTCTGGAGGGCCTTTGTCATGTGCAGCCATGTGTCACCACCTATGCCACCAAGACACAGGTGTCCCTGGGACCACAGATTCTGATGCTCCTGCCTGAGCTTTAGCAGAACCCACACCTCACTCTGCCAACCGCCCGGAAAGGGCGTGAGGGCCGAAGGAACCAGAACTCCAAGTTCTGCCATTTTGGCCGACGGCTGTGTCCCAGGCTCTCCAGAAGGCGTATTTGAACCCATCTCCTTCCCTGACACCACCCCCCACAAGGCTCTCAAAGGCTGGGGCAGCTCCAAGGGGGAGGCATGGGCACAGGTGAGGGCACTGGCATGGACATGGGTATGGGTGTGGACAGGGGTGTAGACACTGATGTGAATGAGGGTATGGACAGGGATATGGATTCAAGGTACGGGTGTGGACATGGGTGTGACCAGGGGCGTGGACACCGGCATGCATGCCTGACAGGCTATCTTAGGCCTCCTGTCTCTGACCACTCTGCCTCGGACCAGGAGCCTCAGACATGGGAAGGGGCCCCGAGAGTGAACTTAGGGCAAAGTCCGTGCCGCAGTAACGGGGTCACCCCACAGGTGCCGTGGGGCCTGTGTCCCCAGCCGGCATCCTGTCCCAGGTGTGCCCCCACCCCCACTGTCTGTTCTGCCCCTGCCTGCTGGGCTCTCACATCTGTCTGTGGCCCTCACGGGAACATCTGCCCCAAACAGCGTGCACCACAGCTGACCTTGCTCGAATGATCACCTCTGCCTTCGTTTAAAATATTTTAGAGGCGCCTGGGGGGCTCAGTCAGTTAAGTGTCAGACTCTTGACCTCAACTCAGGTCATGATCTCATGATTCATAGACCAATCCCTGCATTGGGCTCTGCTCTGGCAGCGTGGAGCCTGCTTGGGATTCATTCTCTTTCTCTTTGCCCCTCCCCTGCTCATGCTCTCTCTCTCTCTCTCTCAATAAATAAATAAACTTAAAAAAACCCTGATTTTATGATTTCCCCAGTGCACCAGAGTGGAATCACATAGACCCCAGGCGGAAGAAGGAGCTGGACAAGAGAGCCGAGGACGGGGAGTTCTGGTGAGTGCTGCCTGTGGGAACATTCCGTAAAGTTCTGGAACGCTACCGGTCTCCCGGGGGCGTTCTCCACCCCTCCCCACTCCTCCCCGTCCCCGCAGCCTTACTCCCGTGCCTGCAGCATCCAGGCCACCTGTCCGGGCCTGTCCTCCCGCCTTCCCGCCTCCATTCACCGGGCAGAGTGCTAGGTTGACTTTAGCAGCAAGATGGAGACTCCTCCAGTTGGTGGGCAGAGGCAGGTGACAGGGACAGCCATGAACTTGACCAGCCCGGGACATCTCCAGGGGGCATCGCCAGAGTTAAGTCAGAGGACGTGTCTGCAGGCTCCGAAGTGGCGGTTCTGTCTCTGTGGTCCATACTGCGCAAAGGGGGTTCCCGACAAAACAGGGGCGCTGACCTTAGCAGGGACTTGGACAGCAGCCCCGTGGGGGTGGGGGGTGGGGGTCAGACCGGCCACGTCCCCTCTCTGTCCCACCCGCCCGCCCGGCTCCCCTGTGTCGCCTCTCTTCTGCAGCCTGGCTCTCTTAACCCGGGGCCCCCGCCCTTCTGCCCCCAGGATGTCATTTTCGGATTTCTTGAGGCAGTTCTCGCGGCTGGAGATGTGCAACTTGTCCCCGGACTCCCTGAACGGCGACCAGCTGCACAAATGGAACCTGGTCCTGTTCAGTGGCCGCTGGACGCCGGGCTCCACGGCTGGGGGCTGCCTGAACTTCCCGGGAGAGGCGGAGGGCCGTGGGGGCGCGGGCAGCAGGGTGGGCAGTGGCCCGCCAGCCCCCCACCCGAGGCCTGAGTTCAGCTAACACCGCCCTTCTGCGCGTGAGGGGGGTCCTCACTTCCCCCACCCGCCCCCTGGGGGCTCCTCGTTCACCGTGCTCCTGGCTCCCTGTGCGGAGGCCGCCTGCTCCCTCCCCGGGCTCCTCCAGGCACCTGGCGGACACGCCTCCCCGACTCCGCCACCCCCTGCTGCTTCAACACCCGGCATCCCCAGGGCGGCATTCAGCTTGGGGCGTGTGCCCGGGCGGGCGGTGGACTCGGAGGTGGAGGGGCCTGGGTGGGGGTCCCGAACGGCCCCTCCTCGCTCTTCCGGGGGCCACTGGGGCCCCACCCTGGCGGGGACAGCCTGGTGCAAACACCCGCATCTGCACCCACTCGGGCCCTCGTGCTGCTGCGGGCGAGAGGTCTTCCCGGTTCCCAGGACGTCACGGATACACCAGCGCCAGGACGTCATGGATACGCTGGTGCGCAGGCTCCTGTCAGGTCCATCAGTCGCGGCAGCACCCGACGGGGAAACTGAGAAACCCACCCATGTCTCTAAGGAGAAAGGAAGGAAAGCAAAGCCCGTCTCCACCCCGCGTACGTCCCCTCGCCCTCCCCGCTCTGAGGCGTCGCGCCGGCTGGTGTAGACCCTTAGCCCGGACACAGAGCTGGGCGCATGGCTGTGTCCGTGCTGTGCGAGCGGCCGGTAATAAAGTCCCGAGTGTGGGCAGGCCCCATCTCCTCCTTGGTCCCCACCCGACCCAGGGCCCCACGCTGGCGGCCGCCGGGGAATGAATAGCCACCCGGCCCCAGGAGGCTCGTTTCCCTTTTCCGAGCTTGTTTCTGGATCCTAGTGTAGGGTGATAACACCCACCTCAGAAGGCGCTTTGTAAACAGGTTAGTGTTATAGGAATGGGGTGTAGAGTGTTTTTACGGGCTGTTCTCTTCCTCTGGTGCCTTTGAGGAGTAAGCAAAAAATGTGGGGATTGCTGTAAGGTTGTATTTGCGAGAAATTAAAATATGTTCACCATTAGCAAGCTCTTCGGGAAAGCTAGGAAATTTGCATGGATCACTTCGGGGACTCAGGGCTGTGGGGGGACCTGAGGTCTCTGCACACACAGTCACCATCACTATCCCATTGGCATCGTTCCTGCCCTTTGGCAATGGTGTCAGAGGCCACAGATACTTGCCGTTGAAATCCACATACTTGGGCCTCAATAAACAGCCCTGACATTAAGATGGGAAGGTGGGGTCGGACAGGTAATATTACTACTGATCATCAGTGGCTCCTGGTCACCTGCACATACCTTGTCATTTGGTCCAGGTGGGCCCTTCCCAGAGGATGTGAGGCCCCTGCATCCTGCCCACCCCCCCACCATCCTCTCTGTCCCCAGGGCCTGTCCTGAGAGGATGTGAGATGCCCCACCCCATTCCCTTCCCCCAGGGCCCAGCCCCCTCCTCCCCCAGGGAGCCTCTGGGGTAAAGTTTTTGAGGCCCCTACATGGAGATGCCTGTTGGGCCCATCTTCAGTTGGGGTCTACCCTTCCCTCTGTCATGGAACGCTGTGTGCCCTTGGATAACCCATCTGACCTCTCTGTGCCTTGGCTTGTGTAGTCACTGCATTGAGAGAGTTTTAAGGTAATCTTTGAAGTGAAGCAGCCTTTTAAAATACTCGTAGGTGGTGCCACAATTGTTACCCCTCATGTGTCATCGAGTGAGAGGAAGCGTGTCTCCTCATGGCCGCAAGACCACCGCCATGGAGGGAGACCCCGGCTGGGGGATGGGCGGTCAGCCCCCAGAGCTGCTTCCGTTGTGATCTGGGGCAGGGGCCCTCTCTGCGAGGGGACAGACACCCATCAGACTGGTTGTCTCTGTAGCCTGGCCTGGGGCATGACTCCCCTGTCCTCCTCACAAGCCCCCTTCCTCTGGGAGGTGGTGTCTCCACAGGCCAGGAGTTGAGAACAGGGGGTGTTAGCCGATCCCCTGGGAAGTCATGGAGGTTACTTGTGACAGTCCTGGATGGCCCTGGAGGCATCAGGCCTCGAATAGTCCCAGTCCAGCATGTCTGGTCCCCCGGCTGCTCAGAGGGACCCGCGCCAAGTTTCCCAATGCTACCGGATGGGTCCGCTGGTGTGTGGGAGGGGGAGGGAATGAGGGGGAAGGCTGACTGCCCCGAGAAGAAAGCTCGGGGACGCCTGCGCACACGCAGCCGCGCGTTCTCCGGGATGAGCGAGCTCCTCCCCTGTATTATCCTTCCCGTCCTCACCCACCACGGGGCCACCACCGGCTTCCCTTCCCGAGGCTTCCAGCCACTCACTGGACCAATCCGCAGTTCGGAAACCATCTGGACGAGATGGATGGCAGCCTGCAGGGGGCGTTGGTGAGCCTGCTGTCCGATACTGCCAGGTCTGGTGCAGAAGACTCGCAGGCGACGCAAGAGAATAGGACAAGGCACGTTCAGCATTGGCTCTAGTGTCTACAAAGTACTTTTCAAGCTGGGTCGTCCTCATTCCACACCAGGTGTCTTTGCCTGTGACGTTGTGGCCAGTAGTTCGGGTACATCTTTCCTATCACTTGAATATTCCTCATGAAGCACACTTCTTGCTCCCCTAAATGCCTCTCCCAATGGCCTTACTGAGGCTTGAGTTCCACCATTAGAGATTCATTCCTATAGCTTACACCTCTGCTGTTAACATGGAGATGTGCAATTCCTTAAACTTTGCCTGTCATCAAGGGCTCAGTGTTAATGCGCTTTCCAAGTACAGGCTTCTCAGGGGACAGGAGGCGAGAACGTGACACACGAGGCACTTGAGTGGGGGGAGGGAGGCTGGGTGTGGGAGCCAGAGACACCTGTCCTCCCACGCTGGGCAGCCTTGAGACTCTTCTCAGAAACCACAGGCCTGGCGCGTCTGGGTGGCTTAGTCTGTTAAGCATCCGACTTACGCTTGGGTCATGATCTCGCGGTTTGTGAGTTCAACCCCTGCGTCGGGCTCTGTGCTGACAGCTCAGAGCCTGGAGCCTGCTTTGGATTCTGTCTCCCTCTCTCTCTGACCCTCCCCTCCTCATACTCTGTCTTTGTCTCTCTCAAAAATAAATAAAACATTAAAAAAAAAAAAAAGAACCCACAGGCCTGGCTGGGGTGAGGGGAGGCAGATGGCCACCTTCAGTCCTCTCTCTGGGTTAGGGACCCCCTCTGTCTCAGGCGGTGCCCTGCTCTGGTTTGCACTGGAAACCGCTCCTCTGTGACTGCACAGCCTTGCGGGTTACGTTAAAGCAAAGACTTGCTAGCAATGCATCGGAATCTACTTTTTTATACAGGCAAAGACTCCTTGTAGCAAATCCCAGGGGAATTAGTGGTGGCTGTTTTTATGTAATTTTGTTAAGAATGAATTTCTTGGGAAAAATGCAATTTCAATTGAGAAGAACACGAGGAGGCCCAGCACCTCAGAATAAAGTAGCATACGAGAGAGGAAGGCCATGGCCAGCTCCTACCCCCGACCCCCTCTTCCTCTTGCTCTGGAACGTGAGGCTTTGCAGTTCAGGGCGTAGTACGTATGCATGCTTGAGAGCGGGAGTGTGCCCGTGGCCCCCGTCCCACCCCAGCTAGAGCGTACAGAGCCCCAGCCCCACCCCCTTGCCTACAGGGGTGAAACCGCAAAGGGCTTATGAATGCGTGTCACTTCCATGTGTTTTAGCAAGTGTCTGCTTTGTGCCCGGTGCTGTGCTAGCGGCTGAGACACGGTCACTGCTCTCAGGGGCCATTAAAGCCCGAAATTCAGCTGAGTGGACGTTAAAGATGGTATTGGCTTTATTAAGTGACTTGTGAATTGGGCTGTGTCCCATTTGGCAAGGAGGAAGGAGTGCTGGTCATAGGCACAACTGGGATGGGGGTTTCCGGGGAGGAGTGGGTCAGTTCAGGCAAGGTCACCTTCCTCTGGGGGACAGTTGCTATCTGCCAGGCTGGCTACCTCATTGTGTGGCCCAGTGATTACAGATGAGCTGGGTTAAGATTCCATCATTGTAAGAGGATCAAGGTGTCATTTAGTCAGGTATCAAGTGTCACTGGTTGTAGGGAGCACCTGGGGGTGTGGGGAGCCTCTGGGGGGTGTGGAGAGCATCTGGGGGTGTGGGGAGCACCTGGAGTTGTGGGGAGCATCCAGGAGTGTGTGGAGCACTTGGGATTGTGAGGAGCACCTGGGGGTGTGGGGAGCATCTGGGGGTATAGGGAGCACCTAGGGTTGTGGGGAGCACCTGGAGGATGTAGGGAGCATCTGATGTTGTGGGGAGCGTCTGTAGCTGACTCTGAGGACTCTGTGTGTGTGTGGTCTGGAGGTCTGTGTAGGTTGAAAGCTGACATTGTTTGAGAAGCAGCCCTGACACCCTAAAGGCTGAAGAGCCCTGGTGTCTGTCCCCTCTTTCCCCTGTTACCTTCCTGCTGTGACAACAGGCTCGGGCCAGGCAGGCTTGTCATTTGCACCTAAGATCCTGCACCTCTAAGGTGACCGTCCCTCTCCTTCCATGGGCCTCACTTCTCTGGGTCTGTGCTCTCTGAGCTGGTCTGTGAGATGTCGTCCGCCCCCGGGGTGTCAGCCCTGAGGGATGTGGGGTCCCAGCCTCTGGGGGTGTGGGTCCTGAGGGACCTTGGGTCGTGGCAGACTGTTTAACCAGAACACAAAGTAAAAACCTAGAGCCTTTTCCCCTTCAGATTTCTAGGGTTTGGTGTCCAGACGGCCTTCCCATTGGGGACTTTCCAGTGTCAGAAATGCACAGTCTGCCTGCAAGACATGGGGAGGGTCACAAGGCACGGGCCCTGCCCTGGCAGGTCACCGCTTCTCTTCCGCCCCGCAGGTCCCCAGAGAGGTAGGCGAGCACTGGCAGAGGCGTCTCTCCTTTGGGATATGGTGCCTGCTTCCTCCCACACCGTCCTGGAGCTGCTGACCGTGGTGGGTGGCAAAGACCAGGTTGGCTCCCACCTGCCCCCGAGGGGGAGACAGGGTGACCTTTGCCCCTGTGTGCCTGTGACCTGCTCTGAACCAGGTCATTACCAAGGGCGAAGAAATAAGCGCCCTGATCTCTGATAAAAGACAGAAACACAACTCTATCTTTTTGGCTCCCGGCTTTTCCTGCACCTCCTCGGTGATGCTCCTACTCAGTTGTCATCCTCACGCCTGGGGTTCCTTCCTGCCGCTGGGTTTCTCCCCAGCTCCCCATGTGCTGGGCCGGCCGAAGGGAGAGCCCCAGATATATGGCGCCTCTGGGGGGGGTGCCCTGCCTGGCTCGCAGAGTCTGGCCCCTTCCAGCCTCTCCTGTGAGCCCCTCCTGGGCTGCGCTCAGGCCACACCTGGGAGCTGTAAAAACTCGGCGTGTCCAGGCTGCACCCCAGACCTACCACAGCGGGATCTCTGGGGTGACCCCAGTGCACAGCCGAGGTCGAGAACCACTGCTCTGTCTGCGGCCCTCAGGGGTCGACTGTGCTAATCACACCAAGGTGCGGTTTCCTGCGGCATCATACCCCTACTTTCCTGGGCCGGGCCAGCTTCTCAGGCCCCAGCGTGCGCTTCATCCAGGGCAGCAGACACCAGATCCCCACCTGCCTGCTGGCTCCCAGCCATGTGTCAGCGATTATGGGTGTCATGTGGAGCCAGCATGGAAGGTGGGGAGCCCACAGCTCTTCCTACAAGGAAGTAACTAAGTCCAAATCTATGTCAGGTTTGGGGACTCTGGTTCCCATTGGACATGTCCCCTTTGTTAGAGAGAGAGGTCACACAGGCACACAGTGTGCTCTCCAGGGCCCTTCACAAGTCACTGTGGATCCCGTGCTGTTAGTCCCCCCGGGTCTGCAGCCTGGGCCCCCCTGCGTTGTGAGAACACGGCCATCCCAGAGTTCCCGGTGCTGCAGGTCTGGGGGTGGCCCGAGATGGTGCACTTCCGACCCATCCCCAGGGACGCTCCTGCCAGCCCTGAGCCTACCCGCGGTTGACCTGCACTATTGCTCCCGGCTGGGCCATATCACGATGGCACATGAGGGCCAAGGGCCTGGGGCACGCACCTGTCTGGGGCCCCTAGAAGGACGGAGGGGCCCCTCTTGCCTCAGTGTCCTCCAGGTCAGACACTATGGCTCCGTACCTGCTGCACCGGGCTCTAGGATCATGTGTCCCTTTCCCCACCGGCTCAGAAAGAGTGTGCTTCCCCAAGTCAGCTTTACTGGCAACCTTTCCCTGCTGGTCCCCTGCCCCTCCCCCCACTTCCCCTGCGCCCCGGTCATCAGGGACACGAGAATGACACCCTGCCCTTGGCTGAAGCCTGCTGGCCGCATCCCTAGCATACTCATCCCAGAATATGACAGTTCACAGGGCGGGGTCCCGAGCGCTTCGCTGACCTCAGACCCGAGTGGGCAGGGCCTGCCTGGGGAACCCTGTGGAGTCCTGACCCAGCAGTGGGGGTAGGTGGCCCCGTTTTCCACCCTGGCTTAGCAGACCTGTGATCTAAAGAGGGTCTGGCGACCGTGGGTGGACACTGTCCCCTCTGGGGTGGGTGCTGCAGGACTGGGTCACACAGAAGTCACAGCCCTGCAGCATCACAGGCAGGCGTGAAGACACGGAGCGGTGGAGGCTTAATCACAGCGGTCCCAGCGGGGCACCTGAGGCCACTAATTAGCCTGCGTCACACACCAGCCCCTCCCACCACAAGTAGATGGGTCACCCACCGGGTGCACCCTGCCTCCAAGGACAGCCAGGGGCCCTGGGTGGGACTGGAGGCTCACCCTGCCTGCCTCCCCTTGACGGCCCGTCAGCTTGCAGCGAGCAGGTGCTCCTGGGTGCTTCTGCTGGCGGAGCAGGATTTAAGCGCTCCCCCCCACCAACCTCCCCGACACGGTCCTGAGCTGGGGGCTCAGCGCCGCTGAGTTACAGCCGCAGAGAAGGGGCAGTGGAATGGGCAGTGGCTGGTTTGTGCGGACAGACCCCAGCGGGAAAGATGGGGTGCCCTGGAGACCCTGCGGTGCTTCACCGGGGAGGGGGCAGTGGTCTGTACCGCGGCCACCCCCCTCCCCCCAGGTCGTGCCTCAGACGTGGTCACTGACACGGGTGAGTCCCTGGCGGAGTCTGGGGCCTCCCACTTCTCAGCGCGGTGTTAAAGGTCAGCCATCCCCAAATCCCCAAACCAGACCTCGACCAAGCTCTCAAGCCCCCCTCCTCCACGATCGCCTCCTCCATGATCCTCCTCCATCCTCCCGGACACTGACCCCGCCCCGCTTTGTGCAGGGGCAGAGCCCCGCCAACGACTCGCCCCTGTGCCGGAGCTTCTTCCTGGACTGGAACTTCTTCCTGGGCCGCCAGCCCGCTGCGCGCTCTGGGACCCCCACCGCCCTGCGGGAGGTGACCCGCCGGCTGCAGCTGCCGCCTGGGGAGCACCTGCACCTGCCGTCCACTCTCCAGCCCTTCCAGGACGGCGACTTCTACCTGAGGTTGTTCTCGAAAGATAAGGGCAAGGCCTGTGTGCTTCTGCCCCTCTGCGGTGACGGGCAGGCAGGCGGGGGAGGGGGGCGCACAGGCCGGCAGGTGACACGCTTGGCTCGCCTCCGCTGGTCCCAGGGGCCCTTTACTCCGTCTACAGGGTGTATGCTCCGTAGACTGCTTAAAGACGGTCAAGGCTGGAGAGAAGGGGCACCAGGGACATCTGTGCTGAGTGGTTTCCTTCAGCAGAGAGGCCCCTGGGTCCTGAGAGTGGGAGCCGGAGGGAGCAGGGCTCCTCCACAACCTGCCTCCCCGACCTGCACACACATACATGTGTGCATACACACGCACACACAGGTGCACACACATACACACATGCACACGTACTCACATGCATACACACGCACACATATATCCTCCCCCCCATACATACACCACCTACATGGTCACAGGTGCACACAGCCTGTGGCCTTGGCAGCTTCTTGCCCAGAGATGGTGACTACAGGGACTCACAGAGCTGGGTCCCCAGGGAGGGGAGAGGGACTGGGTAGGCAGAGAATTCTTCACGATTGGGGGCCACCAGGGCCAACATTTCAGAATTCATGAAGGGTCACTGGCATTTCCTGTCTGGTGATGACCCAGGTGGGGTGGAGCCCGGGGGTAGAAGGGGGGGATGCTGGTAAAGATTTGGTTTATGCAGCTGGGTGCCGGCAGGGTCTGAAGGCCTTAGGTGGGAAGCCAATCCTTCAGAAAAGTGAAATACTTCCTGAAAGAATGTGGCCATCGTCTGTGCATTTTACTTACTGGTGTTTGTTTTTTCTCCTTTTTTGTGTTTCAGGGAGATGGGGGACATGGTAGCTGGAAACCCACAGGAGGTAGGAGTCTTTCAGAACGCCGAGCTCTGTCTTGTTGATTTGTAAAAGTTCTTTATATGTTAAGGATCATGACCTTTAATTTATTAGGACCACAATATTTCCTAGGCTCTGGTCTTTTCTGCCAAAGACCAGGCGGCATCAGTGGGACCCAGGCTTGGTGACACCTCCTTCCCTGGGGGATCAGGCCATATGTCCCCCACATCCAGGGGGCAGGACCCTCAGAACAGCCTGTGTGCCTGAGCTGTTCTGTGCAGGGCAGAGATGGGGGTGGGTGGGAGACAGGTCCCGGGCTTTCAGGGACAGATGGTGGGAGCCTGTGAAGCTGGTGAAGGAAAGCTCATCCAGAAATGGCAGACATGGTCTCAGGCTGCGTGTGTGGGGTCGAGGGGCCTGGGGTGAGCACTGGGTCCGGGGACCCCATGGAGGGGTCAGTTCAGGGCCGACGTCGGCGGAGGAAATGCGTGGGATTTCAAGCGTGGGTTTGTCCTCCTCACTCCCTTTCCCTGCTGTCTCCCCCGCTGCGCCCCATCCTCTGTGCACTGTCCTCCGTCCTCTGTCCCTTTTCTCCAGCGGTGGGTGTGAGGGCAGCACGCGGAGGGGCTGCTCTGTGAGGGGTCCTGTTGCAGAGCCACACTGTCCACGCGCCCTGGGCACTCAGGGTGGGCAGGATGGACTTCGGGACACTGCCAGCAGCGCCCCACGCGTGGGTGTCTGCAGGTGTGCACGGGCACCCCGCGGCTGCGAGCTGGGTCTTGGCTGAGTGGGGCCAGGCTCTGTCGTTGGCACCTGTCGACTCGTGAGCTCGTATTTCTGCAGGTGCAGGAGAAGCCTGGGCTTCGTTCATTCACTTGTCTGATGCTACCTTTTTATTTTTACTCCAGTAGAGTTCACACAGGCTGCCAGGTTAGCGTCGGGAGAGTTCGTCAGGTGTCATGAGTCCATTAGACAGACGTGCCCACCCCACTGCCCGTGTTCCCATTCTGGTCCACGCCCTGCCCCCAGAGGCCCTTTCCCTGCTGCCCCGCCCCCGCCCACAGGTAGAGGCCCAGCCTCCCGGGGGGCCTCTCTTGCTGCCATCCCAGGGGGTCAGAAAGGCCCGGGTGCCGTGCGGAGGGTGTGGATCTGAACCTGCAATTCAGGTGGAACTCTCCTTCCAGCTTTTTTTCCTTTTTGGTTTCTGTTAAGTCAACTCAGACTGGCCCACACAGCCCCCTGCATCAGGCTGGTGGGAGTTAAACCCCAGCGACTGTGGGGGTTGCTCACTGCTCCCCTAGAGACGGCCCATCAGCTCATCGGTGCTGCTCCAGGCTGCTCGGGGGGCTTCTGCACGAGGTCTGGGGCTCCCACTTTGTGAACCAGGAGCCCTCAGGCCTGGGGCCCAGCCTTTTTGCTGAGGTCCCGGGAGCCGGGAAGGGTTCCCAGGGTCCCAGGGCCCCACGCGCACATGCACGCGGGATCACATCTGCAGGGGCCTCAGGACTGACAGAGGAAAGGGACAGTGCTTGCCTTCAAGGACTTCCATTCTCCTCCATCCAGGAATCTCCAAGTCGTGACAGTCAGACGTTCAAGGCCCTGACTGACCTCCTGGAGTGGGGTGAACAGACACACTTGGGGTTCAGATGTGTTCACTTTAGATGTTCCCAACGCGCAACACAGTAGCAGTGAGACAGCCGCTCACGCAGGAGCACAGAGTCCTCTGGGGGTGACAGGTAACTCCACCATGAGAACAAGGACCACATCTTACTCACCACTGCATCTCAGACACGGACACAGACACCCAGAAAATCTCTCTAAAGGCACAAGCAGGCGTTGTGAGAACGTACCGTTCTCATTCCCAGGATCCAGAAAGTCCCCTGTGCTCAGAGCTGCCGCCTGGTGGCAGAGTGACTGCCGAGTACCGGCGTGTTTCCACATCCACATCCCAGGTTTGTGGTTTTTGTGGTTTGGTATGTAATTTTATACTCCACCCCCACACCCCCCGAATAATAGAATATGATTTCACGTCCAGAATTGGTGGTATATTATACTAAAAGAACAATGTGTGTTTATTCTAGAAACCTGTTTAAAGTCACATATGTGTGATGGGAAGTGTCCACCATTTTTTCTTCTAAAAAGTTTAGGTCTGTTCTTGGAGTTGCTCCTCACAGGTGTCAGCAGCGTGGGGTCATCACTGTCCCCACGCGGCCCGGAGGGGTCCAGCTATCATTGGGCCTGAGGGCATCTGCTCTGGTACTCAGACGAAAGGTGACCAGGTGTGCGGTTTGAACCCCAGCTCCCAGACTTGCTAGCGATGTGGTCCTGGCTTCCTGGGTGACACCATCGAGCTTGGTTTCTGCACAGAGAAAGCGTGGGCAGGAGTGAGATGGGCTCCATGGAGCGGTCATGAGTCGTGAACAAAATGCACCCACAGGTGCCTGGGCCGCAGCGGGTGGCCATCTAGCACGTGCATTATCAGCGCTCTTGCACACAGCGTTGGATTGTGTTTTTCTGAGCGGTGGTTTTAGAAAACTGACTTGGCTTTCTGGGGACTCCTGGGGACGTCAGGCAGCGTGTGACTGTTGGGTGGTGATGGCTGGGGGGAGAGCCCTCGTTGGGCCCGAAAGTCTGGCCAGGCCCATTTGTGGAATGACCTGTCATTGTCACAGGACGTTGGCCTACAGCAGCTCGCACGTGCTTCTCTGACCCCAACCCCCAGGCCTGGTCATTTAACAACAGAGGGAGGAGGGAAGGGGCCCCCTGGGGTTTGAACTCCTGTCTTCTGGCTCCGACTCCCACTCCTTCCACCAGGCTGTGGCCTCAACGACTCTCCAATCCTGTGGCTATTTGAGGGCCTGCTGGATGCTAAGAAAACACGTGGATGCCCCACAATGTGTCCACATGGCTTCTGGGTTCACAGACTCCTGAGGGTCTCTCGGGGGGGTTCTCTGAGATGGAGATTCTCTGCTGTCATGTTTCTGTCCTTCTCTGAGAGCAACTCAGGGTTGAGACTGGAAGTTCAGGGCTGACGGGATTGCCTCCTGCAGTGGAGCGGACATGCCTGCCCGTAGCGTGTGCAGCAGGGACGGGCGGCAATGGACATGGCGCCCTCGCTCTCCCAGCACCCCCAGCCTGACCTGGTTGTGCTTCCCGCCAGCCGCACGCCCAGGAGGTGGAGCAGGAAGATGGCTGGGGGGAGCCTGCTGGGAAGGTGGGTGGGGCCCCACGACCTCCCGGATGGGCAGGGGCGTCCACGAGCTCAGGCCACCTCAGCCTTTGTCCCCCAGAGTCCCCATGAGCCCCGTGTCCCCAGCTTCTGTCTGCTGCCTCCTCCTGTCTTAACAGCGGGCTCCTCCCTATGCTGCCGGGGACACAGTGAGCCCCAGGCCCCTTCTCTTGCTGGGGTGACAGACTCTCAAGAAAATGGAGAATCCGAATCTCCAGGTCCTGCCTGGAGGATGCAGGATGGCAAAACGTCCCTAAGTCAGTGTCCTTCTGGGAGGGGGCCCACCTGCCCTGGGGACACTTGCCCTCAGCCGTGGGGTTCAAGCCTGGTCCGGTGCCCAGGGCACTGGGGTGTGCGCAGACCCTGCCCCTCTCCTCGCCATCCTGTGTGTGGATGTGGGTTTATTGTGGCTCCAGGCCTGTGGGGCCAGCGTCAGAGCAGACTCAGGACTCCAGGCAGCCCCGTAGATGCAGCGAATGTGCCGCTCTCTGAAGGACACTGACGTGTACAGAGGGCGCTGGACAGTGCTGGCTTCTCCAGATCCGCAGGCGGGACCCCGAGGTCTGGGTGCCGCTGGCCGGGGTCTGGGCAGACCCCCTTCCTGGCTGCAGACGACCCCTCCTGGCCTCTCCTCGCTGTGCTCTCTCTGTAGAGACAGGGGTGGGGGTGGGAGGGGGCTGGGGGGGCGGCTCCACCCTCATGGCCTTCTCACCTCCCACAGGCGCCCCCTGCTGATACCATCACACTGGGCTCAGGCTTCAACAAGTGGATTTGGGCCGGTGTGGGGGGGAGACACAAACCTTGGTCCTTAACAGAAGGGAAGAGACAGTATTCTTCAACCTCAGGGAAGTTCAGGGGCCCTTTTAAAATATTTTTATATTTTATTTTTAGGAAAGAGACACACACAGAGTGTGAGCAGGGGAGGGGCAGAGAGACATAGAATCTGAAGCAGGCTTCAGGCTCCGAGCTGTCAGCACATAGCCCAATGTGGGGCTCGAACTCATGGACCGTGAGATGGTGACCTGAGCCAAAGTCAGACGCTTAACTGGCTGAGCCCCTGGGCGCCCCCAGGTGATTTAAAAAAAAATTTTTTTTTTAATGTTTTATTTATCTCTAGGAGAGAGAGAGAGAGAGAGAGAGAGAGAGAGATAGCGTGAGCAGGGGAGAGTCAGAGAGAGGGAGTCACAGACTCTGAAACAGGCTCCAGGCTCTGAGCTGTCAGCACAGAGCCTGATGTGGGGCTCAAACCCACGAACTGCAAGATCATGACCTAAGTGAAAGTCAGACACTTAACCAAGTAAGCCCCCCAGGCGCCCCCCAGGTGATTTTATTTTTAAGGCCCGCAGGCTTCAACTACTTTAGTGGATAGTCTGCTAACGAAAAAAATAGTCTCGTCATAAAGCGGTGTTGGCTATGGGGGTCTCAAGTCCCCGCTACGGGCTGTGTGGGGGATGCCTTACCCGTGCAGCCTGGGAGGAGGGTGAAGATCCCAGCACGACAGCGCTTGCCCCTCACACCCCTGCGAGCTCGCATTACGCTCCTGTCTCCCCTGGACTGAGGTGGTGGGAGATGTCGCTTTTCAGTGTGGCCTCTTCCTTGCTCCTGGGTGAGGCTGCGTGTCAGCAGGTCGCCTCCTGGAATCCGGGGCTTCTTGGCATGGTCCCCGGGAAGGCTCCTCCCCCACCTGTCACCGTGTGCTGTTCCCATTCCCCAGAGTCCAGGATGGTGCCTGGGACACCGTAGGCACTCTGAAAACTTGGTCCTTTGCTAATGAAGAGGGTCCCCTGTGGAGAGGAGGGTTTGCCGTTGCTCCCAGCAATCCATGGGAGCAGAACCCCGGGGCACTGGGGTGCAGACGCATCACCGCCAGGCCCCTGTGGGGGTGTAGAGGGCAGGGGCTGCCCAGCTCCATGACACCAGCGGCGTGGGGGGTCTTTGATTTGTGCAGAGGGTCCGTGGGAGCTCTCAGAGCCCCACCTCCTTCTCCCACGGGAGACCACGCTGGTGGTGGGCCGGGCAGCCGCTCCGGGGTCTGGCCTTTCCTCCGTGGCTCCAGGCGCCGCTGCTGCAGAGCCCTGTCGCTGTGCCCTGGAAAGGGGTGCAGCGTTTCCTCATGGGACACACAGGGAAGCATGTGCGCACACGCAGCCCCCAGACTGAGCCGAGGGCCCTGGGAGCACGGAGCCGGCGCTTGGGTGGGAGGCGGCAGGTGCACTGCCTGCACACAGGGCTCCATGTCACCTTTTTCCCGACAGCCCTCTCCTGACTGTGTGTGGCCGCTGGAGTGGCTCGGAGCCTGTGTGTGTGCCCTGCTGTCAGCGGCCACCACGTTATGGGCGTGGGGCCACGGTCCAAGCAGGTGTGGGGAGAGGCGTCCTGGAGACCGTCTGCCTTCAGTCCCATGCGATGGGCCAGGTGCATGTCCAGGCGTGGGGTCTTTGTGAAGGATGACAGCAGCCACTTGCTAGTGGACAGCCCACCAGCACTGGGGCAGAGGTGACCCCCAGAGCGTGCACATTGTAAAGGCAGGGTCAGATCCTCGTGTTTCCAGAGGCCTGAGCATGGCTCACAGATAATGAAGTGTGCAGGGCTTCATGGGGTGGACATAAGGGACGTGGTCTAGGCCATCGAGTCACTGGAAGTGTCCTGAAGGCTGACGATGTGCCTCCTGGTGCAGGGCTGTGGGGGAGCGGAGGGGGCTGGGTGGGGGGTTGGCAGAGACTACATTTCTGCCCGAAAAAACTTATGTTACTTACATTTATGTGTTTTTATTTTATACAACTTTCTATTTATGTTATTTATTATTCATTAAGTTACATATACATTTGTGTATTTATTTACAGTTACATATTTATGAAATATTGATTTTATATAAATCTGATATAGATAAAAGTGAAGAAAATGTATACCAAAACTCCATATACTACCATTCTTTGCTGAATAATTTTGCTGAAGTAAGTCACTGATATGACATTTTACCCTAAATTATGCACTTCTGGGAAAGCACACTGTATTACAGCCACAATATTGTTATCCCACCTTTTTTTTTTTAATATTTTTATTTATTTCTAGGAGAGAGAGAGACAGTGTGAGCAGGGAGGGTCAGAGAGAGAGAGGGAGTCACAGACTGAAACAGGCTCCAGGCTCTGAGCTGGCAGTCAGCACAGAGCCCGACGCGGGGCTCGAACCCACGAACCGCGAGATCATGACCTAAGCGAAAGTCGGACGCTCAACCGACTAAGCCACCCAGGCGCCCCACAATATTGTTATCCCACCTAACAAATTTTATTTTGTTTTATTTTATCTCATTTCATTTTATATTTATTTTGTTTTATTATTATTTTATATTTATTTTAATTTAATTTTATCATTCTATTTAATTTTAATTTTATTATTTTATTTTATTTTAAAGTAGGCTCAACGTTCAGTATGGAGTCCAATGTGGGGCTTGAACTTGCAACCCTGAGATTAAGACCTGAGCTAAGATCAAGAATTGACCACTAAACCGACTGAGCCACCCAGGCACCCATATATCCCACCTAATAGTAATTCTTTAGTCATACTTAATAACCAATCTATATTGAAGTATCCGGGCTGACTTTTCTGATTGGTCTGTTTGAATGAGGACTCACCTAAGCTCCTCATTGCTTCTAGTCTAGAGCCATGCTGTTGGATGATCCGTGAAAAAATGAACTTTTAATAAAAACTCGGGGATGTGAATCTGCTCTCTGTCTAAATAAATCTCATGCCAAGTGCCCGTTCCTCCCGCCTCCTCCCTCTCCCCAGGGCCACACGGGCTGGCCAGCAGGGCACCGGAACATGGGGGAAGGAGCCTAATTTCCCCCCACTGTGCTGGCCACCTGCACACAGGGTCTTGAGAGGTGGGGTCTGGCCGTGGCTCCATGTCTGGGCCCTGGGGGCCTCCCCTTCCTAATCCTGCCTCCTGTACTGGGGCCCAGCTTTCAGAGAAGAGACCCCTGAAAGGGGGTTCTGCCTGTTTGTCACATTTGTCTGCTGAGCCAGAAGGCGCCCGGGTCGGCCACCAGCTGACAAGGGGAGCAGAAGACTCACAAGAAGAACAGCCGTGAGACCTCAGTGCCCCAGTCTGAGTGTGCATGTGGTGGAGAAGGGGAGGCGAGGCACAGGGTGCCCTCTGTCCTTTCCAAAGGGGTGGGACCCTCTGGGCCGGAAGTTCATAGCTCTCCAGTTCTGCACGAATCAACACGGCACCCACCTGTAAGCACATTTCTGCACATTCCTGCACATTCCTGGACTGTCGTCTTCGTGCAGGCCTCTCTTCCTCAGCTTCCTCATCTGTAAAATGGGGTAACAATAATGGGTGTAACCCCCAGAGCAACACCCATTTGCTAGGATATAGGCCATAAATACTGGCAATTGTTACTGGTTTGGGGCTTGTTTTTGTTGTTTGAGGCATAGTGTGGGTCTTGTGACCTTGAGCTTTGCCCCTCCCCCTGGGTTTTAGACCAAGTTAGAGGGTCTGAGGTTCAGCGGTGTTTCCAGAGTCATCATGCCATCATGACTTGAGGGTGGGGTGACCCCAGTGACATCAGGCAGGGAAAGCATGGCCAATGTGACCTGTTTCTGGGTTTTCACCAAGAGGAATGGCTCTGTTAGCAAAACACGGGAAAGCAGGTGGGAACTCTCCAGGTTTTAGGAGGTCCTGGAGCTCTGTGCATAGGCAGGCCTTCAGTACGGGCTTGAATGGAGCTGAAATCAATGAGGAAGAGAAGATTGGGAATTGAGTGAAGTTACCTGGTGATGAAATACAAGCCAACAGGTTGTGTGGTCAAGGTCATCTGCCTACACTCTAAGAGGTGTTGGGAAGGAAGGAAATTGCCCTCTGTCCAAGACTAAGAATTAAATTGACAAGAGGCAAATTAACAGAAAATAAAATTTAGTTTGGTACATATGGGAAATCCACGTAAGATTTCACAGACAGTTGGAGGAAGTGAGTTGCATGTGACATCCTGCGCTAAGGAGGGGATAGGGGCCTGGGGACACTGGAGGGAGGATGGCCCTTCCAGGGAGGTGAGAGGTGCCCTAATGCACAGAGAAGTTTCTTAAGGTAAAAAAGAATCTGCCAATAAGTCTCTTCCTGGTGCAGGTTCTTTAGAGAAATTCCTTTTAAGGATTGTGTGTGTATGTGTTTGGGGGGGGGTGTGACAGTTCAAAATTTCTTCCTGAGTCCTTTGGGCCTTGATTGATTTTATCTTAGAATAGCCTACATTTTACTGTGGCTTGTCTCGGGGCGGCCAGCCCTTGGTCCCTACAGAGAGACTGACATGGAGGGTTCCAGAGGCTCATGGACACTCACGCGTGGATGTGCACAGTGCGCCTACCCAGAGGGCGCCGGGGTCCTGTGTCGTCCGGGCTCTTCCTGGTGACCTGGAGTGGCCTCTCTTCCCCATCCCCGGCGGTAGGGCAGTTTCACTCAGGAATTCAACCCATAGACGTGTCTCGAACATCAACCACGCATGAGGCTCTGCGCTGGCCCTGGGAGCTGCCGGGCAGCGTGGGCACCTGAGTACGCCAGGTCCCGCCTCTGACAGCTTCCTGTCTAATGGGGAGGCAGAGTCACAGACAAGTAGCGGCAGCTAGAAGCAGCGTGGTTTGTGGTGCAGAGAAATCGGGTCACGGGACGAGAGCTTCATGCCACTTCAGGACAGGGAGCTTCGTTGGACGGGGGGCATCTGACCACTGGAACTTCCTTCATTTAAGTACATACTTACTAACCACCAGCATTACCCTGGGCTTTGTGCAGCCACTGGAAAGTGAGAGGGCAAATGGCTTGGGTGGAGGGAACAGCATGAGAGGAGGCGAGAGCCCAGGAAAAAGACGGAGTTGTTTGGAGAAGGCTCTTCTGGAAGGTTCTGTCACTCCAGCCCTGTGGGACACCGTCCTTGCTTATTTCTGTCTTCTGTGCTACGGTCCTGGCCAGGGTACAGTTTCTCTCTATGTCAGAGGGAATACTTCCAGACCCCTCTCTGGAGAGGGCACGATCTGTGGCCTCCCGAAGTTCAGGTCACTCAGTGGCGTCCGCACCCTCCATCCCTGGGCTGGGAGGACCTGCCTGTAGAGTTGGTTTCTGTGGCTGCTGCCTGGTGGTGGGGGGTGGGTGGGGGGTGGGGGGTAAAAGGGGGCGGAGCCAGCTGTGGCTCCGAGGCCATGTCCTTACTGTCCAGAGAGAAGAGGCCCCGGGGACAGGCCTTCATGGGGAGCATCCCTGGGCAAGGCTAGAAGTGCTCCCCTGAAGCTGAAGTGGGATCCTGAGGTGCCGGGCGGTGGGCAGGTACAGCACACCAGGCTCCTGTCCCTGCGTTCCTGAAACGTACACCACGTTTTAAGTCACACCACAGCGCACTCCCTGATCCCACAGGGGACCCATAGCAGCTCTGAAGGGTTATCTGTTGCACAAGTGATTCTAACAGATGCTCCTCCAGAAATGGGGGCATGGGGGGAAGAGGAGGGAGGTGGAGACCAAGGAGGGAGGCGTGGCTGGCCGGGGCTGGGGGCTGGGGGCTCGGCAAGCCATCTGTCCCCGGAGCTCAGACGGGAGCGGCTTCCTTGGGAACCCCGCCATGGAGCAAACACCAACACTGAACTGGAAATGATAACATGCCCAGCATCGTGGGGGGACGGCACTCGAGGGCACTGGCCACGTGTCGCATCTTGAGTCCCATGTTGCGCTGTGCTGGTTAAAGGAGACTCTAACATTTTCCTCTTTCTATGTTTTGTGGGGTTTTTACTGACACATGGACCTTTTACCTTTTTTTCTCCCTTCTTTGGTATTTATATGAGGTTGGATAGTGCAGACAAGTGACTTTCATACTGTGCCGGAATAGCTGAGTTATCAGACGATTGTCAGGCTCAGCAAGCATAACTGAACACCTACTGTGTGCAGGGACGCATGCTAGGTGGTAGTAGGGCTACAGGCGTGAGTGAGATATGATCCCTGCCCTTGGGCGTGCAGCTACGGTGTGAGGAGAGGGACAGGTGTGAACAGGTGTGGACAGGGCTCCGACACGACACTGTGGGCAGCGGTGGAGACGGTGGAGGGGCCGTCCCCACTCCCGAGCTGGCTTGCAGCCGCAAGGCTGTGGGCAGTGGGTGGTGATCTGATCACCAGGTCCACCAGGATACAGGAATCACAGCAGCTGTCCGTGACACATTGAGAAGAACGCTAATGTGACACTAAATGTGATACATTGTTGCCGTGTACAGTTGTAACGAGGAAGTAAGTGTAGCAAGAGCACTGGCACGTGTCAGGGGGTAGCGGCAGCCACTACCTGTGGGGTCCGTGAGCAGAGGGAGGACATGAGAGACCCCACCGGACTGAGACTCAGCCCTGCAGGAGCAGGTGCCTTGCGGGGGAGCCCGTGGCCCAGGGAGGCCCCCCGGGTGTGGGAAGAGCTGCAAAGTGGGTTCCGCTGTGGCTGGCGCCCTGTCGGCCAAGCTCGCTCTGACCTGTGACAGCAGACACAGACTCACAAGGGGCTCGTCTGGATGCTGGAAATTCACTCATTTAGCACAGATTCCCAAGTGGCCACAGGACATTAGGCACCCAGTAGCTCAGAGGCAGGACAGCAGACAAAGCCCATCTTTAGGGGCTGCAGTCGGCTGGAGGGAAGCAGACAGCGAGCAGAAGCAAACAGGTAGATGATACAGTGTCTCCAGCAAACACAGGGAGAGAAATAAAGTGAGGGGAGGGAGGCACCCCGAGAATGTGGCTTGGAGAGACTGCATGACGCAGCAAGGGGAGAGCCCTTCTCAGCCAGGTCCTCTTGAGAGGTCGCGGGGACCAGGGCCCCCTCGAAGGCCGGGCACGGGGAGCATGTCTGCGCCCGGCGCACACAGGCCGGTCTGTCTGTAGGACTGATGAACTCCGCCAATGAGATAATTGGCAGGACCAGAAAGTCCGCCAGAGCTGACTCCTTCCAGAGTGCAACCTAATTAATCTAACACGACTTACTCGGTGGAATGGTGATGGCGAGGCTCCCGTTGTCTCCCCAGGCGACAGGCCTACTGGTTGTTTGGGGGGAGGCAGGTCATCAGCCGGAGGACCTGTGGGCCATTTGCTGGGCGGCCTCCCTGCCTCCGCGGCCACCACTTGGCACTCAGGGTCGGCTGTATCTCACTGGGTTGGCACCCTGGGGACGGCGCGGGTGTCCCGTTGTACACGCGTCAGGTGACACTGAAGGTGGCCGGCCGCGCCTCTGGTTAGGAAGAAGACCCTAGTCCTGGAGAATGACAGTCAGACCAGGAGGCGTCTCCTGGCTGAGCAGTCTTCCAGCTCCTCCCTGACCACTGCTCCCTCCCTCACTGGCCGAGGGGACTTAGGGAGAACGTTCTGTCCCCAGAGCCAGGACTTTGCAGCTCATGTCCTGTTACCTCTTTCTCTTTTCACTTCTGCTCTTAATTCATGCCAGTTGTTTTTCCATGTGGACTCTGCAGCTTTGAACCTGTTTCTGGAATGGAGTGGAAGGTAAATAAATTACGAGTAGGGGTGAGGGTTAGTGACCCTGGCAGAGTGTCGAGCACTTACCGGTGTCCCTCCTGCTCTCCCTGCGGGACCCCATTATCTGCATCCCACTCACTGTGGGTCACCAGGATGGGGGCCACCAGGACCGGGGGAGTCGGGGGGGGGGGTCTGTCAGGACATGGGGGCCAGGACAGGGGCAGGAGAAGCAATGAGCTGAGCCTGGGGTCCGAGGTCTGAGACCCAGGTCTCCAGGGGGGCGGGTGGATCAGGCAGAGCCAAGGAATGGAGCAGGCTGGTGGCCGGTGGGCAGAGTGGGTGGTGTGGGATCCTGAGTGGACGTGCTCTCAGGGCCCAGGTGGAACCCCATGGGCCAGGACGCATGAGGGGGTGTCTGGGTTCCAGGGCCCCTGGCTGAGCCCAGCCGCAGTTCAGCGGGCACCCCAACGTCACCCCTGGCTGAAAACAAGGGCCACCCAGCCAGCTCAGTGCGGGGAGCTTGTGACTCTTGGATGCATAAAACTAACCTCAGAAAGTGATTAGAGGAGGGGGTCTGGGAGCCATGACGTTCAGGCCTCTGCCCCTCAGAGCTCACGGCAGCCCCGGCCACTGCGGTGTGTCAGCGGGAGGGAGGCCGCACAGGGGACCCAGAGAAGGAGCAGCCACACCACCCAGCCAGGCCTGCTGCGCTGCAGGCCTGGGCAGGGGTGAGGAGGGGCCTCCAGGGCCATGGGAACCGTGAGTTACTCGGGAGGGACAGCAGAGACCTGGGGCGGGGACAGGGAAAGACAGGCTTCCGGAACACAGAGAAAAATGGAAACAACGGTAAAGCTGCTCGTTCAGCGTGTTGGTGACAGAGCGTGCTGTCTCCTCCGGACGACAGTTGTCCTGTGGGGGCGTGTGCACATCACTGTCAAGCCCCACAAGCGTGGCCACGTGGTCAGTGTCTGGGATACAACCCCTACTCTACCAGCCAGCCACTGACTAAGTAATTGTGCTTGGCAAGCTGTCCGGACCAGTGGCCCTGATAAATGCCATGGGCGTCTATCTCCTGCTCGCACGCCTGTGGTTTCGTGGGGGGGGGCGGATGCTCTCAGCTGAGCTAGTTGGCCTTGACCACAACCCCGAGCAGGCCTGGGGCCCACCCCACCTGTGTCTCACCCCCAGCCAGGCTCTCTTACCAGGGGAGTCCCACCACACGCAGTGACACCGGCCTGCCCAGCTCCTGGGGGTCCCTGAGGATTCAGGACCAATAATTCAATCGACTGCAGACACCAGGTAAAGTCTCTGGCCCAAATGTCCTAAAAAATCAGGATGACGTCAGGCCTTTCAGTCCTGGTGACCCAGGGTCTCCGCTGAGCAGGAGGGCGTGTTAGGGGTCTCTGTTGGAACAGCGGTGGGGAGGCCTGGCCTCCCTCTGCTTAGGGATCCATAGAAAATATGTGGGTTCCTGAATCTTTGGGGCCAAGCTGCAGAAAGAGGCTGGTTCTGTTCGGGCCCCGCGAGCAGGACAACCCCGCTTAATTAAGCTCTGCTCCCGCTGCCTTGAAATAGGGTTTCCTTTCCACTCTGGCCCCTGGCACCTATGTAGCCAGAACTGTCGGGGGCTGCAGGCTCCTGAAGAACTATGGACATGGTCCAGCCTTGGGGACTGGCGTCCGCGTCCTCAGACCTGGTGCTTCAGCAGCAGTGACAGAGATCACAACCCCCATGACACCCCACCCCCCCGCCCCACCCCAGCACTGCCAATGCCAGTACGGCCTCACGGATCTCAGCCCGAACCTCACATCAGACTTGCAAGCTTTTCAGACACGGAGGCTGAGTGTCCTGCTAATAGGTAGCTGGTCGGCCAGACCGCCAGACCCTGACCCCACCTCCCCTCTGCCCATGTCCCTCCACAGAGACTCTGCTGTGGGTACACAGTGCATCTCAGACCCACGGGGTTCATGGTCTCACCTATGGCTGCAAACACCTACATGGCGCATGCCCCGTGCCAGACACTGTTCTAAGTGGCTCATGTACACTAACTCACTGGTCTGCCCCAGATGACCACAGGAGGTAGGTGCAGTTACTTGCCCCATTTATAGATGGGAACATGGAGGTGTAAAGGACGCAGCTACCTGGCCCCCGGTTGCGGGGCTGGCAGACAGCGGGGTCAGGCTTTGCCCCCACCGTCTGGGTCTGCCCTGAGCACGGCCTCTTGCCCTGGCCCAGCCAGGCCCACCTCTGCCCTGGTGACCAGGACGCCACATAAACGAGCTACTGAGACCCTTCCAGGGGTTCTCACGCTTGGCAGATTCTGGGGTGGACAGAGAATGGGGCACAGCCCTGCCCTCGAGGACCACCAGTCAGACAGGAAGCACATGGGGGGAACCCACACTAGGGGCATCTGGGAGGGAAGGTGGGCATTAGCCAGAAGGAGAGAGGGAAGGGGTGGGCGGGAGATGCCCCTTCGCCCCCCCACCCCCCCGCTAGCAGGGCTGGAGGGTGGCCATCCCATCAGAGGAGACCCTCTGGCCGACTTGTCCGTCTGCTGCTGTGGGCCTGCCCAGGATGCAGAGGAGACGGTGGCCTGAGACCAGGGCCGTGGGGTAACCCGTGGGTGCTGTCCCAGCCTCACACCTGGGAGCATCATGCCACAGCCCAGCCCCTTGAACTATACCCTGGGGGTGCGGAGGGGGCAGTGCAGCTGAGGAGCTGCCCCAGCAGGATCCATGCACAGCTCTGGCTCTCAGGTCCGTTCTCTGTGCCCCACTTCCACCCGGGTGCAAGGACTTTGGCCAAGTGAGATCAGGGGTGAGGGAAGGAAGGGAAGCCGGGCCCAGAGATGGAGAGGGGCAGGCCGGCAGGGGAGGCTGGGGAGTGAGGGGGGCTGGGCAGCAGGTCTGGTCACTTGGAGGCCGACGTGGGCACCGTGTTTGCGCGGTTTTCATGGTTTCCTGTTGAAGACGCTTATGCTGAGTTTATGAGGCCTCTTGCCCCGGTCACTCTTGTAAATGTGAAGTTATTCCCAAAGGATCTTATCTGGCACGACAAATGGACAGCATTATTGAATTTATTAACATTTAAATTAAAAAGTCTGAGACACATGGAGTTTAATTAACCAGTTTGCAAACAGTCCCCCGCCGGGGCCCCGTAAGATCACATTCTGGGAACAGCAGGGATTGGAGTCGGGTTACTTTTGGACAATAATAGTATTTTCAGGGCGGCTCCGACCAGAGGAGTTCCACGCTGTCCCACCTGTGGTTGTTCCTTAGAGATGTTCTGAAGCTGGAGGATGGTCACCGGTGCCGGTGCCAGCCGGGGCCATGCAGGGCTGCGTGCGTCCTCAGACCCCGCTCCTCCCGGCGTCCCCGAGCCCGTCTGGCTCCTGCTCCAGCCTGCGTGTTGTTCACACACCCCCAACCCCACCCCACGGTGCCCAGGTGAGCAATCTGTCCCCCTCCCCCCCACACGGTCTCTCACCGGCCAAGAAACCAGCTCAGGGGAGCCGTGGGCTCAGGGGAACGGTGGGCAACAGCACAGTTCTCTAGAGAACAAATGTCAGGTCCTGAGGCTCCAGGGCCGGGCGAACGAGGGCAGGAGGCGACCCCGCGAACCCCTGTCCTGCTTCCTCCTGCAGCGTCCCTGCCGCTGCCAACCTCGTAGAGTGGCGGGGGAGGGGGCAGGGGGTCGTGAGGTTCCTGCAGGTGGTCACCGCAGGGACAGCTGGCGTCATCACGACAGCCCCGTCCCGGAGCGGCTGAGCCCGGTCCCCGCCTCTGTGTGGACGTCCCAGAGCTTTTAGGGCCTAAAACGTGCCAACAAGCAAGACACGGGTGGCATAGTTGTGTGGGTTCCATCCTCTGCTCTCCCAGCAGCGTCCGACCGCTAAGCTGCCCGTCCTTGCCCACGACTCATGTGCCCAGGAGGCCGTCCCCGAGCCGTGCTGGCCTCCCTGGGTGAGCACAGTAGGCGGCCCCCTCCCTGCACCCCCCCCACGTGGACGTCCACACGATGCCCGGGGAGTCAGGGGTGCGCCTGGGCTCTCAGGTCAGGACCAGGATGTGGGCGCCGAGACCGGGGAGGGCTGGCCTGCTCGCCGGGTGAGGGCTCCGGTGAGCATGAGGGGGAGGCCGTGGCCCCAACCCCGCCCCTCGCTGCCCAGCAGGGCATGGTCACAGTCCCAGGTCCCCTGCACCTCGTCCCCGTGGCTGCAGCACATCCTTCCCGCACCTGGGCCGCTGGGTTGCTGGGTCGGCTAGAAGCAGGTGGGTCCTCTCCGTTTGCTCCCCTGTCCCTGGGTCCCTTGTCCCGGATCCTGCTGGTTCTGGAAGGTCTGCCTCATGGCTTGAGGCCAAGTTCCACTGTTAAAGAACCGTGACGCCGTCCTTGCATGGGGACCCCGCCGGGGGGCCGACTAGGACTTTAGGAGGCTACTTCCTCTTGTCTCCTGACCTCCTGACCTCCCCTGAGAGCTTCAGGGCTGGGACCTCCAGTCAGGGTGGGGGTCACGGCTACCAGAGGGACAGGGAGACCCTGGGGCCCAGGGCAGTGGTTCCTCTCACGGTGGGGGGCAGAAATGGGGGCCCCAGACTAGTGTTGAAGGGAGAACCTCCTGCCCCTGCCCCCTCCCCCTTACCTCTTTCTCCCCCTTCCTCTATCCCCCTTCCCTCTCTTCCCCATCCCCCCTCCCATCCCCACCCCTGCCCTCTCCTGCCCTGCCCTCTCCCATCCCTATCCCTGCCCTCTCCTCTTCTGCTCTGCCCCTCTCCCATCCCCACCCCTGCTCCTCCTTCCCCATCTCCCATCCTCTCCCTCCCCATCCCCTGCCCTCCCCAATGCCATCCCTACCATCTACCCCACCCTCCTCCCTATCTCCCCTGCCTCCTCCGCCCCCTAAGTGTCTGGGTTGATAAATGGTACCACCCACTGGGATGTGGACACTCTGGGGGCTGCGGGTTTGGAGAAGAAATGGTCTCTGACCGCCCCCCCTCCCCTGGGTCTCCAGTCCATGGAGGGGGGTGGTCTCCAGGAGCCACACGAGGAGGGTGCTGGCTGGAGCCACACGTGGGGGGTGGTCTCCAGGAGCCACATGAGGGGGGTGCTGGCTGGGGCCACACGTGGGAGGTGCTGGCTGAAGCAGGTGCTGCTCCTGGCTGCCCCCAGGCTCCTGGTTTGGGGCAGAAATGCCAGGCAGGTGTGGATCTGCTCAAGTCCTCAAAGCCTTATGGCAGGAGCTCGTGGGATCAGGGCCGTCCATCCACCCAGCTTCTCCCACCCACGGGCTGAGTTCCCCATCTCCTTACACATTCAGTTTTCTCTGCATAAGCTCTCCAGGCAGGGCCATCACACCGCATTACGGCTCTGCCTTCATTACCTCCGCACGCTCATCCATCACGCGGCTGTAGATGACAGAGGCCCCAGTCATAAGGCCCTGCATGTCCCTGCTCACAGCTAATGAGTATGGAGCTTGGGGACAGACCCAGCTGGTGCCGTATTTCTCCCGCCATCAGGAAAGCCCGCTCCCACCAACCCCGGGGCAGGATGGGGCAGGGACGGGGTCAGGACCAGGATGGGGCAGGGGTGAGGGTCAGGACGAGGACGGGGCAGGGGTGAGGGTCAGGACCAGGATGGAGTAGGAATGAGACACTGGAAGCTCTCTGTCCCTCCATTCCTCCTTCCCTTTTATTTTAACAATTATTTATTGTGCACACACCCCACAGTGCTATAAGAACACCTTAAATTTCAGGCATCCAATACTGGGATTTCCTTATTCTGTGTATATGAGCAACTGACTCATCACTTAGTGCTGGGTCAGTGGACGGTGTGTTAGCCCCGACTGGCCAGGAAGACCATAGCCTAGCACCCATGGGCCACTCCCATAGTCCCTGGTGCCCAGTGGGGTCTGGTACCACAGGGGATCCCCCTACCACCAGGGGAGGGTGGGCTTCACAGTCGGCCTAGCGGGGGGTCTCTGATCAGGAAGAAATGAAGGTTTCTGGTTTCTGGAAAACCAAAAAGCGGTTCTGAAAACACACATTGCACCTTTTCCAGTACCGCTGAGAGCACCCAGTGATGACCAAATTATGGCCGTGGAGGTTTGGGCAAACACTCTACTTCCTAGACACCCGTTCCTGTCCCCCCCCCCCCCAGTTCTCCTACTCTTAAAACGAGAAAGTTCTCAATTATTCTGCTTAAGAGAATAAAGACTGTCTGCGAAGATTTGGCCAGGAGGCTGCCTCCCAGCTTTGATTGTAATAGCAAAATATGGGAACTCATCTAAATGTCCGTCCATACCAGGAAGCTGGCAAGGTTCACGATGGGGCCTCGCATATGGATTGAAACGCCGGCCTCAGAATGGGTGGCAGCTGCTTTATCTGTGTGGGTCTGTCATCTAGCGAGAGAGGGAGTCACAGCAGAATCAGCTTCCAAAGCTCACGAACGAGGAGGTACAGTGCATTCTGTCTTGTTTACAAATGTGAGTCTGGCCAGATGGGTTCCTAGAAGGAGAAAGTGCCGGCAGGACTGAGACAGAAGACGTTTGGAGAGAGAAATAATGTTCAAGGGGCTGTCTCAGTGTGGAGGCTAAGAATTATGCTGATTTGCATTAAAAAAATTCTTTTTAATGTTTATTTATTTTTGAGAAAGAGAGAGAGACAGAGTGCGAGCAGGGGAAGGGCAGAGAAAGAGGGAGACACAGAATCTGAAGCAGCTCCAGGCTCTGATACAGAGCCCAAAGTGGGGCTTGAACTCACGAACTCTGAGATCATGACCTGAGCTGAGGTCAGATGCTTACCCGACTGAGCCCCCCAGGCACCCCTTGATTTGCATTTTTATTTCTCTGCATTTCTGACTTTTCTACAAGGAGCATGGGTGGCTTATGTAATAAAACATTAAAATTAGAAAACGCTGTAATGCACGCCAGTGCTCCGCGAAGCACCAATTCCAAGAGCACAAGGCAGAAACAGCCCCATGTCCGTCCACGGATGACTAGAAGACAGTGTGGTGTCTTCCAGCAGAGCATGATTGAGGCCGAAGGGAGAATGCAGTTCCAACACCTGCTGTCACACGGACAAACCCAGGAGACGCACAGGGAAGGGAGTCCAACACGGACAGGTACCCGTACGCGGACCTGGATAGGCGGGTTCTCACAGACGGAGGGGTGACAGAGGGCCGAGGGCCATGCGACCTGGCTGCTCTTTGGGAAGATGGAGCCCTGGAGGTGGATGGTGGGAGTGACTGCGCTTAGTGCCGCTCAATTTGCAAACAAATGGTTAAAACGGTAGATTTCACATTTATGTATGTTTTGCCACCAAACAAAGGGAATGACAGGACATGAGGAGGGGTTTTCCTGGTGGCAGCCCTTCTCTGGGTGAGGAAGGGAGGAGGGGGTGGCTCACCTCGAGGGACGGCTGTGGGCCAGGTCCCCGATGGCCCAGAGACAGGGCCCTGCCCCCCTGCATGCCGTGGAGACCTGGAAGCCGGCCTTGTTCTCACAAGGCTAATTAACCAAATGTATTTTCCTTGTGTGTGTCTGTGTTTTCACGTTAGGGTTTGCTGTGAAGAGGACATTAACGCTAATTAGACTCACAGCTTTGGACGGATCTCTGACTAACTGGTAAGTGATCCCTTCTGGAAGCGCCCCGGCCAGCGTGCTGCCCTTCACATGGAGCCACGCGTCTGTGTCTGGACTCTCTACACCCCAAGGCTTCACCGTGAGAAGATGTGTGAACCCACCAGAGACGTGACTCCAGAATCATCTCCTCCTGCCTCAAAGAGTTTGTAAGGCTCAGGTCAAGCTGAATGCCCACCGCCCTCCATCATGAGCCCTTTGCCTCAGTCGGACCAGGTCCCCTTCCACCCCCTCCACCCTGGGCCCCCTCCTCTGCCTGAGCTCGCCCTGGGAGACCCTTCGAGGGCCTCCAACCTGCCCGGAAAAGTGCCCCCCCGAGAAGGGGGCGCTCTGGCCAGGGCCCTAGTGGCCCTGCCCTCCCCGGCCACGGCTGGCTGGCTTTGGGTAGACTCATACCCCGAGAAAGCCGCCAGGGAGGCGGGGTCAGGCCAGGTCTGCCCCCTGGGACTCTGGAGGAGAAACATGCAGACAGTGGCTCAGGTAGCATCAGGCTTTTCCTGGTGCAAGTGAGAGACGACCCTCGCTCACCCCCAGGGCAAAGGTTTGGCAATTATATCGATTCTGGTCGATGTAGGAAGAGAGGCTTTGGGACTGACCGCTGCCCAGAGCAGCAGGGCTCCCGTCCTGGCCCCTCGGGAATCTCCCCCATGACTCCATGTCCCTCTTTTCATAAGTTCACATCCGCAGGGAAACGGCCAGCTCAGCTCGGGTCAGGTGTCTACACAGGGCCCGTCAGCCTGGCCAGCGGCAAGATCACGGGCAGGAAAGGTCTGGGGGCTCACACAGAGGCTCAGGGGTCTCCCTAGAGAAGAGGGCACCTTTGGCCTGATGGTCCTTTGAGAGGTGTGGATCCGGGCAGCTCTGGTGGGTGCGGAGCCCAGAAGGGCCGTCTTGGAGGGAGGAGGGACCCCTGTGCCCGGGAGCCGCAGGTGCAGGAGGTGAGACAGAGCGGATGGAAGGGTCCCCCTCAAGGCGAGGTTTGGGGTGGGGCTCCCACCCTCTGTGGCCACCCCCACCTGCCTTGGCGTCAGGGCTCCTGGAGACTGAAGGTCAAGGACTCTCTGCCCCTGTCGCGGGGGCCAGGCCAGCGTCCCTCTGGGAGCAAGGTCTGGGGAGCTTCACCTCCGTGGTGAAGGGACCCCGTTGTTCCCGGAGGGGTCGGCCCTGCTCACCGTCTGGCCAGTGACCGCCGTAGAGGACGTAATCCCCGAATTCTCCACAAGCTGCCCGTTAATGTGGCGGATGAGGTGGGGACAGGGTGGGAGCAGGGAGGTGGACAGACACCTGCCCCTGAGTCCATGAGATCCTTCTAGAATATCCTGCATTCCCAGCCGGGCTGATGTTGCCCCTGAAGAGGCAAAACTGAGGACGAAGGGCTCAGCTATTGCGAGACTTGTGGCTCACAGGCCACGGGACACAAACAGGTTCATGGTAAATCTGTGGCATTAAAGTTTCATGAAGTCAGGGACCTTGATCGCCACAGTGAAATGTCGGAAACGGTTCCTGAGGGGGTGATGGGAAAACGAGGAGAGGGCAGCATCCACGGATTTCCCTCCCACCCCTTTTCCCTGACCAGCTCGACCCCTGCCACCTTTAGTCCCCGTGCCCTGGCTGAGGCAGAGTCCTCATCCAGTGGCTGGAGAGCTTTGAGGTCCTGAGAGAGTGAGACCAAGGGGGTGTGGGGACACGGGGACACTGGGGACACAGGGGCAGTGGAGACACTGGGGACATGGGGACAATGGAGACAATGGAGACACTGGAGACACAGGGGACATAGGGACATTGGGTGCATGGGGTACTCGGGGACATCGGGCAGCAGAGACACGGGACATGGGGACATTAGGGACATGGGGGACACTGGGGCAGTAGGGACACCGGGGACCCTGGGGACACAGGGACACTGGGGACACGGGGACACAGGAGATACGGGGGACCCTGGGGACACCGGGGCAGCACCATGGGTGGGCCAGGCTGGGGACAGACTGTGTACCAGACCAGTGGCAGTGCCAGACAGAGAAGCTGGACAGGGAGAGAGGTCCCTGCCGAGCACAGACATCATGTCGGTCGGTGGCTATCAGGACCACAAGCAGAGGCTGACCTTTCCCGCCTCTCTCCATGCACAGAGCAAATTCCTGGCCAGGAAAGGTCAGCCAGGAGGCGTGTTACGTGCCTGGGGCTGGTGCCCTCGGAGCAACAGACGAGGTGCCCTTGAGGTGAAGCGGCACCGGGGAGGGGTTGTGGGGCAGCTCCTGTATTCTTGGTGTCATTTCCCGCTCTGGGCCATCCTCTGGGCAACAGAACCGTGGCTGCCGGAAGTCCGGCTAACCCCGGAGTGGGACCCTCAGACCCGAACGTGGTAGGGTTTTACCTGTTGGACACCGGGCCTTCTGTGAGAGGTGGCATTTCCAGAAGAATCCAGGACCCATGCACCTGCTAATCCATCTGCCCAGTGGTCTTGACTGCCCCACCAGCTGGGGTCTGGGGGAGGCCCATCCGGCAGCGAAGACTGACTGAGAAACAAGACACACAGGAAGGCAGAAGGAGGTGAAAATATCGCCGTCAGTACCACTGTGAAGGGCGAGCCAACAGGCTTGTTAACTGAGCCTTCAAATCAGGCTACCTGACCCGGTCATGGGGGTGCCAGACGCCCTCAGCCCCTCCCCAACAGCAGGGCCGGTGACACCATCGGTGTCCCCCAGGGATAAGGACACAGGGCTCAAGCCCACTAGGTTCCTTCCCACATAAGGCGGCCTCTCCTGCTTGGGGTTGGGAGCATCACACCTCCACCTGGGAACCCTCCACATTGCAGGTGCAGTCATTAGCTAACATGGGCTCGGAGTCATGACGGCACCTTCATGTCCATTGGAGAGTTTAGTTTCACCAGGTGGACGCTCTTATCGTCCCCATTTTACCGAGGAGGGACCAAGGTGCAGACCCCGTCCAGGGTCACATGGCCGAAGTGGGTGGAGCCTTGGGATCATGCAGGCAGCTGGCAGTGTCTGCTTAGCCTCCAGCACCCTGGCCGCGGCTCCTGCCTCAGGGTGGTGGGGGTGACATGTAAGGCGGTCTTCCTCATGTCACCGGACTTACACAGATAATCAGAAAGGGAGTCTTTCCCCCAGAAGGTTCGAGGGCTTTATCACTCTCCTGCAGCCCTCTCCTAACTGTTAGGTGCTCAGACCGTGTTTTCTAATCCCTTTTGGCGCCATCGTTGACCTTGATGTTCTGTCAGCAACAGCAGGAGACTGGATGTCTCTGTGTCACTTTTGTTGCCCTTGTGATGCACATCGGCCCCCAGGGTCCTCATTTGACTTTGGGACAGATTTGGACATGTGTGCAGGATCGTGTGGCTACAACAGCCCCCATCTGTGAGGGACTGAGGGAAGGTGCGGGCAGGTGACAGCCAGCAGCGGCTCCTTGGTCCCCTTTCCCGAGAGAAGGCAGCGCTTACGGCCCCACTCAGCAGGTGTCTGTGGGACACGGACACACGGATAACACGGACCCCCCGAGTGTCCCAAAGGGGGATTGTGCATCAGCAGAGGAAGGTGTTTTCAATTTGGTATGTGTGTCAGCAACGGCAGGTAAACCCGCGGGGGAGCTCCGGAGGACGCAGATGCCATGTCAGGAAAGCTGGGTCTGGACCCACGTCAGGGAGGGCTTAGAAGATGGAGTTCATTTTATGCACGATGGGGAGCCACTGATGGCTTTGGATCCTGAGCCCCGAGTGAAGAGGGCACGTGTTAGAAGTTCAAGCAGGGGGGCACCTGGGTGGCTTAGTTGGTTAAGCGTCTGACCTTCGCTTGGGTCATGATCTTGCAGTTCGTGGGTTTGAGCCCCGCGTCGGGCTCTGTGCTGGCTGCCAGCTCGGAGCCTGGAGCCTGTTTCGGTCTGTGACTCCCTCTCTCTCTGACCCTCCCCTGCTCACGCTGTCTCTCTCTCTCTTCTAGAAATAAAATAAAACATTAAAAAAAAAAAAAAAGAAGAAGTTCAAGCAGGAAAGGCTGATACGAGGGGCAATGCCCCGTCCCGTGTAGCCGTCTAACAAACCAGACATCAAGTTCTACCCACAAACCCTAGCTAATGACTTGCTTCCTTAAATGTATGTAGAAGCAGGAGGAAGTCCCCTCCAGAGTTCTGGTGATGCAGTTTGAGTTCCACATTGGGAACGGCTCTGCTCACAAGGCACGCGGCACGTGTACTGCAGAAAGACGGGCTATTTTTCGCCAAGACTTAGATTGAATTCAGCCACTGTATGTCCCAATGTGCCTTTGAGCTGTTACTCTAACGCACGAGCTTTGACCTCTGTGGTGACATGGAAGACAGACACGTGTGTGAGACTCGCTTCCAGATGTCAGTGAAACTATTTGTATCTGAATTTGAGTTCCTGCTGGTCTGACAGTAAGAGCACCAAGGGGGTGCCCCGGTGTGGCTGAGACTGTTCCCATAATGGGAGCATAATTGGCCACAGTGGCTCCGTGGAGACAGCAGGGTCTTCTGGGGGACAGGAGCCCCTGTGAGGCCACCCGGCCCCTAAAGCACTGAGGGAGGAAGGGACACCATGTAGACATCTCACCCCTGGCTGTGGGGATGAAATCCGCAGACTTCCCTTCCTCCTTCGGGAACGTGCCCAAGGGCAGCCAGCAGTGAGCCGCGCTGAAATATGCTTCAAATACACACCAGGCGACGCTAATATCCTCTGCAGTGACTTTTCAGGTGCCGAAGGGGGAATAAAAAACAATGAATGCTAATTAGTTTACATTAATCACAATTGTATCTCCTTCTTCCTTTTTTTCTTTCCTCCCAGAGCTTTTAAGTGTGCGGAAACAGGTCATTCAAATTTCACCCTGTTTTTCAAAAATTAATAAGGGCCATACATTAGCGTAACATCCTGCCTGCTTCATGGAATATATTAGCCAAGGTTTTAACTGCTGAAATTATACAGTCATAAAAAGATGATTTAACAAAAGCAATCATTTCATTTGCATTCTGGGCCCGCCTGCACGCACGGTACTTGGTGAGGGTGGTAAATTACGCCAAGGTGCAGTCGCTAATTACATTTGCGAGGGCGCCTGAGGACCCCGGGCTCCAGGCCTTCAGGCTCCAAGCAGATGCTGTTGGGGGTCCAGAGGACCAGGCCTGTTGGAGGGGAGGATTACAGATGACGATGGCGCCCCCTCTCTGTCCCTGTGCCCAGGGCCTGTCTTTCCTGGAGGGACTCATTATGGGCTGAGATAAGGGAAAATTAATTGGCGTGCTCTTTTGTCAAGTGCTTCCGCGGTGTTTGGAATCATTAGAGCAGTCTGGAGTGGCGGCCTCAGTGTCATGGGAGAAGGGTGATTTTATTTCTGTCTCCCACATGGGACAGGACGGCAGGTGAGCGCATGTCACCGGGCGCAGAGAAGGGCTCGCGCCATCGGGCTGGTTCAGCGCACTCTGCCTGGGAGCATCGGGCCTGCGCTGGTCAGTTCCACACCCAACCTTCAGGTGTAAGTTCTGGTTTCCCCAGTTAATTGTGCCAAGTGTCCCTACTGTCCCCTCCTAATGAATGGCCCCAACTTTGTACCCTGGGGCCCCCTGCGATGTGTCCACAAGGCCAGGACTTCAGAAATGAGCCTGTTTCTTTTCCACTGATGAAGCCGCTCATGTTCCCTGGGAGCTCACTTAGCTCGTGTTCCAGAGTTCAGAGAGGTCTCCGGGGACAGAGCAGGGCCAGCTGTGTGTGGGAGGGACCATGGGTCCCAGCAGCTCCCTCACGGTCCAAGCCGGGCTCCGGAGGGAGGGGGCAGTGCCCAGGCAGTGGTTAGAAATGAGGAGGGTGTGACGTCCTGCACTGCAGCCTTGGGATACAAAAATCCGTACCACTTGCCACATGGACCTTCCCATCTGTCTGGGGGCCAGCTCAACTGGGGAGGGCTCCCTCAGTGCTGAGTCCTTGGTGCTGGGTCCTTGGTGCTGGGTCCTCGGTGCTGGGTCCTCGGTGCTGAGTCCTCAGTGCTGGGTCCTCGGTGCTGGGTTCTCGGTGCTAAGTCCTCGGTGCTGGGTCCTCGGTGCTGGGTCCTCGGTGCTGGGTCCTCAGTGCTGAGTCCTCGGTGCTGAGTCCTCGGTGCTGGGTCCTCAGTGCTGGGTCCTCAATGTGATCTCGGTGCTGGGTCCTTGGTGCTGGGTCCTCAGTGCTGGGTCCTCGGTGCTGGGTCCTCGGTGCTGAGTCCTCAGTGCTGGGTCCTCGGTGCTGGGTTCTCGGTGCTAAGTCCTCGGTGCTGGGTCCTCAGTGCTGGGTCCTCGGTGCTGGGTCCTCAGTGCTGAGTCCTCAGTGCTGGGTCCTCAGTGCTGAGTCCTCGGTGCTGAGTCCTCGGTGCTGGGTCCTCAGTGCTGGGTCCTCGGTGCTGGGTCCTCGGTGCTGGGTCCTCAGTGCTGCGTCCTCGGTGCTGGGTCCTCGGTGCTGGTGGCTAGAGACCCAGCATAGGTGGGCTCAGGGTCTGGCAGTGGGCAGGAGAGGCCAGGACCTCAGGGAAGAGAACCCTTCCTGGGTGTGGGGGACAGAGGGTAGCCGGGTCATGGAGCCCTCAGACCCCGGGTCACAGTCCGGCCCTAATGCTGCAGAGAAAGCATGTGTGCTACTCAAAAACTGCTTCCAATCTTTTCAGAAGATACGGGAAAAAATATGGGGGTTGGAGATGGGCAGACCCGGGGCCAGATTACGGCCTCGCCTCTCGCAGGGTGACCCGGGCACAGCCACTTTTCCCAAATAAAGTATGTTCACTCACAAGGCTGTGGTGAGAGTCCGGACGACGAATACACGTAAAATGCCTGGTGCAGAGGCTGCCGTGCGGTCGGTGCTAATTCGGCCAAGCTCACGATTGCCGTCTGCCCTGGTCAGTGGTCGGGAGTCTCCCACGTGCGTCCCGGGCCCCGGCCCCTTTCCTGGCACTCAGCCGCCCGCTCCCCTCAGGGGGAGGTCCCCCCAGGAGAAGTTCTGTGCAAGAGGAAGGGAGCCCACAGGCACGGGAGCCCGGGTCTGTTCTCAGAACCAGCACCACCGGCACCACCACATTGAACTGTGCGGAGCCCCTACAGTGTGTGGGACACATCCTGGGACCTGGGCTCAGACTCGCTCAGTCTCTGTGAGCAGAGCCAACGCTGGGAGCCGTCCCCGTGGATGCTGTCCCCGCGGGCAGGGTCCGTGGCAGAAACCCTCGTTGTTGGCATCTGAGCCACGAACATGTTCACGGGGATCATGACCAGGCTTTCTAGACGTGGCTTTTTGCAAACCATCTGCCTGGCTTCAAACAGTCTGAAGGTTTTAATGGGCCCAACATTGTGGGGCGGAGGCCGCGCTCCCCGGGGCTGTGGTTGGCGCAGTGTGGCACCCCCCTCCCATGGGATGGGTGCTCTTAGCTGTGCCTCCTTGCCCCGGAGATGCCCCAAGAGCTGGCAGACGCTTTCTTAACAGGACGCAGACGTCCGAGACTCTCCAGCCTCACTCCCTTCCTCTCCCTGCATCCACAGGGGCCACACCTCTCCTCCCCTCTATTCTTCACACCCTCTCCTCTGGAAAAATCTCTTGCCGTCTCGGTGTGGGCTTCCTGAACTCACGGTTCTGGCGGCAAAGCTGGTTCAGCTTTCCTGGGGCCTCGGGACCAGCCCGTCTTTGTGCTGAATGTGAGATAAGACGTTTCCTCTTGGCGTGTGTCTACCCTCTGACTGCTCGCAGATGCCAGCCTGGGTCAGAGATGGAAACGCCTAGAGCCTGCTGGCCCAGAGCAGCGCACCTGGTCATACAGAGATAGGGTGAGTTAGAGGCTCCAGGAGAAGTCATCGTTTAAAGGAGGCTCCGCATACCGAAGCCAGGATTTGAATGCTGGGGGAGCACACGTGTGGTGCTTTGTCATAAATGATGCGACAGATTCTTACTCATCAGCCTGACAGCAGTGGAGGGAAAGAAGTGACACGGGTCGCTGGCCAGGCTGCTTTGTGGTGTTTAGGGCCCGAGCTGGGGGCAGCGATGCGGACAGAAGGCTGCTGTATCCCTGTGGCTCATCGGCACAGAGCTGCCTTTCCCAGACCAGAGCCCTGTCCTCACCCTGGCTGCCCTCGTACCCCCGGCTGTCCCCTCTCCACCCACCTGCCAGATTCCAGCCCTGTGTCCCCATGGCTCTGCCAGCTGCGCTCCTGTGTCCCAGGAGCCACGTGGGGTCAGGAATCCTGCCTCCCTCCCGCCCTGGCCTCCTCCAACCTGAGGGTGTCTGCCTCTACTGCCTGCCTTTCAGTGCAGCCACCTCTCTTTTTTTCTTTAATGTTTATTTTTGAGAAAGAGAGAGAGCGAGCATGGGCAGGGGAGGGGCAGAGAGAGAGGGAGACACAGAATCCAAAGCAGGCTCTGGGCTCTGAGCTGTCATCACAGAACCCAACTCGGGGCTCGAACCCATTAATTGAGAGATCATCACCTGAGCTGAAGTCAGATGCTCAACTGATTGAGCTGCCCAAGTGCTCCTCAGTGCAGCCACTTCTCAAAGTGTGACCCAGCAACCTGCTTGTTGGATGCAGGGGTGCCCCTCCTCGGCACCCTCCTCCCTGCTTCTCCTTGGTAACCTCCTCCCTGCCCCTCCCCGGTACCCTCCTCCCTGCCCCTCACTCTGGGGCCAAGCCTCACTTGGGATGGTCTGCACAGTGAGGACAGTGTGTCACCTCTACAGGAAGAGGTCTCGGGGCAGGGGACTCGGTGGCACCCAGGCCCCTCTCCTCTCCGGCCCCTGCTCTGCCCTTCCCAGCAGGTGAGCTTGTTTCTGAGTCAAGGTGACAACCTTTGTGCCAGTGAGTCCCAGACCCGGTGACACACTTTCTCCCGTGGAAGGGCACTGTGACTGCCATGGCCGCCACGGCTGGCTCAGGCCCCTAGCCCCTGGGGTCAGGGTGTTCCCAGCCTCCCCAAAGCCCAGGGTGAGCTGTTGGCGGTTACATGACTAAGATCTGGGATCTACGATGGCGGTAGCTGGTGGGAAGGTGGCTAGTAGCGTGTACCTAAGGGCGAAGGTAGGGGTTCGAATCCACATCACAGTTTCCATCCTGGTGTGGAGTGAGGCAGGGTCACCCAGGGTGGGAGGGCTGTGGGGCACGGTGGCAGACACTAGACCTCGCTTCTCTCCCGCTGGCCGCAGCTCCTGGGGGACCAGGCTGGCCACAGGGGGTTCAGTGGGGCCATGCATGCCTGGGACTTGTCCCTTCCTGCGGTTTCCAGGACCGGTGGCCATGCCTCGCCCTTCGTGCAGCACGGTGGGTGCAGGGGGCTGAGGTTTGCATTCACTGATTTCGAGTCTAATTCTGAAACTCACTTGTGCTTTGATTCAGCACGTAGTTGCTGAGTGCGTATTTTGTGTCGGGTGCCGTACTAACAACTGGGCTCTAAGAACTAAGAAGAACTCTGTCTTCATGGAGTGTGTATGTAGTCTGGGGGTGGCGTGTGACAGCTCAGAGCTGGGGATGTTCCAGATTCATCCCTCCATCTGGGGGTGAACAGTGGTGCTGGGCTAGGAGATGCGGGTGGTTTGTGGCAAGGACAGGAGCCACGATGAGCTTGGTTTGGGCCGGGCCGGGCATGAGCTCCAGGCAGGGTGTCTTGGTGGGGGGACCAAGGCCTCACATCAGGGGGTTTGTGTCGCTCACGAGAGAGGCTGGACCCAGAGCAGGGACTCTGGGGGGGGGGGCCTGTGTGGCGACACCAAGGCCTTGAGGATGTTGAGGTCACCCACAAAGTCTGGCGACACCGTCTCCAGACAGCCTTTAGCGCCACTCACTCCTCCATGTGGCTGTCTTGGCTTCCCGCTTTGAGTCTAAACTTCTGCTTTCTCATACGATAATATCCAGCCCCTTCCCAGCTGCCAAGGGCCGGAGACCCAACTCGTGCCCAAGGAGTGTTGAATATGGTCTCGATGGGGTGTATTTGTTCAACGCCAAGAGGTGGCTTTTCCACACGCTTGGGCGTGTGTGTGTGTGTGTGTGTGTGTGTGTGTGTGTGCGCGTGTGCGCACGTGTATTCCTGTCCCTCCTGCGCATTTAACCTCGAGGCTACTTCCAGACTAATGTTGGGAAAACCCACACCTCCCCTAGTCTTTCGGTCACTCCGACATAGGGATGGTAGCTTGTCACAGAGTCACAGAAAATACTATTTTCTAGTTGCTGCAGCCCATGCACTAGAGGTCCAGCCCTCCCTACCCTCCGTGGGGCAGCCCCAGCTGGCCGCGTGGGCAGTTGCTGGAGGGCCAGCCCTGAGCAGGTGGAGGCAGCAGGTGTCATCATTCCTGGAAACCAGCCTCGGGCAGCCCGGAAGTCCCAGGTGTTCCCACGAGCCCTGCTCCTTGTCCTGGAGGGCACCCGGCTGACCCCCCACATCCATGCTCCCACAGAGGGATGGTGGGGAGCAGTTTAATTAGGCATCTCTGAGATTCCTGACACAGGCAGCACGCCCTCAGGGTGCCTGATGTGTGAGCTTCTGGGTAGTTGGAGTTATTTTTGGCACCACAAGAAACCGGCTCCTGAGGGCTGAGTCATTGATCTTACGGGGTGCAGGGAGCCTGTGTTGTAGACGCTGCCGTCCCCTCCTGACCCCCCTCCCCCACCTCCAACCGTGCTTCCTAAGCTATTTTGAAACAGCCGTGGAAAGGTTTAGAACTGGTTCAAGTTCAGTAACAGTGAGGAGTCTCGCTCACAAGGGTCTGGGAAGCTGTGGTCTCACGGCCCCAAGGACAGGACAGGGCTGAGCCCCCCCACCCCCCCACCCTACAGACGGATCTTCCAACACCTCAGAGGATAGCTCAGATTTTATTTTAAATGTAATTTTGACATGGCTTCCAATTTACAGGGAAGTTACAAGGCCAAGAATGCCACTCAGATTCAAGTTCAAGTAAATGCTAGTCTTTTACTAGGTCTGTCCTGCCACGTTCTCTCACATCTCGTGCCTACAGCAGCAGGACTGAGGCAGCAGTGTCGTCCATCTGCACAACGGAGGACACTGGCTACATGTCCCCTTGTCCCCTGTCTGGTCTCTGTCACCTCCTGTGACTTCCAGCAGCTGTTGAGCATCTGCCTGTGTTCACGGTGTGGACATTTCTGAGATTACAGACCAGCAATTTCGCAAAATGTCCCTTACCCATGTCTCGTGTTTTCCTTGAGATCGTGGTCCGGTGGTGGTCACTGGGACCCATGTGAGGAGGCCTGTGTCTCTCCAGACTGCAGGTGTGGCTTTGATCACCCGGTCAAGGTGGAATGGGCCAGATTTCCCTGCAGTAGTAAAGTTACTGCGTAATTAGTATGCCTCTTGTGGGGAGAGGCTGTGAGGTTATGAAGAAATCCCAAATCTCATGCCGGCTGTCAGGTGCTGCTGTCCTAAATCTACTCTTCCTCTGCCACCTATGGGCTGGCTTTCCGCCAGGAGGAGATTTCCAGCCCATCTATCTGTTTATATCTTCTCTGTTTTTAAAAACAAGCTGTCAGCACAAAGTGAGTCCTGCTCACTGGAGACCCCGAGGCGCTCCGGCAGCATCTGTCTATCTGTCCAGAGTCTGGTGAGCAGGGGTCTGTCTGCAGGAGCTGAGCTGCACTGGGACTCGGGGTCATGGGGTTCGCATGGGACCCCGAGCAGGACAGAGCAGTGGGCAAGGGCTGGAGGGGTGACGGTGTCCTGCGAAGGGCAACGAGTCTGAGAATCCACGAAGCGGGCATGTGTCCCCGATGGAGCAGGACCTGTGGTCCACACACACCTGGGCTGTAGGGCCTTAGGGCCTCAGCAGTGGAGGGAGGGGGGTGCCAGGTCCCTATGGGCAGTGCCAGCCTCCCTCATGAGGGAGCGGGACAAAGCACTTCCAAGGCCACTTTGCAGGAGTCTAAAATCTCTCGTGAGGATGTCCAGATAAAAGCCATTGGTCTGGACGGCACCTTGTGCTGGAGCTAAGGCCCCGGGACACACGGTCCAGCCCACCCTGTGCCCAGCATCCTGTTGGCCAGGCCTGCATTGCTGGGAGCGGGTGTCTGCTCTGTGAGAATGGCAGAGAGACACTCCTCTCCAGGGTCACGTAGACTCAGAACGAACTCACTCTGAAAGGGGCAATTGCATGGATCGGGGGACACAAGAGACCATTTTCCCAAGGGTGGGGATGGAGGTTGCTTCACCCACTGACCCCCCCCGTCACTGTACGGGGAGCAGCCAACCGCACTTTGGCTCACCTGAAGCCCAGAACGTTATCATCTCTGGCACGTGAGGGGATTCTTTTTTTTCTTTTTTCTTTTTTACTGTTTATTACTTTTTAGAGACAGGGTACAGAGCGTGAGTGGAGAAAGGGCAGAGAGAGAGGGAGACACAGAATCTGAGTCAGCTCCAGGCTCTGAGCTGTCAGCACAGAGCCTAACACGGGGCTCGAACTCACAAGCCGTGAGATCAGGACCTGAGCCGCCCAGGCATGAGGAAGTTATTCCAAAGAGAACTGACGCTGGTGTTACTGCATCACCAAAGCAATGCCAGTAGATGAGCTTCCACTGTGTCCAGGTGTTGGGTCTCATGCAGCGCTGCATGTCCTTCTGCGGGAGGAGACGGTCCGGAAGCTGTGAGTTGAAGCGCCATTTTCTGCACCACCGTCTGGGCGTCAGGCTTTTGGAAACATACCTGGACTCACAGCGTGGCCAGCATGCTCGTAAATGCTGCACCTGTGGCGCTGTCATGGGAGCCTCGAAGCAGCAAGGCACAGACCTGCTGCAGGGCTGGTGATGTCCCGGGCCCCCAGACACCTGCCCTGGGGCGCCTCTCTCCAGTCGGCTGGCCTGCAGCCCCTGGAAACCTCCAAGCCCGTGCAGGGGCCACCGCGCCTGGGACAGGGACTCATGTGTGCTCGCGGGACAGCTGCTGGAGCCCTGACCTGGCCGGCAGGGACCTGCCCACAGAGCTGCGACGACTCAAATTCAGGAAATACGTGTTGGCAGTGACACCAGAACAGGTGCTCGGGGAGGAGAGCTCAGGAGACGTCAGCCATCCTGCCTTTGAAAGCAGGTCAGCCTGGGGGCGCCTGGGTGGCTCAGTCGGTTAAGTGTCAGACTTTGGCTCAAGTCATGATCTCATGGTTCATGGATTCAAGCCCGGCGTTGGGCTCTGTGCTGACAGCTAGTTCAGAGCCTGGAGCCTGTTACAGATTCTGTGTCTCCCTCTCTCTCTGACCCTCCCCTGCTCACGCTGTCTCTCTCTCTCTCAGAAATAAATAAAACGTTAAAAAATATATTTAAAAAAGAAAGCAGGTCAGTCTGGCTAGGGATCGGCTGATACTCGCTGGGGAGAAATGGTGAGGATGGGTGTTTGGTTGGGGGCTCAGAGCACACTGCTCGATGCTCAGAGACTCTCAGATGCTCTGTGTCCTCATCTCAGATGGAGAACAGAGTCTTGCCTTGTAGTTTCCTGTACAGACTGACAGGAAACGGGGCTTGGGCACCCACATCATGGCTCCAGGGGCAGCAGCTGGGCGCTCTCACCTTGTGGCCTCCTGGCGAGCCAGGGTGGTCATTGTGCCCCATTTACAGGTGTGGAGGCCCAAGGCCAGGGAGGCGAGGAGGCTGCTGGCTGTCGGCTGCTGACGACAGCAGGCTGCCCCTGAAGCAGGCCAGTCCTGACCCTGTCCTCACCCACACACAGCCGGCCTCATGGCTCCTGATCACCGATGGACAAGACATACTCCACATCTTCTTAGCAGGCCCACCGCTAACGGCAGAGGCTCTTACTCTGTCCAATCCCCTACGTCCATTGCCTCCAACCCCACTGCTCCCAAACAGCTTCCTTCACCTTCAGCCCGCTATGAGCACCCTTCCAGAAACTTCTCTGCCTGAGACACTGGAATGCGGCAGAGAGCCTGGAGAGCCTTGTTCAGCCAGTACAGAGGGGGGCTGGCTTTTCGTTTGGGCTGCAAATGGCTAGGGGACGGGCCCAGCCCAACCCAGTTCCTCGGGCCCCTTTCTGCTGCAAGTGGGAACTCGGGGGTGTTTCCTGCCTTCCTCATTCCTCCAAAGGCCCCAGACTCACGTTGGGGTGCAGAGGAAGCCACATCGGCAGGATGCCTGGACCACCCATGTGTTCTCGGGTTCCCTGGAACGCGAGAGCGCATGCACAGGGCGCACTTGCTGTCCCCCAGCCATCCCGTCCGGTGAAGGTGACAGCTAACTGGCTCGCTGTCCCCAAGCTGTCCTGTCTGAAGGTGCAGCTGACTGGTCATGCTGGGCGGAGCTCTGCCAGCTCAGGGGATGGCTCCCTCCCAGAGCCCAGGGTCAGCTGTCCGCTGGGGGACTGCCATTAACAAGGTTATGTCAAATGCACACATCACATTCCTTCTCTTAGAGCAAGGCTATTTTTCAAACACTAAGCACAAATAATTATTCAAGAAACACTTTGCAAAGACAGCATTGTAGGAAGACTGTACAATTCAAGTCTATTATAGAAGCTTTTACAAAAAGCAGGAAATGTGGGGGTGGGGGAGGTGCTGTGCTCTCTCCTTCACACACACCTGGGCCCCGTGGGGGTGGGGGTGGGAGGGCGCCTGCTGGACCCGTCCCCGAGCTGTGTGACGGGCTTCCCAAGTGCAGGCCGTCAGCTCCGAGATGCCCTTGGACTTGAGCAGGTCTGACCACAGAGGTAAGAACCTAAGCCCTGTTTTCCTGGTTCTGAGACGGGAGGATGTGCGGGAGCAAGTGGCTGAGTCACATCTTAGCATCTCCCCCTGCAGAACCTTTTGACACTGGTGCCTGTGACCTTGGCAGGGGTCTCAGTGACAGAACGACACCAATGTAGGCTGGACAGGCCACATCTGGGGTGAGCAGGGTCCCCAAAGTGGCTTTGCAGGACACACTTGAAGCCTAAAGCCGCTGCTGAGTGAAGAGTTTCTGGAGTTTCACCCCAGGAATCACCAGTCTCCCGCCAGACCTCCGTCCTGCCGTGAGGCCCTTTCCAGGGGAGGAAGCTGAGCTCGCCGTGGCTTTGTCCTTCGTGGACGGTCGGTGAGCCGGTGAGGGCAAAGCCTGTGTTTAAACCTGGCCCTGCACCCCCAGCCATCGGCCCCTCGACGGGAGGATGAGCTGTGCCTGTACTTGTACTTGATGTAAATGGAGTCGTGCAGGGAGCACGTCTGGTGTCTGACGTCTTCCTTCCACCATCAAGCTGGTGAGATTCACCGCGAGGCTGGGACGGTTGTGACCGCTGGCTCTGTGCCACCCAGAATCCCACCGTGTGACTGCACCTTGATTTATTTTACCCATCCCACCTTGACGGACACTTTGCTGTTCCCGGTTCTTTATCAAAAGCATTATTAGGAATATTTGAACTTTGAAGGTTTTAGGAAGAATGGTCTATGTGGATAATTACAGCCTCTGTGAGTAATGAGTGTGGCAGATTTCCCCCCTTCTCACACCTTCTATCTTTCATTTCTTTGCTTTTTTCCTCCTGATTTTTCGAAGCCTTCAGCATTAAAATGTTTGCTGTAGCTTTTTGGTAGATGCCCCTTGATCATATTAAGGAAATCCCTTTCTATTCTGAGCTAGTTAAATTTTTTACAAGATCATGAATAGGTATTTTGAATTTCATCAAATGTGTTTTCTCCATCTATTGAAATAACCATATTGTTTTATTCTTTGAATATGCTAATGTGGGGAAAGATAATTACAGATTTTCTGCAGCTAAGTGTTATACTCCTGGAGTAAATCCAATGTAGTCAAGACATGTTATCTTTTTTTACAAGCACAGAATTCATTTTGCTATTTATGAAGGATTATGGCCTTTATGTTCATGAATGAGGCTTTTCTGTGATTTCTCTTTGCCACGTTTTTTGAAGTTTAGTACTAAAGGTATAGTGAACTCATAGAATAAGTTGGTGAGTCTTCTTCTTCTTTTTCTTCTCAAATGACTTGCATAAGATTAGCATGACCCCTGCCATGAACGTTTGGTAGAACTTCTCTAAACTCATCTGTGGCCAGTGCTTCTCAGTGGGAAAATCAAAAATTGGTTAGCTCATTTTAATGGTTTTGAGCTGTTCGAACATTCTATTTCTTCTCGAGGTGCTTTTATTAATTTTTAAATGTTTATTTATTTTTGGGAGAGAGAGAGAGTGAGAGAGAGAGTGCAAGTGGAGGAGGAGCAGAGAGAGAGGGAGATGCAGAATCTGAAGCAGGCTCTAGGCTCTGAGCTGTCAGCACAGAGCCCAATGCGGGGCTCAAACCCACAAACTATGAGAATCATGGCTTCAGCCAAAGTTGGACGATCAACCGACTGAGCCCCCCAGGCGCCTCTAAATATTTTATTTCTTTAAAGTAGTCTCTAGGGACGCCTGGGGGGACTTAGTCAGTTAAGCGTCCAACTTTCGCTTAGGTCATGATCTCACGGTTCGTGGGTTCAAGCCCCGCATCGGGCTCTGTGCTGACTGACAGCTTGGAGCCTGGATCCTGTTTCAGTCTGTGACTCCCTCTCTCTCTGACCCTCCCCTGCTCACGCTGTCTCTCTCTTTCTCTCCTAGAAATAAATAAAATATTTTAAAAAATTTAAAGTAATCTCTAGTGGGGCACCTGGGGGGCTCAGTCGGTTAAGTCTCCGACTTCAGCTCAGCTCATGATCTTGTGGTTTGTGGGTCTGAGCCCTGCGTCAGGCTCTGTGCTGACAGCTAGTTCAGAGCTTGGAGGCTGTTTCAGATTCTGTATCTCCCTCTCTCTCTGACCCTCTCCTGCTCACGCTGTCTCTCTCTCTCTCTTTCTCTCTCTCTCAGAAATAAATAAAACATTAAAAAAAATTTTTTTTAATGAAGTAATGTCTAGAGCCATGTGGGGCTGTGACTCTTTATTTTCAGCTCAGGTCATGATCCCAGGGTCGTGAGTGAGATCGAGCCCCCTGCTGGGCTCTGTGCTGGGTATGGAGTCAGCCTGGGATTCTCCCTCCCTTAACCTCCCCCCCCCCCAATCGCTTGCCTGCACATGCTGTCTGTCTCTGTCTCTCTCTCTCTCAAAATAATAAATAAACATTGAAAAAATTTCCCTTTTCTAACAGCAGGAAGCTTTCTTCTGGTCAATGTTTATTTCACATATCTTTTGCTTCGCACACTTTCTCGTTCTGGTATTTGACCTATCCCTGTGACTAGCACAAAGCTGAATTGTTAAACCTTCTGGTGTGATAATGTCAATCTAGTGTGTGTTGAGCTTAGTCCCTTTTCATTCATTGCGATGACTAATGTGTGTGTATCTCTTTCTACTGTGTTGTTGCTTTTCACTTTCTATTTATACCATTTTCTTCTGCCTCTTCACTATTGAAACTTCACATTTTTGCATTCTTTCTCCATTTTTTTCCTTCCGATTGTTTAGAAGTTATTCTGTACTTTATTTATATTCTTTCGTGGTTACCCTTGAAGTGTCACCCTGAAAAACTGCTGAACTCTGTCATAAGTCCCTCACTCCTGCCACCAAACCACACGAGGACTTCCTTCTTCAGCCTTTACACAGTTGTCCTGCAGTATTTTGATTTTCTCCTTTTAAATATTTTTATTTCTGTAAGTTCACCATGGGACTTAGATGTTGGTACTATTTGTTACAGACAATGTTAATGTTTGCCCACTTACTTACCTTTTGCATCTCAGATCTTTTATCCCAGGACCCTTTTCCTTTTCTTAGAGTGCAACTTTGAAAAGTTCCATTGGAGCAAGTCTGTTGCTGGTAAGCTCTGTTTCTTTTTCTGAAAATACCTTATTTCACTTTCATGAGTAAAGGTCCTTGTGCAGGGCGGACAGTTCTAGGCTGATGGGTTTTCTCTCGTCATTCGGAAGATGGTATTCTACTGTCTCTTGGCTTTGGTTTTTGCTGTTGAGAAAATTGCTATCAGTCTGCTATTCTCTTGAAGGTGATACATTGTTTTTTATTTTAACGCTTTTAAGATCTATGGCTTGGTTTTGGTGTTTGGCTTGTTATTGTAAACGTGTGAGGTTTGGATTTACTTTTCCTTTGCCTTGTTTGGTAATTGCCATGATTACTGTGCCATTACACTTGTGTTGTTCACTAGTTCTAGAAAAGTACCTTTAAACGTGGCCTCGGGGCACCGGGGTAGCTCAGTTGGTTAAGTGTCCTACTCTTGACTTTGGCTGAAGTCATGATGTCACAGTTTGTGAGTTTGACCCCACAGAGGGCTCTGCACTGACAGTGCGGAACCTGCTTGGGATTCTCTCTCTCTCCCTTTCTCTTTGCCCCTTCCCTCAAGCTTTTTCTCTCTTTCTCTCTCTCTCAAAATAAATAAACTTTTTTAAAAAGTTAAATTTGGTCTCTGCCCCATCATCTCTCTTCTTCTTTCCCAGACTGTGGTTTTATATTAGAACTTCTCACTGTCTTTCTTGTCTCTTAACCTCTCTTTTGCCCTTTACGTCTTTTTCTTGATGCCGCTTTCTGGAAAATTTCTACAGATTGATCTTCAATATCACGAATCCCCTCTTCATTTGTGTCTAATGTGCTATTTACCCCAACCTCTGAGTTTTTTAAATAGCAAAGACTGTATTTTTCATGTCTAAAGCTTGTGTCTTTTTCAAATATTCCTAGTCATATTTTCTATTCCTTTCCACTTGTTCACATCATGATTCTGTTATTTTCCTTAAGCATTTCCTAAGTGGCTATTCTCTACTCTGATTCTGAGAATTCTAAGATTTCAAATCTGTATGGGTGTGAATCTGCGTTATTCCTGCGGATTATCACTCAGTGTGATTTGTATCCTTGTGTGATGGTCTTTGCGAGTTTGTGCTGTGCTGGTCCTGATCTGTAGAAATCTCCAGAGCTTGAAGTGAGCACACTCCAGAGTGGGTTGTGCTTGCTTCTTCAGGAGCTGGGGACACTGCGGCCCTGGACCAGCATCAATCCCTGGTCTCTAAACTGGTCAGAGTCAGTATCTCTTTTTGACACGCTGTTACTTGGAATAATTTCAGATCAATGGTTCAGGTCTCTGACTGTGTCTGTTGTGTGAGTGCGTCTGGGTCTCCAAGCAGGTTTCCCTCACTTCTGTAAGCCCAGCAAAGAACTGCATTTTATGAAGGACATAGCTGTTCTGAAGCAGGAGGGCCCTCAAGATTGCTAGTCTCCCACACTGTGAGAAGTAGAAGTTGGGGCCTGTTTTGAGTAAATATAAGGGAGGGGTATGAGAATTCAGGGAAATGTGGGAATATTTCATTGCACCTGGGTGGCTTAGCTGGTTAAGCGTCCAACTTTGGTTCAGGTTATGATCTCCCGGTTTGTGAGTTTGAGCCCCGCATCAGGCTCTGTGCTGACAGCTCGGGGCCCAGAGCCTGCTTCAGATTCTGTGTCTCCCTCTCTCTCTCCGCCCCTCCCCTGCTCATGCTCTGTGTCTCTCAAAAAATAAATAAATATTTAAAAAATTAAAAAAAAAAACAAAGTGAGCCTAACTAAATGCTAGTTGTTGCTTGTGGCATCTACTTTCCCAAATCTCATCTTGTCATTGTCCTCTGGCTGCCTCATGAGTGTGAAGCTTGTTTCCTGAGCTCCAAGCGCTCAGCGTCCTTTCTTCTCGTTAGTATCTCAAGAACACCCTTGCCCATTCTGTAATGGCTTCAAGGGACCCAACTTGCAGTACGGACCAAGTATGACACTTGCTGTTGGAATGCTGTAGTGGACACGGAACATAGGTCCATGGGAAGGGCTTGGAACCCAGGTTGTCCTAGTCCAGGTCCTCCCTGGAACTTTCCATATTGGAGGTAGAGACATCTCCCTTCCTGGATCGCAGATAGAAAACACATAAGCCTGAGGTTCCTGATGGCTATCTCCTGAGCCATGTGGGTCTGTGGCCTTGGTAACACATGGTTCTTAGCTGAGCCTCAAGAAGATGTCTACAGAAGGATTACAAAGCAGTGGGGAGTTGCTGGCAGGCGTAGGTAGAGACAGCTGCAGGGGGACTCCCTCGCTGTGCCTTACCCGGGACCTTTACCACCGTCAAGGCAGTGGAAGGGCCATGCGCAGCTTTGAGCCATCACCACCGTCCACCCAGCACAAGTGATAGATAGGCCCATGGAGCAAGTAGGATTCAGATTCTCCTGGCGGGGTCCCTCCTCCCTTTTTAGAATGAGCTCACCTCTGCTTAACCTCAAAAGTGTCAGCTTGACAGTAAATCTGACCTCCTGGTTCCTTTGAGTTCGAACATCTGCAACATCAAAGTGAAACAATGGCTCCCTTTGAAGCATGGAAAAGTTAACTGGAAATAGAACTATAGAAAGGGACGTGGGTCTGGGGTAACGAGATGTGGACTTGGAAACCCCCAGAGCTTTCTGATTTCTGAGGAAGGCAAAATCAACGGACAATTGTTTGGTGTCTCAAAAAATAATTTTTAAAAAGGCCGTTATTGACTCTTGATTAACCAGGGCACACAGAAAGGAGAAGAATACAGTCCCACGTCATTTCAGCGGCCTTCCAAGCCCCAGAAGGGGGCTGAGAATGTTGAGAATACTCCTTTAAGTCAGCATTTCCAGACCCCCCCCCCCCAACCCCTGCAGAATCACTACAGGATTAGGATGGAGGGAGAACATTAATAAAAGCTGGTCTGATGTGGAATTAATTCAATTACACAGTCTGTGGAGAAACACTCAGATCTCCTGGAGCCAAAAGCAATTTCTTTAAAACCCCCGATGTCTTGCAGTTCAAATGCGGCTAATATCACTGTCAGTCTTTAAATTCTATAATGGCACATGTATGTATGCAACGACTTGACAGGAGGTAGCATTTCTCCCAAATTCTGAACGTGCTTGCAAATCACATTTTTTTTTAAATGAGAATTTGTCTAGCATTCGACTCCAGAAAATATTACATAGTAAAAGCGAACACGGCTTTCGCATTGTGTGTTCGCCATTGTTCTAGGTTCCTTGTACATATGAAGCTATTGAATCGTCACAGCCCTATGATTGTATACTCCAGCTCCTTCACATGGATGAAGAAACTGGTGCATGGATGGGTGAAGAGCCTTGCCCAAGGTTACTCATCAGTTGAGTGATGCAACGTGGACTTGCATGTGGGCAGTCTGGTTTCAAAGCCTGTGTTCTCACCACCACCACGGAGGGCCACATGATGCATGGAAACAGCGAGTGAGCCAGAAAAAAGTGGGTTCAGATACAGTACTAGTGTTCATGGTGGGAGCATCTCTGTGACCCTGCTCATCACTCAACCTCAGGTCCTCATTTGTGAAGTACTATGGTACTTGTGCCACAGAGCTTATAAAATTAAGGTAATTGGTAATAACTATAATATAATGATCATAATAAAGAAGATAATAGTGTACATCAGGGGCCTGGCTCGAAATAAATATTTCATAAGGTTTGGTTATTAGAAGGTAGGATGTTTTAATCCCACAGTTTTGATCTGAGAGGTACAGATCTTCTGTGACTTATGATGGGGCTACGTCCCAGTAAACTCATCACAAGTTGAAAATATCCTGAGTCAAAAATGCATGTGATACACTTAACCTACTGAACATCAGAGCCTCACGTACCTTAAATGTGCTCAGAACACCTTTGTCAGCCTACACCTGGGCAAGATAGTCTCACACAAAACCTATTTGATAACAAATGTTGACTGTCTGGGGTCATGTATTGGATGTACCGCACTAAACGTGAAAACACCAGTGGTCAGTGAATTGACTCTGTGATCTCGTGGCTGATGGTAGCACATGGTTTGCATCTCGAAGAACCGTCTGCACTTAAATACAGCGTGTGATTCAGAATGGCAGCGCTAGTGCGTTTTCCTTGATGGCATTTTCCAACCCAAACTCCCTTTAAGCCAATTCACTATGTGATCAGTTTTCTAAATGGTACAGTCAGTGCTTCTGCATTTTTCTATTTTGTTTTCAATTTATAAACATTCTTTGCATTGAGATTAATCATTTATTTGCCGGTGTTTTTGACAATATCAAACATGACCAACGACTGCCTCTGCTACTGTGGGCTTTCCTTTGCGGGAATTATTTCTACTAAGTTCGGTCTCCACCGGCTGAATTCTATGGATCTGGGCATTGTAAAGAAAATCTGGTTCTAGCCTGTAACTTTAATTAGTAACAACTTTTTGCTATTGTCACTTTTTGCCACAGTTGGGCTTACTTCATGTTAATAAATGTCTACTGTTTTTCTGGGGCAAATTTTTGAAGTTCTCATTGTCACCAACAAAAATGCTACTTTTTTCCAGCAATGAACAATGTCAGTTTTACTTTGTTTTGAGAAGGCTTTTGAGATAATTGCAGATTCACATTCAGTTTTAAGAACAAATACAGAGAGACCCTGTGTCCCTTTGCTGGTGTTTCCTGATCACATCTCATAAATTACAGTATAGCACACCCCCTCCCTGCCCCAGGACACTGACACTGACACAGTCCAGACATGGCACATTTTCATCACGGGTGGGGCCCTCCTGCTGCCTTTCATGGCCAACCCGCACTCTGCTCTGCCTGGACCCTAGGACCCTGCTCTGCTCCCCACTTCTGCGACCTGTCCTTTCCATGATGTTCTATAAATACAATCACACTCTATGTGACCTTTTGGGATTGTCTTTTTTCACTCAGCATAAGTCTCTGAAGACTCATCCAAGTTATCGTGTGTTTCAATAGTTGTTCCTCAGTGTGGATGTGCTGTAGTTTACCTAACCCTTCGCCCGTGGAAGGACACCCATGTCTCTGTCTCTGTCTCTCTCTGTCTCTCTGCTTGTGGACACCTGCTTATTCCAGAACTTTACGTTCAGTTGCCATCTTCCTCCACTGAATCGCTTTTGCATCTGTGTCAAAAATCTGGGGCACCTGGGTGGCTCAGTTGGTTGAGTGACTGACTTTTGATCTCAGCTCAGGTCCTGATCTCACGGTCCTCATCTCATGGTTCATGAGTTTGAGACCCGCACGGGGCTCTGCACTGGCAGCACAGAACCTGCTTGGGATTCTGTCTCTCCCTCTCTCTCTGACCCTCCTCTGCTTTCTCTCTCTCTCAAAATAAATAAATAAACTTAAAAATTTTAACCTAATTAGACATATTTATGAGCCTGTTTCTGGTGTCTCTGTTCTGTTCCACTGAGGCAGGTTGATACCACAGTCCTTAATGTCTTTTTTTTTTTTAATGTTTTTTATTTATTTCTAGGAGAGAGAGAGAGAGAGAGAGAGAGACAGCGTGAGCAGGGGAGGGTCAGAGAGAGAGGGAGTCACAGACTGAAACAGGCTCCAGGCTCTGAGCTGGCAGTCAGCACAGAGCCCGACGCGGGGCTCGAACCCATGAACCGCGAGATCATGACCTAAGCGAAAGTCGGACGCTTAACCGACTAAGCCACCCAGGCGCCCCAAGGTCGATACCACAGTCTTGATTATGGCAGCTGCATTGTAAGTCATGAAGTTGGGGAGACTGATTCCTCCCACTTGATTTCCCTGTTCTGAACTTGTTTTAGCTATTATGGGTCCCTTGTCTTTCCATATATATTTTATGGTGTTTTAAAAAAATTTTTGTTTTCAACATTTATTCATTTTTGAGACAGAGGGTGAGTGGGGGAGGGGCAGAGAGAGAGAGAGGGAGACACAGAATCCAAAGCAGGCTCCAGGCTCTGAGCTGTCAGCACAGAGCTTGACACGAAGCTCGAACTCACAAACTCTGAGATCATGACCTGACCTGAGATCAGACACTCCACTGACTGAGCCACCCAGGTGCCCTTCCATATACATTTTAGAATACCCTTGTCCATATCTACAAAAAAAACCTATCTAGGATTTTGGTAGGAACCGCAGTAAACCCATGTGAGTTTGGGGAGAATTGACATCTTTATGAAGCAGTCTCTGATGCACGGACAGTGTGACCCTTGTTTACTTAGGTTTTCTTTGATTTCTTTCATCTGCATTTTACAGTTTTCTGCAGACAAGTCTTATACGTGTATTGTCAGATTCATGTCCAGGTATTTTTTAAGCAATTGTGAATGGTACTTTTTTTTTTCAGTGACCACATGTTCACTGATTGTATAGAAATGGATTGGTTTTTGCATGTTGATCTTACACTCCGAGACCTCGCTGAATCCACCAATTAGATTTGTGTCAGTTCCTTGCGGTTTTCTGCATAGACCACTGTGTCGTCTGCACAGGGGTAGTTTTATTTCTTCCTGTCTAATCTTACCTATTATTTCCTTTCCTCTCCTCCTGGTCCCAGGTCGGACAAGAGCCTGGAGAGTAGATGTCCCTCCTTGCTCCTGACCCTGGATGATAGCATTCTTCTCTCACTATTGGGTGAAATGCTCACTGTATTTTTTATAGATGCTTTTTACCAAGTGGAAGAAGTTGCCTCTATTTTTCTGAAAGTATTGCTCATGACTGGGTGTTGAATTTCATCAAGGGCTTTTTGTTCTTCAGCCTATCAATAGATGAGTTACTAATACGGTGACTGATTTTTAAATATCGAATCAGCCTTGAATTCTGGAAATAAATTCCACTTGGCTGTGGTGTATGATTCTTTTTATACATTGTTGAATGCAACTTGCTAACATTTCCTTGAAGATTTTTATGTCTACGTTCAAAAGGGACGTCATCCTGTGGTTTCTTGTGGGTCTCATTCCGTTCTTATCTGGCTTGGTCTCATGGTGACATTCACTTCAGGACACGAGCCAGGAAGGGTTCCTTTCTCTCTTATTTTCTGGAAGACATTGTACAGAATTGATATCAATTCCCCTCTAAGTGTTTGTGAAATTCTTGAGTGAAAACTATTTGGGGGTCTGAAAGTTTGGGGGGGTGGGTTTTTCAATGATGAGTTTAATTTCATCAGTAGCTGTGACTATTTCACTGGGAGAGCCTGTGATTTGGAGGACATGGTTCATGTGGGGAAGTGCCAAGTTTCTGGGTGTAAAGTGGCTCATAGCACCCCCTCCCCATCACCCTTCCCATGTCGTTAGGGTCTGCGGCAATATTGCTGTTTTGTTTATGATGCTGGAGTTTGCATCTTCCTTTTGTCCATTTTATCCACGTTGGCAGAGAACGTGATCTTTGTTTTGTTTTCCTCTATTTTTTTTGTGTTTTCAGTTTAATCAATTTCTGCTCTTACCTTTGTTATTTCCTCCCTGCTCTGGGTGTATTTTGCTTTTTTCTAGGTTCTTGAGGCAGGAGCTTAGATTATGGCATTGAGATTTTCTCTTTCCTGAAGTATGAACTTAGTGCTTGATACTCGGCTGTCTCGGCACCATGTTAGCTGTGGCCAAGAGTTTGACATGTTTTATTTTCCTTAAGTTCAGAGTATTTTCTTTTGTTCTTTTTTTAAATTTTTTAATGCTCATTTATTTTTGAGACAGAGAGAGACAGAGCATGACTGGGGAGGGGCAGAGAGAGAGGGAGACACGGAATCCAAAGCAGGCTGGCTCCAGGCTCCGAGCTGTCAGCACAGAGCCCGACTCAGGACTCGAACTCATGACCTGAGCCCAAGTCAGACACTTAACTGACTGAACCACCCAGCTGCCCCCAGAATATTTTCAAAATTTCCTTTGAGACTTTGGCTCATGGCTTATTCAGAAATGTTCTGATTGGTTTCCAAGTGTTGGAGAATTTCCTGTTGTCACTGTTGCTGATTTTCTAGTGGGATTCCGTTGTGGTCAGAGAGCACATTTCATATGATTTCAGTTATTTAAATTTCTTGGCTTGATTTTAGGGCCCGGTATGGGTTCTGTCCTGGTATATGTTCCGTGGGCACTGGAAAAGAACTCTGTTCTGCTGCTGTTGGGTAGAACCTTCCGAAAATGCTGATTAGATCCTGCAGGATGATGGTGGTGTTGAATCCTTGTGTCTTTGCTGAGTTTTTATTTAGTGTTCCTATCAGCCATTGAGAGAAGGGTATTCAAGTCTCCAACTACATTCTAGTTGATTCTAGTGATTTGTCTGGTTCCACTGGTTTTTGCTTCGTGTATTTTGTAGCTCGGATGTTTGGTCATACACGCTTCAAGTTACCGTGTCTTCTTGCAGTTATTCTTCTCTGTCTGTGGTGGTTTTATTTTATTCCGAAGCACACTGTATCTTATATTAATTACAGCCGCTATTTTGCAAATATTTTCTTCTAATCTGTGACTTGTTTTCTCCTTCTTTTGATCAGGAATTGTTTTCTTGAGTTTTAGAAATTTGACTATGACGTGTCTCTATGAATTTCTATGAGTTTACCCTTTTTTGGGGTTCATTCAACATCTGGAATATGTAAGGCTAGTTCTTTCGCCAAGTGTGTAAAATGTCCAGCCCTGTCTGCTTAGTCCTCTTCCTGCCACAAAAGCTGGGTCTTTTGTCTCACGTGTTCGGGAAGCTTTTTTTTTTTTTCTCAGCAAATTTTCTGTTTCTCAGTTTGGATAATTTTTACTGTTCAGTCTTACACCTCACCGAAGCTCTCTGTCCCCTCCACTCTGCCCTTGAGTCCGTTCACAGAGCTGTGTTTCTGTTTTTATGTTTTCCAGTTAGGAACTTTCCATTTGGTGACTCTATCTTTTATTGCTTTGTGGAGCCTTTCTATTTGCCAAGAGTTGTTTTTCCCCCCGGTTTCTTTCAAGTGTGTTCCTAATTACTTGTGGAAGCAAGTTTATTGTGTCTGCTTGAGAATCTTTAGCTCTCTTTCCCATTTATCATCTTCATGTTGTCTTTTTCATTTGGCTTGAGATATTCTTGGTTCTTGGTGTGACAAGTGACTTTTAGTTGAAGCCTGGTCATTTTGAATTTCATAAGACTGGATTTTATGTGAACCTTCTGTTTTTCTGGCTTCCTCTCTCACTGCTTCCGAAGGAGGGAGGTTGAGGTCTCGTTCCTGCAGGGTGGGGATGGGAGTCCAGGCTCCATTGCCACTGTGGTGTATGTGGGGGGTTCCTCATCGCTGCTGGGTGGGGGTGGGAGTGCTTACTCCTTTGAGGCCACACGAGTACTCCCTGACTCCTGGGTGGTGACAACATTTCTCGCTATCCATGAGGCTTTGTCTTTCACCACCTGAGAGGAAGAGGAAGGGGCACTCTGTTACTGCATGGTGGTGGTGGTTGTGGTGATGGTTGTGGTGGTCATGGTAGGGGTGGGGGTGAAGGTGGTGATGGTGGGGGTGGTGGCCACGGTGGGGGTGGTGCACTGGGCTCTGGCACTATGCCAAACAGGCACTATGCCAAACAGCTTACATTGACTCTTTAATCATGCCTCACGAGTACGAATTATAACTCTGTTTTACGGATAAGCAAAGCCAGGCTCAGGAAGGTAACTTCCTCAAAGTAGCTCATTAGCTGGATCAAGGGGAGGTGCTAGTTTCAAGGGAGGTCTGGAACACCTTACACACTATGCCAGCACACTGGCAATGCACGTGGCATTGGGCTGGAATGGCGGATTAATTCGGGGAGAGGACAAAGCTGGAAACAGGGGCAAGATGTAGGAGCCCTTCTATGTTTCAGCAAAGGGGTGAGGACCCAAGTAGCCCTCGTTGGGGGAACCCAGGACAGGTGAGGACATGAGCTAGGGAGGAGAGTCTAGTTCCTATGACCTAAGTAGGAACGTGTGACTCTCACGCTGCCCTCCCAACAAAATCCCTTCCCAGGGGACAGTTCAGGTAGTTTCCACAGCACTAGTAAGGCAGTCAGGGCTATTGTCTTTCTTTTCTAACAACAAATGTTACACTAGGTGTTTTTAAAGAAAACCTTTAGGATTTTTTGATAGAAAGTTTGAGATGTGATGGGTTAAATTCTACTCAGTTTGTGGCTCCTTAATTTAAAAATGTCATGTTCCCAAATCATGCTGAGTCATTCATTCAGGGCTGGTCATTCACCATGTGCATAGACAGATGACATTGCCTACCCCCTTCAGGAGAGACAGGGGAGAAAGAGAGGGGAAAAGAAAGATTCCAATCGAATTATGTTCCGAAAGACTGGATAGGACTGGCCAAAGAGGGGGAGTGTGCAGCAGATTCTCGGATAGCATAGCAGTGATCCTGAAGGACTTAAAAACAAATCCTATCAACACAGAGGGAAAGCCAGGGTTCCCAATTGGGGGGTGGGGGTGGAGTGGGGGTGGGAGTAGGGTTGCAGAGAGCCATTTGCTAGAAACACACCACAGAAGACCCATTCCATGGAGTGATCTAAGGAAATAAGGGTCTCATGGTTCATGTGAAAGACTAGGTTAGAGAATTAAATTTCTTTGCTGCAGGCCTTGCCAGAGCCTTTACACCTTTTAGGTGCATTATAAACACCCAAGAGGGGATGTCTTATGCAGGGTTCCAGAATCCGCTGTTTACAGAAATCTCCCCACTCACCCATTACACAGCCTTTTTTTCTCTCTTGGAGATTTCTTGTGACCTCACACTTCACCTTACATGAATTATTTCACCGTCCCTCCAAAAATCCCTTTGCAGTACGGGTTGTAAATTGCAAGTTCTGGGACAGGGAAAAACTTACAACCCAGAGCTGAATCTCCTACTGTGGAGTTTTCTCTACTTTCTCAAAAACGTGCCTGATGTACGCTTCAAAGACTCTGACTTGAGCACTCAATGTCTATTTTCTTTTTAAATCAAAATTGGGGCACCTGGGTGGCTTAGTCGGTTAAGCGTCCGACTTTCGCTTGGGTCATGATCTCGCGGTTCGTGGGTTCGAGCCCCGCGTCGGGCTCTGTGCTCACTGCCAGCTCAGAGCCTGGAGCCTGTTTCAGTCTGTGACTCCCTCTTTCTCTGACCCTCCCCTGCTCACGCTGTCTCTATCTCTCTCCTAGAAATAAATAAAACATTAAAAAAAAATAAAAAAAAAAATGACAAAGGCAAGCAATTTTCTGAACCACCCGCCCTTCCACCCCAACCCTCTCAACTACCCCCAGGGAATCAGAGAACTCTTTCACGAGAGGACACTGCAGTATTTTATATACTTTCTCAAATCAACGCTCAGTTATAACCGGATTACCAGGCACCGCTAGGCCTGCGTCCGCAGGCCCCCGCACCCGCCCTCCGCAGCCCTGCGGCCCCGCCCTGGGCTGCGACTCCTCCCGCGCCCTCAGGTCCAGGAAGCTGCCGGCCAGCGCGCGCGCCTGGTCCCTCTGGGAGGCCCTGGAGAGCTTCTGGAATTCCTGGAACGCATTGTCCCGCTCCCGGGAGATCTGCTCCACCCTCTGCTCCTTCCTCCGGATGGCCTCCTTGATGCCCTCGATGTGGCACTTCTCCTCCCTCTCGGCTTTCAGCTTCAGGACGCGCTGGTTCTTCTCCCGCAGGACGCTGAGCTCGCGCGCGCGCTGCGCCCTGTCCCCGCCGCTCCCGGCCCGCCGCGCCCTGCGCTCGGCCAGCTCCGCCAGCAGCCGCCGGTGCGCGCGCGCCGGCTCCTCGGCCTCCGCGCGCCGCCGCACCTGCTGCGGCGGCTCCTCCTGCGGCCGCGGCTCCCGCGCGCTCTCCTTCGCCAGGCCCCGCTGCGCCTCTCGGCACCGCTGGGAGCTCTGCTCCAGGGACAGCTTCCTCAGCAGCTCCTCGGCCTTGGCCTGGCAGTCCAGGAGGACCTTCCGGGCCTGGTAGTTGACCACGGAGCTGAGGTTGGTCTCCTGCGCCTTTTTCTGGGTTTCCAGGGTGTTCAGGCTCTTCCGGGGAGCGGCCCGCTCCCGCCTCTCCAGCGGCTGCGCGGTCCTCTCGGGCTCCTGCAAGCGCAGCTCGCCGCTCTGCCTGCGGGTCGCCGGCGCGGGCGCGGGGGCGGGGGCGGGCTGGGCCTCCGCGCGGGCCCCCTCCCGTTCCTCCTCCGGCCGCGCCCCGCACTCGCGCTCAGACCTGGAGACGGTCCCCGCGGGGCCGTCGCGCCGTCGGACGCGCCGCTCTTGTCGCCACTGCTCCTGGCTCTCCTGCAGAAGCAGCTTGCGCTCCCGCTCCAGGGTCATCTGCACCTTCTGGTCCGAGCGCTTCAGCTCCTCCCAGGCCGCAGCCGCCTGCTGCTGCAGCTCCCGCATCCTCTGCGCCTTCTTAAGCCGGGTCAGCACCAGGGCCACGATCTTCTGGTCCCTGGAGGACATGATCGCCTCCTCCAGCTTGTTCTTGAGGAGCTGGGTGTGCAGGCTCTGCAGCGTCTTGTTGGGCACTGAGGGCTGGCAGGGCTGGCTGGCTAAAGATTCCACGGGGTCACTGCCTTCCCGCTTGTGGGCGCTCACGCAGGCCGACTGCGCCCTGAACTCATGGGACCGCACGGAAGACTTCTCGGACACAGCCGAGGATAGGGACCAGTGAGCCGGCCCTCCGCACAACGGCACTGCCCACTGGTCTCCGCTCTGCGCCCTCTCCACCCCGAAGGTCCCGTTCAGGGGGCTGTACGCTCCCTCGGGGTGAGGTGGAGGCGAGTCTACTTGGGTCGGAGGGCAGTGCCGAGGCCCTCGGAACTGTAGGCCGGGCTGCCATCGCCAGGCCGGGCTGTGCGCGCTGCCTCCGGGCTGGGGCTTGGGCCCGGGCTCGCCCCAGACGTCCTCCAGGCGCCGTCCGCGGGGCCGGGGCCTCCTGGCGCGATCCGGGGGTCTCGCCGCCACGTCGGTCAGGCTGTGGCTTTCTCGAGGCGAGTCAGGGCACCTGCGCCGGCGAGGCCGCGCGGTGTTTGCGCAGCATGGGTGCGGCCTGGGAGCCCCGGCCTCGCCGCCCGACCCCGGGGCGGCGCCCCCAGAGCCCAGGCAAAAGTTGGTTTCGGTCCCGGGGCCGCGCCGCCGCGCCGCCGCCGCGCACTCCCCGCCCGGGTCCAGGAGGAAGCTCGGGGAGACGCGGCCCAAGCCCTCCATGCTCGTGACCAGAGTGTGACCAGAGGGTCCTGGCTCCGCGGCGCTGCGGGGGTTCTTCCGCGCGCCCTCAGATCCCCGGCTCCGTGCCTGTGACGCTCCGGCCACTTCACAATGAGCTCTGGCCCGGCCTTCGGACAGCCCCGCAGCCAGGGGGAGCCGGCCACAGATTAGGGGCCCCCAAAGCTGAGGGTTCAAGGGGAACCCCAGTGTCTCAGGCGGGGACTGGAGTCATATTTGTACACCTTCAAGTGGCCGGATTTTAACGGAACCTGGGGGAGGGCGTTACCCCCGCCGTGGAACGCAAGGGATGGGTGAGGTGTAGGGCGGGAGGGTGTTCCTGTGTGCGTTCACACCCCTCCACGCGCTTTGCAGGTTTAAGTTAGCAAGCTCCGGTATGTTTTGTTTAGCAATTACTGCTAGTATAGCAATTACTGCTTTCGTCAAAATATGAATGCTGTGTGCACACTTCTGAAACAGCATCAGATTATTTTTCCTTGTTGGAGCACCCCGGGCTGCTGGGATAAACATTGGATCTGGTCCCGAAGTCGAGTCTGAATCTCCTCTGCCACTTTCCACTCGCTTGGCCTCCCTCTTTCTGGAAAGGTGGAGCAGAGGAAGGGCCTGATATCAGGCAGCCAAGCCATCCTGAGGGTCAAGGGCTTAGCTCATCCAGGCATTTAATAAATGTTAGCCTGATGTGCTGCTAGGCCTCAGTTAGAAGTTGTGAGTTTGCAGAAACTTCCGGAGATCCCTAGCTTGAGAAGAGAGTGGAATTAGCAGGACTCCGAAGCAGACCCTGTCCTGTTGATGCGGGGCCTCTGGCTGCGTCCCCTCCTTTCTCTGGGACGGTCCTGGGCAGTATTCTCGAATATGGTCTCTCCTTAAAGAAGAGAAAGGAGGAGGACTCCCCCCAACCCCCGCGGGGGCCGCTGCCCCCACAACTCGGGTCGTCCCGGCAGTCCAGCCAGGCAGGGCCAGGAACGCTAACACTCCCTGAAGACAAGTCTGTGGCTTGGCCCCGCTCACTGTTTCCCCATGTCACTTGGTCAGTGCCACGGTGTTCAGATCTGGAGGTGGGCCTTCGCAGGTGTTTAAGGGTAGAGGAGGTCACGAGGGTGGGCTCCATGATGGCATCAGTGTCCTCGTAGGCAGAAGAAGAGATGGCAGAGTGTCCTCTCTGCCCTGTGAGGACACAGCAGAAGGCGGCCGTCTGTAAGATGAGAACTGAATTGGCTGGCGCTTTGATTTTGGCTTCCTGGCCTCCTCGCCTGTGACTAGAATGTTCCGTAGGCTCCCCAGCCCACAGTGCTAGCAGCCTGAACTGACAAAGATGAAATGCTTTCAAGAAAATGAGGACTGTGTGTCCACCAGTGGGTCCTGGTGGCCGTGTCCTTGCAGCCAGCTGGTGGCAGCCTTGACCAGAGTGACTGAACCCTCCCTGGGCCTGCTCTGCCTGGGTCACGTGCTGTCATTTTAGCACATCTGCAGCTGAGAATAGGATTTCTTTTTCTTTTTTTTTAAATGTTTTATTTATTTTTAGGAGAGAGAGAGAGACAGCGTGAGCAGGGGAGGGTCAGAGAGAGAGGGAGTCACAGACTGAAACAGGCTCCAGGCTCTGAGCTGGCAGTCAGCACAGAGCCCAACGCGGGGCTTGAACCCACGAACTGCGAGATCATGACCTAAGCAAAAGTCGGACGCTTAACCGACTAAGCCACCCAGGCGCCCCTGAGAATAGGATTTCTGTTGTTGCTACTGATACCATTGTTAGAGATCATCTCGTGACTGTAATTTTTACTAAGAGGTGACTTCTTAAAAAATGAAGTTAGATTTGAAATGGAACAATTTAAGTTAGGAAATATTTAGGCATGGACTGAGAGGTGCCGATACCTGAGTGTCCCACGTCTCTGTTAACATCTTTGTCATCCATCTTGCTGGCCAGTGCCAGCATCCCAGGGCCATCCCTGGGCCCTGACAGCCATCCCAGGGCCAGGAGACCTGCTGCCGGCCAGCGCCAGTCCCCTCGAGTGGTCAGTTCACCTCAAGTTTTTGGTTTCTTCAGCCCTGCAGGGGACGATCTGTGGATTTTTTTCAGCCCCAAATGTAATGGGAAAGAGGGAGTCCAAGCTGGGAAGGACTGTAGCCTTCATTCTGTAAAGCCAGAGTGAGTTAATCCACGGAAAGTGCTTACCAGGGTGCGCGGCATGTGCTTGTAAATATCGGCCACCAGAGTCATGGTGATCATTAGGCCAAGAGTGGTCAAGGTGGAGCCGTGCGGGGCTGATTCAAAGACCAGGCTTGGAGCAGCGCCAAGCCAGGTACCCAGGGACTCAGGTTCCTGCTTCAGGCCCTTGCTTCCCCGAGGGCTCTCTGAATTCCTCCAGGAGTTGAGAATAGTTCACTCCCTCCGCCAGTGATTGAATAAGGGACATCGTCTCCGCCTCAGCGTGGCACAAATATTCTCTGAAAAGCTAGGCCAGGACTGAGAGGCTTACTTGGGGCCCTTGCCCACAGCACTGCCAGGAGACACCCAGGTCACAGATGGGCATGTGCAGGGTGACAGTGGCACTCCCCACCGGTGGGATCCCCGCAGACAGGGATGGGCGGGAGCTCACACCGGGCAGAAGCCGCGGGGCCGGGGGACATGTGCGTGTTGTATGGTGAGGGGCCCTGACCAGTGGGACCCCCAGCAGTGTGGGCTGGGCCCCAGTTCCAGAAGCCTCCCACAAGGCCCAGGGATTCCCTGCAGCTGCCCTGAGCCCCGGCGGGGGTGGGGCTGGAGGGCTTTAAGCAGCTCTGAGATCCCCAACCTTCTGTCCCCAGAGCAGCTCATGCTTTACCTCATTTATATCCTGAGGCTCTCGGTGACACCTCGCTGAAGAGAATTTGGGTTTGCTTATAAAAAAGGGTTGAAATCCACTGTGTAGACAATAGTGAGGAGCCCATTCACATCTTGGAACCGAAAAAAGTGGTCCAGTTGGGTCTGTATTTTGAAGCTCACCCTGGCAGCAGCATGGAGGGTAAACTGGGAGCAGGGGAGGGCACTGGAGATGGGCCAGTGGGAAGCTGGCTCAGGAATCCAGCTGGGCAACGGGTAAACCCGGAGGGCGGCCAGGGGACCGGAAGGGTGGCTCAGAGGTCTGGGGACCAGGACCCGTAGAGGCCTAGGAGGGTGTGCTCTGTGGACGTGACCTTGGGAGCAGAGACAGTGGAAATGAGCCGCAGGACTTGTGATCGTGCAACATGGAACAGCAAGCAGAGTGCCTGGAAGAGACCACGCAGAACTGGGCGGAGAAGCCTTTCCTCTGCGGGCTGACCTGCGGGCTCCAGACGGGGGAGCGTAGAGGGCAGAGGGCGGGTGTCCCGCGGAGCCAGGAAGGAGATGTTTTGGGAATGCTGAGCTGCCAGGCATTCATTCCCTTGATAAACTGCGAAGAGTCAGCCTCCTTTTATTTGGCAGAAAAATCCTCAATGCATTTCTCTGGAGGCCCCAGAATTTGGGCCTTTTGGCAAATACAGACCTGGGCCTTTTGTTTTCATTTGTCAGAATCCTGGAAAGTATGGCAAACTTGATTTGACTCCGTCATTCAGGTCAGTCCATGAACTGTGGGTGCGCTCTGTGCCCTTGGCGGAAGGTTCTGGCGACTCCGAGCTTCGGCTCACGGAAGCTGCTTGTTCCTGGAGCTGGTCTGTGGGTGGTTGCAGCTGTCACGACTTCTGAGTGTAGAACATGCACCAGTTGCAAAAACTTCCTGTGCGAGAGTGTAAAGTATCTCAACACTTGTATGTCAGTTACTTGCGAAGGTATTTTGAACACCATGGACTGAAGAAAATATCAAAATTCATTTCACACGTTGCTTGTTTTCATTTCCTAGTAAATTTAAAATTACATCTATATGTAATGTCGATTGTGGCATATTTTTTTTTGATTTTTTATTTGTTTTTGAGAGACAGACAGAGCACAAGAAGGGAGGGTCAGAGAGACAGGGAGACACAGAATCTGAAGCAGGCTCCAGGCTCTGAGCTGTCAACACAGAGCTCGACATGGGGCTTGAACCCACGAACCGTGAGATCATGACCTGAGCCGAAGCTGGACACATAACCAACTGAGCCCCCCAGGCGCCCTGATCATGGCATATTTCTATTGGATTAGTTTGAAATCAGCTTTTCTAAAAAGGTGATATTTGGGTCGAAAATTTTTTTCTCAATGGCTGGATGATAGGGTCAAGTATTAATTTCCAAAACCCAGCTGTGGAGTCCAATCTCACAGGAACCTGGTCCTTAATGCCCACCGCACCTTTCCCTCACCTCACCCTGGAAAACAGACACCCCAAAGTAACAGGGTCTGCAGACACCGCACGGGCCACTTGGGACATGCGCATGCGAGATACAAACGCACAAACGATGTCAGCCTCATACACGGTGCAGAAAGAAACGAGTGTTGTATGAACATCCAGGGCAGTAACGGAAAACTTACACTACTGCAGTACCAGAAACGAAAATTGTAGCCTGTAAACTTTTTTCTTTAGAAAAAGAAAATAGTGGGCTAGGCGCCCGGAACTATGACAGTCAACGTTTCCACGGAAACCATCATGTACCCATGACGCACACATTCCGCATGTGAGCTGCCGCATGTAAGGGTGTCGCTCTGCATGCTGTGTGTGCAGACCTTGCCCAGCAGCAGTGTGGGGTGTAGCCCGCCTCTCCCGTGGCACAGAGAGGGTGTCCCCGGCCCAGCTGACAGCCCAGCCTCGCACGGTGGCACCGCAGAATCACAGCCGGAGAAAGTCGTGTGTGGACGAGGGGGCAGGGGAGAGTAATTAGCCAATTCTCATGAAGAAAGGAAGGGGGCACAGGAGCACTTTGAGAGGAGTCAGTGAGCTTGCCTCTGCGGGGGGTCAGCGGGACCCACTAACAGTGACAGACACACAAAACGCCACAAGTCAGTTACTTATTTTTGAAATCCTATGACAAAGCATTTGTAATGCTAAACTGAGAAAGAGGCTTTTCTTGTAGCAGCCAGGGTGGGGGATGAGGTTGCATGTCATAGTGGTCATCCTCAACATAACCGACATTCTGTTGAATGTTTTCTGAAAAGAATGTGCTTTGTCAAAACTTAAAACAAAAGTGTGGGTTTTTTTAAAGTCTGCCTTTCCCCCTGGTTTGTTAAAATGTAGCCTGGAGTTTTTAACTTCAAAGGAAATGTGTTTTTCAGAAGCTCTGTGGGAAGGGGGGCTGCTGGGCAGAGGGGCCTGGGGACTGTGTGTGTCCTGTGACGCGTGCACGCCAGCACTTTGCTGTGTCATCAGCGGTAGGCACCCCCGGTCCCGGAACTGCCAGCCTCCGTGTCCAGCGCGTACCTCTCGTGATCTCTTGTCCCCCGGTCAGGGCGCCAGCTCTGCTCCTTGCTGGTTTGGTCCGCTGCAGGGCTACACATGGGAGCCCCATGAGTATTTGATAACAAAGTCCTCTGCAGGGAAGCTCCCAGACAGAGAGGAGGGACTGACGTACTTGCTTTTGTCCCCAAAGTATCTTCAGTGCCTGCTTTCGCTGCCCACATTGTGCTTCTGTGAAAAGACACACTCCATCACTCATTGAGCCACTGAGCATTTAAAATTTTTTTAGTATTTTATTATTTATTGTAGAGAGAGAGACAGAATGCAGAGCACAAGCAGGGGAGAGGAAAAGAGAGAGATGGAGACAGAGAATCTGAAGCAGTCTCTGTGCTGTAAGCACAGAGCCCGATGTGAGGTTTGAATCCCTGAACCGCGAGATCATGACCTGAGCCCACTGACTGAGCCACCACGTACCCTGAGCTACTGGGCATTAAGCCTGTCCTTGGCATACAGTGGGTATAAAGATTAACACCCAGTCCCGCGTCTTTGCCAACCTAGACATACCTGGTGGACAGTAGCAATCACCAGGAGAAAGATCCTGAAATCTCAGGGGACTTCCCAGGTGGAGGAAATCCTTCTGGGTCAGAGGGCTGGGCGTGGGGGTGGGTCACTGCCCTGTCCCTCCATTGACTGTAACCCCAGAGGACAGCATCACTGTTCTGTTCCGTTCACACATCCAGTGCCTAGAGCAGCATCCTGCCCGTGATGGGAGCAAGTATGTATCTGCTGCATGAATGGGTGAGCTCAGTGCTGGCTGAGCATCGAATAGGTGATTCCACAGAACATTAGGTATTTGCTCTTCCTGAGGGAGATTCACACGCCGAGCTCAGAGTGGTTTCAAAGGTAAGAGCCTTTGCGAAACCAAGGAGAAAAGGCAAGGTGGTAGAAGGTGAGTGAGACACAATAGAAAGGTCAGGAAAATAGCATTTTTAATATAATTCACTGCTGAAAGCGTTTCTGAAAGTGTGGTCACCTTTAACCTGTAGTCGGCTAGGAGGGAAGATGTGACGACCGGGGTGATGGTGTTAAACCACCTTCCTTAACAGCTGCTTGATTCAACCCAAGAACCAAATATCGCCAGATACAGGTCAAAGCTTAGGGTTACTGCGAATGTGTCCAATTCAGAATTAAGAGAAAGGCTAAATGTCCCGAGAGCATTTCGTCTGCTATTTCTTCCCCACCCCCACGCCATCCCTGGGATCTGAATTTAATTGAAATGACATTCAAGGTATCAGATATTTACGCCCGGCTCTGGAGTGGCCACTATCTTTCATACTGAGGTTACATCTTACCCAGAGAAGCCCCACTGGACACAGAATTCATTACTGGGGAAAGAGCCGTAAGGAAGAGGGTGTGATGGGCCTTGCCCAGAAGGGGCTGGCATGTGAGCAGGTGAAGCAGCGATGAGTAAGGGAGGGGCAGGGTTGGGGGGAGAAGCAAAGAGATGCGTGAGTTCAGATTAAGTCACAGCCTTTCAGCAGAGCCTGCTCTTTGCCCACTGAAACCCGAGTTTTCCTTCTCTTCCGGAATGTTCTCCCTGGGACTGCTCTCCCCAGGTCCCTTTGCGTCTGTGTGGGACCCTGTGACTCATTGGCCACGTGACCTCATGGAAAGGGGGCAGAAGAGATGAGGCCATGTTTACCATGGCCCACGCCTCACTCTCCCTCCTCTGTAGGCACATGTGAAAATATGTGTTTGATTGTGTTCTTTTGACCCAGTTTTGAGACCCCGGCTCAAGGCCGGCCCGCTCTCCTTACTGAGTGGTGGATTCCATCCACACCCCCATCCCCTTCCTTCAGGCTCTGGGTCACCGTGTACTCGCCATAATTGCCCCACGGATAATCCTTGTGCCCCAGAGCCCTCCAAAATTATGCAAATTGGCCAGTGCACAGGGAGTCCATGGGAGCTGGCTAGGCGTGTCCCACTTGCTACATGTTGGCTGCTCCCTGCTTGCTGTCCCGCTGCATGGCCCTGCCCGCAGCTTCCTCTGTTTGTGGCTCAAAGTAACAGAGAATCCTGCTCTTCCTCTGGCTGTGCGTCACTGCTGGGTCCTGCCACCTGTAAGTCTTACGAGACGGCAAGGACCAGAGGCTCTGGAAAGCCGTGCCTTGTGGACAGCAAAGTCGCCTTCTGCCGGTGCTCCTGAATGACCGCAGGGAAGAGATGACTTCCACTCCGCTGTCCCTGCACCTCTGCATCCGTGCCCATGTTGACCGGCGGGGAGAAAGACAAGTGGGTGGTGCCAGCCCAGTGCGGTGCCAGCATATCTACCATGGCAGGGGAGCCCACTCCAGTTATGAGGGAACAACCACCAGCTGCTTCTGGGTAGGAAGCTTCTGGAGAGACAGGGGAGCCACCATCCCAATAGCCGCCCAAGAGGTTGACCTTTTGCCAAGTGGCAAACTGGGTTAGCTGTTCAGCACCCAGGGCAAGGCTTTTGTCAGAGGATACCTTACGTTCACATCCACATTCCGTGTATTTTCAAAAAGGTGCTATGGGTACCGGGAATTGTCGGGTTACGCTGTGTCACTGAGCTCCGGGTTTGCTCTGCCTTTCCCCATCTGTGTTCATCCTTCTACCTCTCCTGTCTTTCCCTGTGCATTTCATTTCATTTCATTTCATTTATTTGAGAGAGAGAGAGAATCCCGAGCAGGCTCCACGCTCAATGCAGAGCCTGACACGGGGCTCAATCCCACAAACCATGAGATCATGACCTGAGCTGAAATCAAGAGTTGGATGCTCAACCAGCTAAGCCCCCCAGGCGCCCCACCTTGTGCATCTCAAATTTTTAATCACCTAAGCAACCCATAATAACAACAACAACAAAAAGAATCCAAACAAATAAATTAAATAAAATAATGAAAACAAAATGAAAGTCATAGAAATACAACAAAAGTGCCCTTGGACCACCTCTTCTGGCTGATTCCACCTGCTCTCACTGACCCGGTCGTGACCCCGTCTGCTGTCAATCACATCTCTCTCTTCGGTGTTCACATTTCTCCACAGAAAATGTATGTTACTGTTACCCCAGAAACCACATCTCGCCGCACATCAGCTCCATGACTTGCTCTGTCAACCGTGGGCTCCCACATGGAGATTAACTCCCCCCTCGAGGCTACAGCAACCCCCCCAGTGCCTACACCACCGCTCACTGGACTGTTCCTGATTTTCCACCATCACAAAAGTACCTGCAGCGAACGTGTCCAGATCTACCCGTCTGGACACTTCCAAAGCATGATCCACTGGTGTCCTGCATCCTGCGGGGTCGGCAGTGACATCATCTCCTTCCTCTTTGTCTGGTGGAGCCCCCAGGCTCATCCAGGAGAGACAGTGAGCGAGCCGCTGAGGGAGGTCCGGCCTCCTCCAGGCACAAGCTTCAAGGGCGCCTGGGCTTTGCTGCAGTCGCTATGGTCAGATGTGCAGATGAGGAAATGACCCTCCTGAAAGAAGACGTTTTTCATGCTCGCATTTCCCTAAAAGCAGGAGGGGTGGCCACTCACAGGAGACATGCAGGGATGCACCGGCTGGCCAGGGGGCAGGGGAAAGGGGGCGGGCAAGGGCTTGCATGGTGGTTTTCATGGGATTGGGTGAGGCAAGGTGAACAGGTTTAGAATAGGCGGGTCTGAATAATTTCCGGGGTTCCAGGGTGTAGGGCCTGTCTGCTGGTGCTGGTGCTGGCCCTGGGGTGGGCAGGGGGCAGGGGGCAGAGTGGCCCAGAGTGAGAGCCTGTGAAAGGGGTGGTGAGATGTGTGGGCTCTGGGACCCGCTAGCCCTGGGAAGGGCCGTCCCTCTGGGGTCAGCAAGGCCCCAGTGTCCATGTACCAGCACAGAAAACAAATACACGGTTACTACACAGCAATTCACAGTCCCCCCCTGCATCCCCCACTCCCCCCGTGGGTTCCCGGACCCTTCTCCCTGCCTGGTCACCAAACACCTGATATTGTCAGACCCACATCCGTAGTCCATCCGACGGGTGAAAACGGTGGTCATTGCTATGCCGTGATAGACTGTGCTGCGGGGGGGCGTCCACGTCCCTGGGGCCTTCCTCCTGGTCCCCTCCCACTCCCGCACACACTCCCATCTCTGTCTTACACAGGAGCCCCCCTGCATGCTTGGTGAGCCTTCTCACCATGGAACGTTCCATGGTGCTTCCCTGCTTTCTAAATTCTCTCCTTGGTCTCTGCCCCCCCAACTGGCCTCCTGGTCTTCACAAGGGCTGAGCCCAGGATGCTCCCCTGAACCTCTCTCCCCTCCCTCACACACACATTCATATGACATACGGGTCACCTCCAGGGTCCTTTGCCAGGACACCTCCTCCTCTGGGCTTTCTGGCCCTACACCTGCCCGGTGACACTAATCACAGACATTTGTCACTGTCCCCACAGACTTGTTGAAGATGCGGATGCATCTTCTCTGTTCCCGCAGCCTCCGTTCCAACCACAGTGGCTAGAATGTGTCAGTACCCACCAGGACACTTCGTGTGGGCAGCAGGATGTGTGCGAGGTGACTGTTCCCCCACAGACCACAGCTCATCTCCTCCCCGAGGGTGTTATCCATCCGGGACAGAGGTGGTGGGTGCATCAGACGCTTCGAGAATTCTAGAGCCGTGTTCACACACAGCATCCATGCGATGTTCTAGCATGTTCTGAGCTCTTTGATGGGCTCCGGCTGGTTGTGTGTTTCCCTGGACATGCAGGATTCCGGATGCAGAGAAGACGGAAGGCCGGCTGGCTAGTCTCTAGTTGCCAGTGTCGGGGAGGAATTTCCTTCGAATACTAATTAATTCAGCCAAACGTCCTGATTGCCCCTCTGTGTTTCAGGCTGTGTGGGTTCAGCCACGGGTGGGCCAAACAGGCAAGCCACCCCCCCGCCCCGTGTGCTTGTGCGGGGTGGATGGAAGGTGGGTGTTGGCAAGTTAGTGGTCTGTCTCGTGTTCTGTGGTGGAGGTGCTGTCTGGGGGCTGTGCAGCCGGTGCCTTAGGGGCTCTGAGAGGGCCCCGGGGGAGAGCAGAAGGGACCACACGTAGGACACAGGGTTGGCGCAATGCTGGACATCGGTCCCTGTGGCCACTTCCTGTTCGAGACTCACCGTGTCCCTTCCCTGCTCACAAACGAAACACTACTGGCCACTGGAAGTGAAATCGCAGTCTCTGCCCCTGGGTGGGTGGGGGGACGACGGCAGATAGAAGGGGGAAGTGAGTGGAAACAACGAGGAACTTCACGGGTGGGGGGTGGGGGCAAGGGGTGGGGTCCCTGGGTGGGTGGGGGAGTCTTTGGTGGTCCCAGGAAGGCCCCTGGAGCTCTCCTGTGTTTGGGAGGAGATCCCTGCCCATTGGTATTGGTTTTGGAGGTGACGCCTCTGTGAGGGAGGAAGAGAGATTAAAGAAGCCTTTCCCCTCTAAGCAGGGGTCTGAACGCTATCCAGCCCCCTTCTGTTCCTCTTCTCGGGGGGAATCCAGTCGTGATGTATTCAGGGTGGCTTGTTTGGTGGAAGGTACGAGCGTGGAGTTTATGCGAGGCCTTCACTGGCTGGGTGCTCCTGAGTCAATGGACTGACCTTTATCTTCATTATCCTCACCCGTAAGATGAGTGCAACACACACCTCTTATTTTCGTTGTGAGATGTTATGGGCTGAATCATGTCTCCTCAAACCCCTAACCCCCAGTGCCTCAGGATGTGATTACATTTGGAGACAGGGCTTTTTAAAGAGGTAATTAAGTTCAAATAGGGTGGTTAGGGGGAGTCCTTATAGGCAGAGGATGTGGAGGGAGAGACACCGAGGCGCACGCACAGAGGGACAGCTCGAGGACCCAGGGAGAAGGTGGCCATCTACTCGCTGGGGAGGAGTCCTCCGAAGAAACCACACTTGCTGACGCGGTGATCTCGAGCCTCAGCCTCCAGGACTGTGAGGAAACAGACCTCTCTGCTGTGGGATCTCACCATGGCTTCCCGAGCAGACCTGAGATACTGTAGAAAACTTACAACTGGTACGCCATAGCGGCCACCCACATGTTCTGTGTTCTTAAGTTGCATTAACAGAAGCGGATTATTCAGAATGACTTGTCAGCCCTGCCATGTGCTGGTCAGAAACTGGGTTGCAATCAGAGAGAGACTACGTGATGGTCTTGTGGGCTGTGGCCCTGTTTCACCGGAGAGGGAGGCTCAAGGGCACATGGAGCCATCTGCAGGGGAAGGGAGGGCTGCCTTCAGGAAGGTGGATTCAGTTTAGCGTGTGGGCCAGGAGGGCAGCACCAGAAGCTGTGGGTAAAAATTTCAGTTCAGGACACAGCAGGCTTTTCTAAGTGAGCTGCTGGCTCCCTTAGGAAGAGTCCCTGGGGCTGGATGGCCACAGGTTGGAAATGTCAGAGGGAGGACCCCAGCCTAGATCCCCCATTTGGACCAGGTAAACTTGGATGTTCCTTTCAGTGCTGATGTTCTCTGTACCAAAGGGGCATCCTCTGGATGAAGGACTGAGTTCACAAGTACTTAGACCTATGACTATAACAACCACACGGGCAACAGATATTCTTCAGCTTTGTCGATCTGACGGCTATTAGAAGAGCCTTAGAAAATTAACCAAGGAGAAAAGCGAAATCAGCATTCACACCGTGTAGGTCAGTCGTAGGACCCGGGGAATGTGGAAGGGTGCCCTCCTGAGCTCCAGACCCCTGAGGACAAGCCTGGCAGGAATCAGCTTGTGCGGCTCAAAATCCCAAACTTTCCTGGAAGCCACCATTTCAGTGTGACAAAGCATAAACTAATAAATAAATACAAATACTGAGCACGATTTATCTACTAAAAGCCAAACTATCCTGAAAGAATTGGTTAAAATTACTCTCAGTAAAAGACGACACGGTAAAAACCATAATTTCCTTGGGACCGTCGGTCCGTGTGAGATTTTGGCAAGGCGGATAGAAGCAAGGGACGATTTGGTGGCGGTAACAGAAATACGGTTTTTGGTTCGCGAATTGCGTTAGAATAACGGGCTGTCACTGGTTCTGACATGCCGCCTACTGGCACCTTCTTCGTCTGCCCAGCTAGAGGGAGGCTTAGCCTCTTTCGGGGAGGGATCTGCGGGGGTGGGGGTGGGGGTGGGGATGTCTCCGGGCAGACTAGGGGGTGGGGGAGTGGGAAGGGGAGAGAGTGGGGAGTGTGGAGGGGGTGGGGGAAGAGTGGTGACGGGGTGGGGGGACATGGGCACTGTGGGGGGTGGGGGGTGGGGGAGAAAGAGCCGCACCATTGCGGGTAGGGGGCTGCGCGCCAAGATCCCCACCAGGGCACACCCTGAGGCACAGGGAGCCTGTGTCAAGCCTGTGTCAAGCCTGACACCCTTGGGTTGCGACCCGTCACTGGAGAGGCCTCCCCTCTCCGGGTACCCAGTCTTCTGCAGCTGCACGGACCACAACCCTCTTTCCTCTCGGGACAGCCCCCCTCCTCTCTCCCCACCCCGCCCTGCGCGGACGCCCGGAGGGGCCAGGCCGTCTCCAGGGCGGGGATTTCGGTTGGCGCCCGCGGATCCCGTAGGGCGAATGCAAGCGTGAGGGGAGGGGGATCGTCTCAGCCGCCTGCGTCGCCACGCGGGCCCCCAGGGGACACGCGCAGCCTCGGCGGGGGCAGGCTGCCGGCTCGTCGCGCGTCCCTCCCTGGGGCAGGCCTCCCATTCCCTGGGCCTGGGGGCCACGCAGGCCGCGGGGCTGGCAGGTGCAGGCGCGCGGGCTTCCCATTGGTCGCGGCGCCGCGGCAGCCCGCCCCGAGCGCGCGTGTCCGTGCGCGCCCCCGCCCCGCCGCGCTCGCGAGCTCAGGTGGCGGGCGCGCGGCCGGGCCGGCGTCCCACCGCGCCCAAGCGCGGGAGCCGGAGGGCGCGGGCGGGGGCGGGCGCGGGCGCCGCCGAGGCTTCCGTCTGGCTCGCGCGGCGGCGGCGGCGGCGGCGGCAGAGGTCGCGCACAGATGCGGGTCGGAGCTGTGCGGGGCGGAGGCGGAGGCGGGAAGGCGGCTGCCCGGGGAGCCCCGCAGGTGAGCGCGGGAGCCCGCGGCCGGGGAGCGGGCGGCGCGGGGACCCCCGCGACCCCGGGCAGGACGCCGGGATGGGTGAGGAGAGGTCGCTGCGGGGACCCGCTGCCGCGCCGCGAGATGCCCGAGAGTGACACGCATAGGCCCTGGGAAAAGTGCTCGTGCGGCCGGGGGACGCGGGGAGGCTACGGACTTGGCGGCCACGGTCCTGGCGCGACCCCCGCCTGGTCACCCCACCCCCGCGGTCCTCACGCTCGGCGCCCAGCGGCGCAGACTTGCGCTACGCGCGTCTGGGGGAGGGGTGGGGGCCCGGGTGGAGGGGAGACGGGGGGGTTCGCGTTGGGGGTCGTGGGAGGGGCTCCGTCCCCGCGGAAGGGACAGGGTAAGGGGTCCCGCGGCGGGGGCGGGCGGGGTCCTGGCAGAGGGGAGACTGGGTTGGGGGGTCGTGGGGAGGCTTGGGTCTTTGCGGAAGGGGCATGCGAGGGGTCCCGGAGAGGATGGGGGCGGGGTACGGGGATCCCAAATGACGGAAGACGGGGTGGGGGTGTCCTGTGGGGGGTCATGGGGGGAGGTCAGGTCCTGGCGGAGAAGGAGAGCAGGGTAGGTGGTTCCGTGGGGGGTCGTGGTGGGGGTCTCGGGTCCCGGCGGAGGGGCGTGGGCAGGGGGTCCCGGCGCAGGAGGGGGGCGGCTCCACGGCCCCGGGCACCGCCGCGTCCGTTCCCGGTTGCAGGCGCCCGAGAGCCGGATGCCCTCGGTGGATGAAAGATGCATCATGGAATGAAGCCGAGCCCGGGAGACGGATTCCTGGAGCCGCCGCCGCCGCAGCCGCCGCCCCCCCGCAGGCTCCTGGCCGCGGTCCTGTGGTTCCAGCTGGCGCTGTGCTTCGGCCCCGCGCAGCTCACGGGCGGTGAGTGACCGCAGGGCCCGCGCGTGGGGAGGGCGCCGGCCGGGCGGGACTTGCGGGGTGCGTGCACGAGGGCCTGAGACCACTCTCAGATTGCGACCCCCGGAGCTCCCCAGCGCCCAGAGGCGCCCTGTGTTCTGTCTGGAGCTTCCCACTAGCCTCGGGCCGGGACCCTGGACCCTGGACCCGGGATGGGGGGAGACAATAAACCTGGTCCATTATCCTCACCTTCGCCAGGAAGGAGCCGGAGAGGGGAGGTGGGGTGCCCTTGTTCTTAGCGTCTGTTTGCAGACCTTTGGCCCTGTCTGTGTCCCAGCCCCTGGGTTTAAGGCTAGAGTTGCGAGCACCCCCTTTGTGAGCGCGTGAGGTCTGAGAACGCGCCAGGCTGGTGGAAGAACCGGGTTGTGGGAAAGTTAACTTTCTCTTTCCTTGGGAGGTGGTGTATTTCCGTCTGCGCATACTGGGGGCGGGGAGGGATGTGGGGATGGCTTTGGTTGTATGGGTCTGATTTAGGGGGGCTTGTGTGGGCAGTGGAAGCTGGAGGAAATAAAATCGTAGCTTCCGATTAAGTGACGAATCTACAGCGTTTTGGGTTTTGTGGGGGAGGGGGTGGAGGAGGAAGACAGATGGGGTCCCCGTCTGCATTTGCGAGCTCGTTGCTGTGGGTCATCGCTGTCCGCTGTGCATTTCTGGGAGCGCTCTTCACCTGTAAGAAGGGCAGACTCCTGTTTCCATAGCTGAACTACTGTCCATATATAAATAAGTGATAATTGGTGGAAAAACAGGTATTGATTGATATCTGTTATCCATTTCCTGTTTTAAAAGATTGCTGTTTCAGAGAAGGAAGGTGAAGAGGGGAAGGCATGAATACAAAATTAGCAAAAGTGGGGGAGGGGATAACAGGTCAGGTAATCAATAACTCGGAAAGAGGTTTCGAGCATCAAGGAGCTTTCTGGGATGTGTATGTCTCAGAATTAGTGAGAAGACGCTTTGCACTGGGGACAGGATTTTGGCTCTGTTTGATTTTCTAATAAGGGGCAACTTTTTTTGGTGCTCTTAGATTTATAGAAATGTCCCTGAGACAGATTTCTTCTTCAGAGAGGATGCGGTCGAATGGGACACTGGCCAGGAGCTGTGCGGCCTGCTGGGGCTGCGGTCACAGCTTCTGGTGGACAGAAGGGCACCCCACGGGGCCAGCCTTTCCCTTCCCTCTTCTCCCCCAGCCCGACCCCTGTTCAGGCTTTGATCCCTCAAACCAGGTCCGTGAGATCTTTCCATCCTCTCGGTGCATTTCTCCCGCAGAGTGATGGATAATCAGGGTTTTTCTACGAAGCTCTTGACAGCTGTCATTGGAAGTGTGAGCTGGGAGCACAGCCTGGTTGGAGATTGGTGGCTGTGCCCCTGATTCTGCTGTTTGTGCTCACCGAGGTTCTCCTCAAGGATCTCAGCTCAGTGCTCGGCATGGTCCCTCAGGCTCAAGTTAGTCACTGTGCGGTCACACCACACGTCCTTTACCCCTGGTCTTCGGAGAGAGAAGACATCAAGCACAGGCATGCAGAGCCCCGAGGGAGGAGGGAGTGAGTGCTGGCCTGTCACGGTTCAGAGCTGGGCCTTTTCAGGCACTCCCACTCCGTGGAAAGGCTGGCCACCATCTCGGTTTCATCTTGAACTCCTTCGGGCTGCCCGCGTGGTTTCTGGGAGAGGATCAATCATTTCAAAATACCTCCTGAATAAACAGCTTGGATGCAAAGGGCATTGGGGCTGTTCTGCAGAGGACGCTACACAGCGACTTCTCTCTCGGAACAGAAACCCAGGTGCAGGCCCCAGGATGGTCACAAAGGCAAATCCCTTAATTCTGCGCCCCTGCTTCTGAGATTTGATGTGCAGACCCATTTGCTGGGAGTGTACGGAAAAGCAGATTCTGGTTGGTGTGGGGGGTTGGCATGGAAGATGCCACATTTCAGCATGCTCCCAGCGGATGTGTTACTAATGTTTTGAGGACCACACTGATTAGCAGTGCTTTAGACCAAGACATTCCTCCAACAAGTTGTTTGTGGCCCAGACTCACTCCCAGTCCCCAGGTGCCAGGGACGGGGTGTGGGGGAGGTCTCATGGCGTGCCCGTGATCCACGGATCTGGAAACCCGCCCTCACAGAGGGCTTTCTTTTTTCGCTTTAGTTTTTGTCCACAAAAAAGATACGTATTTAATAGACATTGTTCTGAAATGCGGATTTTCATGTTTGTTTTCACGGGGAAAAAGAAACAGCACAATAGCAAGATACTGATGTTTCTGCCAGGAGGAAAAAAGCATGTATCTGATACAAGTATTTCAGAAAAATCCTGAGCTAGAAAGGGGAGGAACTGAGGAGATGACCGGACAAAGGCGAAGGCGGCAGTGAACTGTCAGAAAAGAAACTTTGTCCTGGAAAGGGAACTCGCTTCCATTCTCTAAATCCTTGGAGAGCCCCTGTGGGCCCAGGGTGGCCTGAGGTGACTTGTGGGTGGCTATTCCAGGCTGTCTTTTGTAAATGAGGAAGAAGGGCCCTCATTTGTGGCCACTAAGACCAAATCCCTGAGGGGCTAACACCAGGTTTACAGGGAGACACAGGCCCCACTGGCCCAAGCCTGCTTCAGTGTTTCCCTCCCCTCCCGGGTTCCCTTGCCCGGGTTTTGCCTGCAGGGTCCACACCACACTGGAAGGAGGCTGAGAGTTAGCTCTGTCAGTCAGTCCCCGAGGGTGGATTCATTAGCGTGCCTGTCTGCAGGCTGGTGGCCTCGGGCCGTGGGAGCCTGAGTGGCCCCCTGTGTGAACAGGGAACCTAATGGCAGGGCTTGGTGTGTGGGATGGAAACCGCGCAGGCACTCTGTCAATGCAGGAGCAATGAGGTGGGGGCTAGGACAGTGCCAGAACCTTCCAGGCCTTTGCTTTATTCATTCAGTAGACATTGTGTGCCTGTCCATGCCCCGTGCTGGGTGCTGTTGTGTATAATGTTCTTTTACCTCTAAGAACCCTCTCTTATTCTCTGGTTTCCTGCCCAGTGAACAAATTTCACTGCCAAACTCAAAGTGCCATCATGTCTTTCATGTTTCCTTGGCCCCTGGCCTGTGCCCTTGCCTGGGCCCCTACTGCACTACATATGACTCTCCGTCATAGAGCTGGCCACCCACTGGACCGTCAGCCCGCTGAAGGCAAGAACCTGGACTTCATTCACTTCTGCGTCTCAGGCACTCAGGATAGCATGTGACACACTGGAGACGCTCTGCTGCTGTTGACCAACAGGAAAGGAGTCCTAGATCCCTGCCCCACTGCTTAGAAAACAATGACCAGGGTGCTCATAGCAGTGCAAAGTCTCAGGGCAGTGGAGGCCACTACCATTTGGAGGTGGTCTAAGAGGCTGGGGGAGAAATCAACAAAGGCTCTAGAGCAGAGGTGGCCCTTAGGCTGGTATCTGTGGGAGGGCTGGTTGGAGCCTGAGGGGGAGAGACACCTTGTGCAAAGTGTGGAGACAGTCAAGTGCTTTTCTTGTTCTGGAGAGCAAACAGTCTGGTTTATCTAGAATGACGTGGCTGCAGGGAGCCAGAGAGTAAGGATGACCTAGAACAGAGTACCTGCGGGGAGCCAGAGAGTGAGGATGACCCAGAGCAGAGTACCTGCGGGGAGCCAGAGAGTGAGGATGACCCAGAGCAGAGTACCTGCGGGGAGCCAGAGAGTGAGGATGACCTAGAGCAGAGTACCTGTGGGGAC
>JAESUZ010002460.1:0-127511 GCA_017311185.1 Proteles cristata cristata
TTTTAAAGATTTTTATTTATTTCTAGGAGAGAGAGAGAAGCGTGAGCAGGGGAGGGTCAGAGAGAGAGGGAGTCACAGACTGAAACAGGCTCCCAGGCTCTGAGCTGGCAGTCAGCACAGAGCCCGACGCGGGGCTCGAACCCACGAACCGCGAGATCATGACCCAAGCGAAAGTCGGACGCTTAATCGACTGAGCCACCCAGGCGCCCCAAGATACGTTGTTTTTTATATGTTATTTCATGTCAATCAATGTGTCAGTAAAAGACATTGAAATGATTCATAGTAATTAAACACTTTTTTTTTTTTTCAGTTAAAAAGGCCGAATGCTTCATTTAGTGTTCAGGGAAGCACCAGATGTATGTGAACATAAACAAAATACAAACCAAAACAATCCATATCTTATAGTCCAGAAGTATGCAAAAACAGTATTTTCTGCAGACCAAAGAGTCCAGTGATCATAATATAGGAAAACTGATAGGCCAAGGGGTTTGGTCCCTTACTCAAGAACAGTGCAATAATTCATAAAAGCATATACCTAATTCCAAATTTAGATGACTTGACATAGCCAAATAGAAACTTAGATATACATATCTATTACTGTGTATCTATCTATATCTATATCCATCTTTCAATCTAGATATCTATCTATAGTTAGCTAAATAGATATGTTTATGGATATGTGTGTGTGTATTATATATGTTGCTTTTTTGTTAGTAATATCCTAGATTTTTACATTTGTCCAGCAAAGAGTTTCTAAACTAAAAGTAGACATGATTTGAATGCATCATAAAATGACAGTTTAACAGTGTCTGAAAAAGATGTTGGTAACCATTGAAAGTAATATCTATCTACATATTATACTTAAAAATTTAGAATGCAATTTTAAATATAGAATTCATGTCAGTCTTTGATCTATACTCTACCTATATTCAAGGGTAGTTTGACCATGTTTCCTGTTTTTGAGAGGGCAGCAAATATGAATACCCTGGGTTTGGAATCTGAAAAGCCAACATCTGTTAATTATATGATTTCCTACTTAACCATACTTTAAATTAAAATAATTGAAGTAATTTTTCAAATATTCAATAACTTTTTTCTTTTTGCTTTTGATAATTCTCATTAACAAAAATGTTAATGATAATAACATTTTTTATCATTCTTTTTCCTTAAGACAATTCTTGTATCATATCAAAATATTTTTTCTGGAAAATGGAAAAATAATCTGGTAATTTTGATGTTAATTTAGCGACATGTCAATTACCAAACTGTATAGAAATATTTTATTCAGTATTTGATCAGTTCACTTTTCATCGACACATTTGGTATCATGTAAATCCAAGTTATTATTACTTATTTCTTCTTGATCAAAAGTCTCTTGGTTTATCTGTAATTTGAGTTAATCCATGGATAATATTTTTATAATTCTATAGGACCAATGTTTTGACTAAATTGAAAATATAATTATTTTGAAGCATTTGAAATCATTTCTCAATAAATTAATGGAAAATGTAAAACTTGAATATTGACTTTAATTTTCTTGATTTCTAGTAGAAACTTAAATTTAATAATTAGAAGAGAGAAAAAAAGCCGATAATATTATTTTACACATGGGTAAACTGAAGACAAAATGATTAAGTAACTCTCTTAAAATCGTATGTCCCCATAGAAGGTTCAAGAATAAAACTTAGGCTTTCAGAATTCCAACCCAATATTTATTTACTATAACTTGCTGAACAAAGACAAGTTAAACACATAGTAAAATATTCTAATTAGCTTATTGTTCCATTCCTTAAATCTAAGGGGCAGGTAAATAACAAAGATAATTAATTTATTACTTCAATGACTTTCAAAGATAATAAATTCCATGATAAGCATAAACTAGCAGAGTAACTTTTACTTGGCAGTGTGTAAAAGTTGGCATATATATTGCTTGGCATATATTTGGCAACATATGAAGTTACCACACAGCTTATTTTTCACATTTTTAAGTATTCAAAATATTGAAATTTTACTTTCATTTACTGCAGATCTTATAGATTTAAGATACCAAATAAAAGTAACTGCTACATTTCATTCAAGAATTTTTCTCATATTTTATTGTCCAGTTCTATATCTTTTATGTTTAAACATTAAGAATATTTTGTCCCAAATTACATTATTTTGTAATTGTCATTACAAACGTGCAATGCTATAGAACAAAATTAAGATTATGTAGAAAATAGAAAAGACTTACTTTGAAAAAATCAAATCCTTTGAAACATAAACCTATTAAACCTATTAAGACAATAGATTTTTAAAAAATTTTGACATTATAGTGAGAAGCTGCTCTTTATAAGGTGTAGTATTAAATGTGATAAAGATTTGAATTCTAGTCTGATATCATTGCCAAAAATAAATTTATGAAATAGGAAAAATAAAAATCGTTTTCAGAAAATGAACCAATAAACTGCCAAAATATATGTTAAAGTTCAGAATAGGTTCCTTCTATGGTATTATAAGCATGAGCATCATTTTTTTTTTAACTAATTGAATTTTAAGTGTCAGGGGTGATGGCAGGTGGGTGGTAATGGTGAATGAGGGCCATTTGTATACTGAGTTCATTTTGTTGCGGACGAAATGACACAAAGGACAAGACACACACAAAAGACAGACACAGACACAACTCCGGCTGGAGGAACAGTTCTACGCAAGCCCCTCTTGCGGTTTATTATATACCCCGGTAACCGGATTCGAACTGAAACTTACAAAATACCTTTCTTTACAAAACAAGGGCAAGTAGCCAAACACATTTCCAAGACAGGAAGGAACAAAGAGAGGAAGTGATCGCAACATGTTTTCTTAGAGGCCTGCTCACAATTCCAGCCTTCTCCTTATTTCTAAGGAGGGCATGTTCTCCTGTTTGCAAGCGGACCATTAGACTTGGATGCTGTGTGCAGGCCTCCTGGCAGAGCATCCTGTTTGCAGGAATGCCTGGCCCAGGCAGGGAGCCCTGTGTGCAGGCACATCCCCGCGTCCCTAACCACGCTTTCTTGGGGTCACTGTCGGGCTCCCACATCTCCCCCTTCTTTCTGAGAAGCGGTAGCAAACTGTAAGGTGGCGAGAACCCGTTGTCTATCCTTTTTTAGTTGTTGCCTTCTTCGCCAGCACCGGAAGACTAAAATAATAACACAGCATAAAAGCATTATGAATAAAGCATTCACGAGAACCGTTCCAATTAGAGTAGACACATGTCCAAGAGGATTTAAATTATTCATCCCTTTTTGCAAATCCCTTAATAGATCGGACCCAGTGATGTCAGGTAGTGTTTTGCTAAATGTAGACAAAATTTGCTGCTCTAACTCCATAATTTCTTTAGTTAGGTTTTGATGCCCTGTTAGTGACTGTTTCACCTTTTCCCAACCCTCACTTATATTGAAAGGCACAGAGGTTATACATAATTGAGAGGAATTCCAATCACATCTCAATACACTTTTTGTGGATAAGACAGTTAATTGATCCCCAAGCCATGAAACAGTGTGTTGAAGGTTGAGTACATCAGTTGCAAGTTGTGCATCCAGATCTCGTTGTTGTTGCCATAATAAATGAGAGTCTTTATGCCATTCCCGTACAAAGTCTGCTGTTTGGACCCCTTGATGTAAAGCTAGTGCAGCCACGGCAGCGGTCGCAGTAACTGCAGCCACTGCAAGAACCGAAGCTATGATTATTCCAAGCATGCGTCGGGACCGGTGAAGCAAGGTCTGTATAGCAGTCCCCAAATGAGATACAGCAAAAGAGTCCGACCAAGGTCTTGTCAAATTTACAGGCAGCCATACTTCGGTTCGAGTTTTAACAATTACCAATGAAAAATTAAAGGTATTGATTTGTGTTTCAAAATTCTTCCACCATGACTGATTTACACATTGTGTTAAATTACAATGATTACATGATATAGATCCCTCTGTAGCATTCCAAGTCCAATTCCCATACATCAATGCAAAGGGGTATTTTAGACAAGCCGTAGCAGAATAGGATTTATTAACATGCAAGTTAACATGAAAGGGACCTGAACTGTCAGTCTTATCCAAAGTATAGTTTCCCATCCATATAGTGAGATTCCCTGAAACTGCCCATAATTTCCAAATATTCCCTTGAAAGTGGGGATACCCTAACAATTGCAACTGAGGGGGAACGAGTGCAAACTGCTGCCATTTTACGGTTTCATTACCATTACCCATTAAAGTACCATTGATTCGATGCCATTTGAGTGTTTTGTTAGACCATTTTTCCAAAATTTGACCATGATCAGGGCTCCAATCTACAATAACAAATCCAGAATAATTCATGACCTTAAAGGGCTGAGGACCTCGGCATCTTTCCCATTCTAAAGATTCTAGAGAAGGAATAAAAAAGTTAGAAGGGCATAATGGTATAAAGGTGTTAGGATGGTGACTCATCGGCGTCGTAGAGGTATTGAATCCCCTGGTGGAAACAAGTACAGTAAGGACAGCAGGATGATAATTATTATATGTTACTCCCCAGGTATTATAAGAGTAATGATTATGTTTTCTTGTAGAGAGGCAAAAGGGATGTCCTCCAATGCATAAGGGGAGGCCCTCTACTGCAATAGTAACATTACTTATGTTATATTGATTATTATGATGGTACAGATGCTCAATTCCTCCACACGCGGGTGGTGGGAAGAAGGAAGTTTTACTGGTGCATACCTGTACTTCAGGTTCACCCCAGGAGACAGCTCTCACAAGGGGAGGATTAGGAACATAAGCCCAATAAGTATATTCTATCGCTTGCGCATACATTACCTGACAGGTAACCACAGCCATCATAGCCAACAGCAAACTAGTAGGATTACGAGGTTGACCAGTATTAGCAAGAGTTTTCTCGGCCTCCTGTGTAAGCTTTTTCAGTTGCCCCCATGTTGGAGGGGACGCAGATCGGGTATGGAAGGTAAAGCTCCGATGTGCAGAAAGCTCTTCAAATTTTCGCACAAAGAGATCATCCATTATGAATCTTGATCAGCCGAGTTGGGGCCCAAAACCTAGAATTATCAACAGATATGAAAGCATAGCCTCGCCCCAAATATATCAATGTTGCTGGAACCCAACCTTTCTCTTTCTCTTTATACCAAATGAGTGTATTCAAGATCTTCTTTTCTTCTTCTTTCCTTTGAAAATGTAATTCTGCTGCTGTTAGATTTTTTTTACTCCAAATATTCAGAAAATTTAAAGTTAGTAAGGTTTTATTCAAAATGTCTTTTGGTTTCATAAATCTCTCCTATTCCCCCTTTTTTATTTTTTCAATATACTCACGTAAAGTACGATTAGCCCTTTCAATAATAGCTTGTCCTTGACTATTATAAGGAATACCAAAAGTATGATTTACATGATATTGGGATAAAAAATGAGCTAATTTTGCAGATTGATAGGCGGGTGCGTTATCAGTTTTTAATTCAATTGGGACTCCCATAACTGCAAAAGAGGATAATAAATGAGCAATAACAGCGTCAGCTTTTTCAGAATGTAATGCAGTGGCCCATTGGAAATGTGTGCATGTATCTATAGTATGATGGACGCATTTTTGTTGTCCAAAGGATGAAATAAAAATTACATCCATTTGCCATACCTGATTTACTTGCAATCCTCTTACGTTGACACCTGGTGGGGTAAATGGTAAGGTAAAAGGTGCACAAACTGAACAAGAGCGAACAATATTTTGAGCTTGTTTTCTGGTAATAACATAAGATTTTTTCAATCCTTTAGTATTGGTATGTTGCAAATGATGTTCTTGTCTTGCTGCTTCTATAGGATAAAGCAATGCATCAATTACAGCATTTCCAAATGATAAAGGTCCAGGAAGGGAGGAATGTGCACGGATATGGGTAAAGAAAATTGACTCTGAACGCCGCAGGAGTGATCGTTGTACCTGATAAAACAATTTGTCAATATCTGTCTTGAGAGTTAGAGGCAGTGAAACCTGAGGAAGCTGCAAACAAGAGAGAACGGCATATCGAGAATCTGAAACAATGTTAACAGGGAGCTCAGGAAAGTCTTGCAGAACTAAATAAACAGCCCATAGCTCAGCAGGCTGTACAGAGGAGAATGAATGGGGAAGAACTTTAGAACATTCAAAGGTCCAATATCCTGCAGTGTTTTTATTTGCATCCGTAAAAACAGTAGGTCCCTTAACTGGAATATCTGAAATTGGAGATTGAGGTACCATAGGGTTAGTTCGAAGAAAATCAATTAATTTAGATGACGGATAGTGATTAGAAAATGAACCAGGATATGAAGCAAGGGAAATCTGCCAATTTTCATTAAACTGTAAACATAAAGATATTTGAGCATTCGTCAGCTGAGTAACAATCTGGTGTGGTTCTTTCCCTGATAATTGCAGAATACGATTGTGACCCTTCTGTATAAGAAATGCTAATTTATCCATATATGTAGTTAATTTTTTGGAGAAACTGTTAGGCAAAAAAACCCATTCTATTAATCCTTTTTCTTGAGCAATTGCACCAGATGGAGAATGAGGAGTATGAAATACTATGAATGAGATAGGTTGAGATGCAGAAATATATGTTAAAAAACCATTATTTAATCTTTGTTCAACGAATTGAAGCTCTTGCAAGGCCAAGGGGGTTAAGATTCGGGGACTATCTAAAGCTGCGTCTCCTTCTAAGGTAGAAAATAAGTGTCGTAATTGATGAGTAGGAATCCCAAGTACCGGGCGTAGCCAATTAATATCCCCTAACAGTTTCTGAAAATCATTTAAAGTTCTTAAATGGTCTCTTCTAATCTGTAACTTTTGAGGCCGGATTCGGTGTTGTTCTAATACAGTCCCTAAATAAGAAATGGGAAGATCCCTTTGAACTTTCTCTGGCGCTATATACAAATTATACTTTTTTAAAGCCTCTTGTACCTTTAAAAAGAATTTATCACGTTCAGTAATACTAGGAGCTGCTAGCAAGAGATCATCCATATAGTGATAGAGAATATAGGTAGGATACTCTTGACGGATAGACTGTAAAGAACGAGCTACAAACTCTTGGCATAAGGTAGGACTATTTACCATTCCCTGAGGCAAGACTGTCCACTGATAACGCTTAACAGGCTGAGCGTGATTAAGAACAGGAACCGTGAAAGCAAATTTATCTCTATCTTGTAATTGTAAAGGAATAGTAAAAAAGCAGTCTTTAAGATCTAGTACCATTAAAGACCAATTTTGAGGAATAAGAGCGGGAGAAGGAAGGCCCAATTGTAGGGCTCCCATAGGTTCAATACATTTATTAACTTCTCTTAAATCAGTCAGCATTCTCCATTTGCCCGATTTCTTTTGTATAACAAACACAGGAGAATTCCAAGGGGAAGTAGAGGGTTCTATATGGCCAAGTTGGAGTTGTTCTGATACTAATTGCTGTAAAGCCTCGAGCTTTATTTTTGGTAATGGCCACTGCTCAACCCATTTAGGAGTATGAATTATCCATTTTAATGGGAGTGCCCGAGGAACTTGAGCAGTGGCCACTAGTTTTCCGGTGGAATGGTTACAGAAGCCCCCATGGGAGAGAGAAGATCCCTTCCCCATATATTAATAGGTATACTAACAATATAAAAAGTGACAAAAGCTGTTTTTCCATTATGGAACTGGCATTGTAAAGGACGAGCACTTTTCCAAACATCTGCAATGGAGCCTAATCCTGTCAGCATTAGAGGGCTTTTTTTGTTGTTCCAGTCCTGGGGCCACTGTTGAGAGGAAATGACTGAAACATCTGCCCCTGTATCTATTAACCCTTCAAAGTTCTTTCCCTGTATGGTCAAGGAAAGAACGGGGCGAGAATCCTTAATAAGCATTTCCCAAAATATATGTTGCCCAGTACTTCCAAAACCTCCTGACCTTTCATTAGGAAGAGCAGAAAAGGGAAGATAAGATAAAAGAAGTATTTGTGCTATACGTTCTCCAGCTAATAGTGAAAGTGTAATAGAAGTAGAAACCATGATTAAAATTTCTCCAACAAAATCAGAGTCCACAACTCCAGGAATTACAGTTAGGCCTCTTAAAGCTGCGCTGCTGCGGCCCAATATTAAGCCAAAGGTGCCTTTGGGCAGTGGGCCAAATATGTTTGTTCTTAATTTAAAAACGCCACCTCCTGGAGACAAAAGAATATTTTCAGCAAGAGGCAAATCAGCAGCAGCACTTCCTGAAGTTGCAGAGCATAAATCTGACACCATTAAAGGTTTGGTTATTCCTGAGGTGATAGCCATTTTTAAGGGTTGTTGGGAAATAAAGGGGTCACTTGAGGAGTGGGAGGCGCAGCCAACTGAGTCCCCGGCATTGTCCTTGGGCCCCGGGGACTGAGGCCCGCCAAGTAGTTTCCCGACTGTGGGTTGCCAATAGGATTGCCATGTTTATCAGTTTTAGAACGACATTCATTGGTCCAATGAAGCCCCTTGCCACATCGGCGGCAAAGCCCAGGGGGCTTATTTCGTCTTGTATATCCTTGTTTAGCCTTCAATTTTCTGCAATCCTTTTTCATATGTCCAGGCTTCCCGCAATGGTAACAATTTCCACCCTTAAAGGGCTTCATAGCCTGAGCCAAAGCAGTAGCAAAAACAGCAGCATTATGTTCAGTGCCTCCCACTCCCGAACAAGCCCTGATATATTCAGCTATAGAAGCTCCCTGCCCCTTCAAAGGGCCCAAAACACGTTTACATTCCGGGTTTGCATTTTCAAAAGCAAGTGTTTGCAAAAGTATCTCCGAGATTTCATCACGTCCCACAGCCCGCTCAACAGCCACCCGCAATCTAGCAAAAAAATCAGTATAGGGTTCATTGGGTCCTTGTAGAGTTTTTGTGAAAGAAGGCTGAGCGTGGCCAGTAGGTACAACACGGCGCCAAGCCCTAAGAACACCTGGCGCACCTGCTGTAAATCCTGGTCGGAAAATTGAGCCTGTTCTCTCAAGGCTCGAAACTGTCCCTCTCCCATCAATTTATCCTCCAGGGGACCAGGAGGGTTCTGCCCCTCATTAATTCGAGCCTGCTTTTGGGCTTCTTCTTCCCACCAACTCCTTAATTGCAACCATTGGGATCCTTCAAGCACAGCCTGAGCTATAGCTTCCCAATCCAGGGGTAGAACCAATTTTGTTTTCCCTATAGAATCTAACATAGCTAATACAAAAGGGGATTGGGGACCATATTGAGCGACAGCGGCTTTAAGATCCTTGAAAAATTTATATTCAAAAGGCGAATATTGAACATTAACCATATTGTTGGGAGCTGCTTGCCGCTGAATTGGAAATAATTGTGGGGGATCAATGAAATCACCAGAAGGCTCAGGGATATCATCATCATAGAACATAGACACAGGAAAGGAGAAAGAACGTCCATCTCGACCTACATCAGGAGCCCCATGAGAGACCGGAAAAAGAGAAGCATAGGGAGGGGCCGTGGGAGTAGAAACCCTCTTTGTTCCTTCATTTTGTGTTTTCCACCACTGTTGAAAAAGTCGGGTCACTTTATCAACCCCTTCGTTCCCATCAGACGACGAGGACTCACTAGAACTATCAGATTCAGCATCTGATTCCCCATCCCTGGAATGCAAAGTGGCGGCTGCAGAAGCATCATTTAAAGCGGCAGCCTCTGATTCCTTTGGTGTCTCATTAGAGACGTCCTCATAGATTACCTCAGATTTTATAGATTTAGTTTCACTATCTGTAGAAAGCAAAGCAAGTGCTTGAGTGATGGCACTACATAGAGTCCACAATTTCAAAGGAATTATGTTACCCTTCTGATGCTGTTGCCGTAATTCCTTCTGTATTAATTTCCATTCCTTTAAGTTTAATTGTACTTTGGGTTGGCACTTAAACCAATAACAATGCTGCTCCACAAGGCGAAATAACTTAGATAAGCGGCGACTAGATGCCTTCACCCCAATGGAGTGGAGAAGTCCTTTGACTAGCTCCATGTATTGTGCCTTTGCTGATGGGGAATTCCCCATAATTTTCCCGAAAGTTCCCCTGCCTTGGACCTACAATCCCCGAGGGGTACTCACCCTTTCGGTTTCGTTCGCCCTCTGCCCCACGTTTGGATGCCAGATGTTGCGGACGAAATGACACAAAGGACAAGACACACACAAAAGACAGACACAGACACAACTCCGGCCGGAGGAACAGTTCTACGCAAGCCCCTCTTGCGGTTTATTATATACCCCGGTAACCGATTCGAACTGAAACTTACAAAATACCTTTCTTTACAAAACAAGGGCAAGTAGCCAAACACATTTCCAAGACAGGAAGGAACAAAGAGAGGAAGTGATCGCAACATGTTTTCTTAGAGGCCTGCTCACAATTCCAGCCTTCTCCTTATTTCTAAGGAGGGCATGTTCCCTTGTTTGCAAGCGGACCATTAGACTTGGATGCTGTGTGCAGGCCTCCTGGCAGAGCATCCTGTTTGCAGGAATGCCTGGCCCAGGCAGGGAGCCCCGTGTGCAGGCACATCCCCGCGTCCCTAACCACGCTTTCTTGGGGTCACTGTCGGGCTCCCACACTTGATGAATACAGATGCAAAAATCCTCAACAAGATACTTGCAAATCGAATTCAACAGCACATAAAAAGAATTATCCACCAAGATCAAGTGGGATTCATTCCTGGGTTACAGGGCTGGTTCACTATTTGAAAATCAATCAATGTGATACATTACATCAACAAAAGAAAAGATAAAAAGCTTATGATCCTGTCAATAGATGCAGAAAAAGCATTTGACAAAATACAGCATCCCTTCTTAATAAAGACCCATGAGAAAGTCAGGATACAAGGAATTTAGTTAAACATCATAAAAGCCATCTATGAGAAGCCCTGAGCTAACATCATCCTCAACGGGTAGAAGCTGAGAGTTTTGCCACTGAGATCAGGAACACGACAGGGATGTCCACTCTCACCACTGTTATTTACATAGTGCTGGAAGTCTTCACATTAGCCATCAGACAACAAAAGGAAATAAAAGGCATCAGAATTGGCAAAGACGAAATCAAACTTTCACTTTTTGCCGACATGATACTCTACATAGAAAACCCGGCAGACTCCACCAGAAGCCTACTAGAACTGATCCAAGAATTCAGCCAAGTTGCAGGGTACAAAATCAACGTACAGAAATCGGTTGCATTTTTATACAAGACAATGAAGCAACAGAAATGAAATCAAGAAACTGATCCCACTCACAATTGTACAAAAAACCATAAAATACCTAGGATTAAACCTAACCTAGTATATAAGAATTCTGTATGATGAAAACTATCAAAAACTTTTGAAGGAAATTGAAGAAGACAGAAAGAAGTGGGAAAACAATCCATGATGATGGATTGGAAGAATAAATATAGTTAAAATGTCATTACTACCCAAAGCAATCTACACATTTAATACAATCCCAATAAAAATTGCACCAGCATACTTCTCAAAACTAGAACAAACTATCTTCGAATTTGTATGGAACCACAAAAGACCCCGAATAGCCAAAGGAATATTGAAGAAGAAAACCTAAACGGGAGACATCACCATCCCAGACTTTAGCCTCTACCACAAAGCTGTCATCATCAAGACAGTATTGTATTGGCACAAAAACAGACACATAGACCAACGGAATAGAATTGAGACTCAGAATCAGAACCAAAAGTAAACAGCCAACTAATCTTTGACAAAGCAGGAAAGAGTATCCAATGGAAAAAAGACAGCCTCTTTAACAAATGGTGCTGGGAGAACTGGACAACAACATGCAGAAGATTGAAACTAGATCATTTTCTCACACCATACACAAAAATAAACTCGAAATGGATAAAGGACCTGAACGTGAGACAGGAAACCATCCAAACCCTAGAGGAGAAAGCAGGAAACAACCTCCTTGACCTCCACTGCAGCAATTTCTTACTTGGCACATCCCCAAAAGCAAGGGAATCAAGAGCAAAAATGAACTTTTGGGACCTCATCAAGATTAAAAGCTTCTGCACGGCAAAGGAAACAATCCACAAAACTAATAGACAACCGATGGAATGGGAAACGATAGTTGCAAATGACGTATCAGATAAAGGGTTAATATCCAAAATCTATAAGGAACTCACCAAACTCCACACCGGAAAAACAAACAACCCAGTGAAGAAGTGGGCAGAAGATATGAACAGATACTTCTCCAAAGAGGACATCCAGATGGCCAACAGACACATGAAACGATGCTCAACATCCCTCCTCATCAGGAAAATACAAATCAAAACCACACCACTGAGATTCTACCTCACGCCAGTCAGAGTTTCTAAATCAGAGTTTCTAAAATGAGCAAATTAGAGGACTCTAGATGCTGGAGAGGATGTGGAGAAACGGGCACCCTCCTACACTGTTGGTAGGAATGTAAACTGGTACAGCCCCTCTGGAAAACAGTGTGGAGGTTCCTCAAAAATTAACACTAGAACTCCCCTATGACCCAGCAGTAACATTGCTAAGAATATACCCAAGGGATATAGGGGTGCTGATGCATAGGATCACATGTACTCCAACGTTCATAGCAGCACTCTCAACAATAGCCTAAACGTGGAAAGAGCCTAAGTGTCCATCAACGGATGAATGGATCAAGAAGATGTGGTTAATCTATACGATGGAATACTGCATGGCAATGAGAAAGAATGAAATCTGGCCATGTGTAGCAACATGGATGGACCTTAAGGGTGTTTTATGAGCGAAATAAGTCAGGCAAAGAGGGACAAATACCATATGTTTGCACGTATAGGAGGATTAGGAGGAACTTAACGGAGGACCATGGGAGAGAAGAAAGGAGGAAATAGTGGGGGAGATGGAGATAGGCATACCATGGGAGACTCTTGAATTCTGAGAACAAACTGAGGACTAATGGGTGTAGGTGGTAAGGGGGGAGATGGGCATGGAGGAGGTCACTTGTGGGGATGAGCACTGGGTGTTATATGGAAACCAACTTGACAATAAACTATTTGTAAAAAAAAAATAAAAAAGAAAGAAAGAAAAGAAAAAAGAAAAAAGCAAGAATCAAAGGATAGTCTAAAAGCATAAAACCAGAAATCCCAGCTACAATTACAGAGTAGGGTGGAGGCAGTATTGATGGAATAGCGTATACAAAGAGAGAAATGACAGGGTCGGGGAGAAAGTGAAAATGAACATTGACTAGGCAGAGAGACTAAAAGGTTATATCCAGAGAGAGTAAAAGGAGAATACAAAGAAGTCAAGGAGAAAGAAATGCAGATATGGTTATCCAGAGAAACTATATAACCTGTTTATTCCAGAAAGAGAAAGTAAAGAAGGAGGTGTAGAGCATGCATCAAGAGGATGGATTAAATATGTCTGTTTAAGCAAACCTATAACCAGAACAACCAGCCTAGAGGAGGGAAGAGATAAGAAGGAGAAAAGGGAGAATATATCTGAATAGCAAGAATTGGCCTAGAGTTAATCATGGCAATGAAGCAGCGCTGGTCTTGGGGCAGGGGGCCATCTGTTTCTGCAGCATCTATCCAGCTCCCATAGATAAGGAGCTACCCAGTGTAGATGGGCATGGTTTGGTGTAGGTGGGTCCTGCCTCCACTGTGGGCCCTGCTGACCATATCTGAGCTCACCCCGCCCCCATTGGCAGTTTTGGGGAGAAAAATGGTGACCCTCCAGTCCCTTCTCCTCGGACCAGGTGTCCCAAATTACTCCTTTGAATCTGTCTTCACTGTGCTGCGGGTGCAGACTAGGTGGGCTGTCTCTTATACCCCATGCCCAGCCGCGTTCCTAGCTCCCACTAGGAATGCATTAATGATGCCACCCAAAACGTAATGCTGCAAGCTGCAGCACTTCTGTGCAGGGGACCAGTTCCTCCTGATGCCGACTGTTCCCCTGGGGTACCAGTGAACCCAGAGGGGACTCTCCTCATCCCCAGGCGTGGGAACAGGGCACCCAGTCCAAAGAAAGCCCCACAGTTAGAGACTGGATCTTTCTCTGAAAACCCTGCAGTTAGAGATGGGATGATAGGATCCCTCTCTGTCCTAGGCCAAGGTTTTTCTCTTGTCCAGATACAGTCCTACATTTCCCCAGCCATTCTTTGTCTTCCCTTTGTCTCTCAGCAGAAGGAGATCCCTCCCCTCCATGCCTTCATGTCCCGGCCCGTTTTTATCTCCCCCAATTCACAATCATGTACCTATGAAGCTGTCTTCCTAGTAGACTCCATCTCCTTTCCTCCCAGTCTTGGGATTCAGAGTCCTTTTAGCTTCAGCTCTTCTTTGTTTGAGAGATGTACGTGGGAAGTATGGAACCCCTACTTCTTCGCCATGTTTTCCCCTGTGAAGAAGAGCAAAAACAAGGTCTTGAAGGAGAATTTGTACACCCATGTTGATTGCTACATTATTCACAATAACGAAGAAGAGGAAACAATCTAAATGTCCATCAACAAATGCATTAAGAAAATTTAGTGTATACATACAGTGGAATAATATCCATTCTTAAAAATGAAGAAAATACTTTCATATGCTACAACCTGGATGAACCTTGAAGATGTTAATGCTAAATGAAAAAGACAAACACTGCAGGATTCTACTTATATTATGTATCTTGTATAGTCAAATTTCAGAGACAGAAAATAAAATGGTGGTTGCCAGAGGCTGAGGGGAGTGGTAGAGTTGTTTAATGTGTAAAGAGTATCAATTTTGTGAGATAAAAAGTTTAGAGGATCTCTTACACAACGAGGAGCATATAGTTAATACAACTGATCTGTTAAGATGATAAATTTTACGGGGCACCTGAGTGACTCAGTTGGTTAAGCGGCCGACTTCGACTCAGGTCACGATCTCACGGTTCGTGGGTTCGAGCCCCGCATTGGGCTCTGTGCTGACAGCTAGCTCAGAGCCTGCAGTTTGCTTCAGATTCTGTGTCTCCCTCTCTCTCTGACCCTCTACTGCTCACGCCATCTCTCTCTCTCTCTCTCAGAAATAAATAAAGCATTAAAAAAAAGATGATAAATTTTACATTTTGTGTCTTTGTACCACATTAAATATTGGGAGCAAAAGTTTCTACCAATTTGAGTACACTAGCAAATCACTGCTTCCTTTCCCTATTTTCTATTTTTGGCATTATACATAAAGAATACGTTGTCATAGTTATGTTCATAGTCTATATTTACACCTGTGTCTAGACTTTTTTTTTTACATTCTATCTCCTACATTTTCACAGATCATATTACATTTTTCATGACCATTTTATTGCATAGACTAACTATGAAGGAAATAATGTAAATGTAACCTTAATAATTTTTCTGTTTATTATATGATGGAATTAAAATTCTTTGGATATATTAATAAAGAAAACATGTTATTAAATAAAAAATCCATAGCATAAATAAAAGTATTAGACAATTACTTTTTTCATGATTTTTTATTAAGCTTTTAAATTTTAATTCCATATACTTAACATACAGTGTTCTATTAGTTTCAAGTATAAAATATAGTGATTCAACAATTCTATACGTTATGTAGTGCTCATCACACACGTATTTTTTAATCCCCAACACCTATTGCATCCATCCCCCCAACCACCTCCCCTCTGGTAACCATTAGATTATTCTCTATAGTTAAGAGTCTGTTTCTTGGTTTGCCTTTCTCTTCTTTTTTCAAAAATTTTGCTCATCAGTTTTGGTTTTTAAATCTACATATGAGTGAAATAATATGGTATTCATTTTCTTGGACTAACTTATTTCACTTAGTGTAATACACCCTAGCTCTCTCCAGATTATTGCAAATAGCAAGATTTCATTCTTTTTTATGGCTGAATAATATTCCTCTGTGTGTGTGTGTGTGTGTGTGTGTGTGTGTGTGTGTGTGTTCATCTTTATCTATTCATCTGTGTATGGGTATTAGGGTTGCTTCCATAATGTGGCTATTGTAAATAATACCATAATAAACATAAGGGTACATGTATCCCTTTGCTCTTTGAATTAGTGTTTTTGTATTCTGGGGGCATATATCTGGTAGTGTGATTATTTGATCATAGGGCAGCTCCATTGTTATTTTTTTGAGGGACCTCTATACTGTTTTTCACAGTGGCTGTACCATTTTGTGTTCCCACCAATAGTGCATGAGAGTTCCTTTTTCTCCACATATTTGCCAACATTTGTTGTTTCTTGTGTTTTTTATTTTAGCCATTCTGACAATATGAGGTGATATTTCATTGCAGTTTTGATTTGTCTTTCCCTGATGGTATGTGGTGATGAACATCTTTTCATGTGTCTATTGGTCATCTGTATGTCTTCTTTGGAGAAAAATCTCTTAATGTCTTCTGACCATTGTTTAAATGAGAAGTATATACTATAGCAGTCTATATTTTTATTATTTTTGCCAATTTTTCTTTTAATTTAAATCTAAGTTAGTTCAGATATAATGTAATAATGATTAGAGGAATAGAATTTAGTGATTCATCACTTATATATACCACCCAGTGCTCATCCCAACAAGTGTCCCGCCTATTTAGCCCATTCCCACATCCAACACCCCCCAGCAACTCTCATATTGTTCTTTGTATTTAAGAGTCTCTTATGGTTTGTATCTCTCTCCGCTTTTATATTATTTTTACTTCCCTTCCCTTATGTTTACCTCTTTTGTTTCTTAAATTCCACATATAAGTGAAATCATATATTTGTCTTTCTCTGACTGACTTATTTCGCTTAACATAATACACCCTAGTTCCATCCACATTGTTGCAAATGGAAAGATTTATATATATAAGATATATATATCTCACAACTTCTTCATCCATTCATCACTAGATGGACATTTGAGATCTTTCCATAGTTTGGCTATTGTCCATAATGCTGATATAAACATTAGGGTGCATGTGCCCCTTCAAATCAGCACTCTTGTATCCTTTGGACAAATACCTACTAGTGCAATTAGTGGGTCATAGGGTACTTCTATCTTTAGCTTATTTAGGAATCTCCATACTACTTTTCAGAGTAGCTACACCAGTTTGCATTCCCAGCAGTAGTGCAAAAGGATTCCCCTTTCTCTGCATCCTTGCCAGCATCTGTTGTTGCCTGAATTGTTAATATTAGCCATTCTGAAAGGTGTTAGGTGGTATCTCATTGTGGTTTTGGTTAGTAGTTCCCTGACAATGAGTAATGTTGAGCATCTTTTAATGTATCTGTTAACCATCTGGATGTCTTCTTTGGAAAAAGTCTCTTGTTCCCATTTCTTCAATATTATCTGGTTTTTTTGTTTCTTTGTTTGTTTGTTTGTTTTTTTAGCATTAATCTTGATAAGTGCTTTATAGATTTTGGATACTGACCCTTTATCTGATATGTTATTTGCAAATATCTTCTCCCATTCCATTGGTTGCCTTTTAGTTTTGATGATTATTTGCATGGCTGTGCAGAAGCCTTTTGTCTTGACGAAGTCCCAATAGTTCATATATTTGCGGGTCCAGTTCTGGGTTCTCTATTCTGTTACATTGATCTATGTGTCTGTTTTTGGAACTGTACCATACTTTCTTAATGATTACAGCTTTGTAATACAGCTGGAAGTCCAGACTTGTGATGCCTCCAGCTTTGGTTTTCTTTTTCAGGATTGTTTTGGCTATTTGGTGTCTTTTCCGGTTCCGTACAATTTTTAGGATTGTTTTTTCTGGCTCTGTTAAGAATGCTGTTTGATATTTTGATTCTACATTGAATATATAGAAAGTTTTGTTTAGTATCAACATTTTAACTTTTTCTTTTAACTTTTAACTAATATTTAAAATAACTAATATTTTTTTCTTTCAATCCATGAGCATGGATTTTCCTCCATTTTTTTGTAGATCCTCTTCAATTTCTTTCATAAGCTTTTTATAGTTTTCAGTGTATAGATTTTTCACTTCTTTGGTTAGGTTTATTCCTACATATTTTATGGGTTTTGGTGCAATTATAAATGGGATAGTCCCCTTGATTTCACTTTCTGTTGTTTCATTTTTTCTGTATAGAAATGCAATCGATTTTCCATACATTGATTTTATATCGTGCAAATTGCTGAATTCATGTATCAGTTCTACAGTCTTTTGGAATTTACACATAAAGTATCATGTCATCTGTGAAGAGTGAATGTTTTACTTCCTCCTTGCAAAATTGTATAATTTATATCTTTGTGTTGTCTGAATGCTGAGGCAAGGACTTCCAACCCTATGTTGAAAAACAGTGATGAGAGTGAACATCCTACTTGTGTTCCTGACCTTAGGAGAAAGCTCTCAGTTTTTTTTCCCGTTTAGGATGCTATTAGCTGTGGGTCTTCATATATGGTTTTCATGATCTTGAGGTATGATCTTGCTATCCCTACTTTTCTGAGTATTTTTATCAAGAAGGATGCTGTATTTTGTCAAATGCTTTCTGTGCATCTATTGAGAGAATTATGTGGTTCTTATCCTTTCTTTATTAATGTGATGTATCACGTTGATTGATTTGCAGATATTGAACCAGTCCTGAATCCCAGGAATAAATCTCACTTGTTCGTACTTAATAATTCCTTTAATGTATTGTTGGATCCAGTTGGCTAGTATCTTTTTGAGAATTTTTGCATCCATGCTCATCAGGAATATTGGCTTGCAATTCTCCTTTTTAGTGAGGTCTTTGATTTTGAAATCAAGGTAATCTTGGTCTTGCAGAATGAGTATGGAAGTTTTCCTTCCATTTCAATTTTTTGAAACAGCTTCAAAAGAATAGGTGTTAACTCTTCTTTAAACGTTTGGTAGGGGCGCCTGGGTGGCTCAGTCGGTTGAGCATCCAACTTGGGCTCAGGACATGATCTCGCAGTTAGTGGGTTCAAGCCCCAGTCGGGTTCTGAGCTGACAGCTAAGAGCCTAAAGCCTGCTTCGAATTCTGTGTCTCCCTCTCTCTCTGACCCTCCTCTGCTCATGCTGTCTCTCTCTCTATCTCAAAAATAAATAAAACATAAAAATTTAAAAAAGAACATCATATTAAAGAACTAATGGGGAGCACCTGGGTGACTCAGTCAATTAGGCGTCCAACTTCGGCTCAGTTCTTGATCTCACAGTTCGTGGGTTCGAACCCCGCGTCGGCCTCTGTGCTGACAGCTAGCTCAGAGCCTGGAGCCTGCTTGAGACTCTGTGTCTACCTCTCTCTCTACCCCTTCCCTACTCATTCTCTCTCTCTCTCTCTTTCAAAAAGAAATTAACATTATTAAAATCAAAAAATAAATAAACGTTTGGTAGAATTCCCCTGGAAAGCCATCTAGCCCTGGACTCTTATTTGTTGGGAGATTTCTTTTATTACTTATTCAATTTTTTTACCGGTTATGGGTCTGTCCAAATTTTCTATTTCTTCTTGTTTCAGTTGTGGTAGTTTATATGTTTTTTTTTTAATGTTTTATTTATTTCTAGGAGAGAGAGACAGCGTGAGCAGGGGAGGGTCAGAGAGAGGGAGTCACAGACTGAAACAGGCTCCAGGCTCTGAGCTGGCAGTGAGCACAGAGCCTGACGCGGGGCTCGAACCCGTGAACCGCGAGATCATGACCTAAGCGAAAGTCGGACGCTTAACCGACTAAGCCACCCAGGTGCCCCAGTAGTTTATATGTTTTAAGGAATTTTCCATTTCTTCCAGATTGCCCAACTTGTTGGCATATAATTTCTCACAATATTCTCTTAATATTTGTATATCTTCAGTGTTTGGTTGTGATCTCTCCTCTTTCATTCATGATTTTATTTATTTGGGTCCTTTCCTTTTTCATTTTGATCAGTATGGCTAAGATTTTATCACTTTTGAGAATTCTTTCAAGGAACCAGCTTCTGGTTTCATTGATCTGTTCTACTTTTTGTTTGTTTGTTTATTTCAATATCACTGATTTCTGCTCTAATCTTTATCATGTCTCTTCTTTTGCTGGTTTTGTGCTTATTTGCTGTTATTTTTCCAGCTCTTTTATGTGTAAGGTTAGGTTGTGTATTTAACCCCTTTCTTCCTTCTTTAGGAAGGCCAAGATTGCTATATACTTCACTCATATGACTTCCTTTGCTGCATCCCAGATGTTTAGGGCTGTGGTGTTTTCATTATCATTGGTTTCCATGTACTTTTCAATTTCCTCTTTAATTTCTTGGCTATCCCATTCATCTTTTGTATAATGATATTTTAATCCTCAAGTATTTGTGGTCTTTCCAAATTTTTATTTTTGTGGTTGATTTCATAGCGTTGTATTTTGAAAATATGCAAAGTATGAACCCGATCATTTTTTTTTGTTGTTGTTGAAGGCTGATTTGTGACCCAGTATGTGATCTTTTCTGGAGAACATTCCATGTGCACTTGAGAAGAATGTGTATTCTGCTATTTTAGGATGAAATGCTCTGAATGTATCTGTTAAGTCCAACCAGTCCAGTATGTCCTTCAAAACCATTGTTTCCTTTTTGATTTTCTACTTAGATAATCTGTCCTTTGCTGTAAGTGTTGGTGTTTAGGTCCTCTACTATTATGTTATTATCAATGAGTTTGTTTATGTTTGTGATTAATTGATTAATATATTTGAGCATCCATGTTGGGGTCATAAATACTTATAATTATTCGATCTTCTTGGTCGATAGACCCCTTAATTATGATATAATGTCCTTCTTCATCTCTTCTATAGTGTTTATTTTAAAATCTAGTTTATCTGATATAAGTATGGTTATTCCAGCTTTCTTTTGATGACCATTGGTATGATAGATGGTTCTCCATCCCCTTACTTTCAATCTGCAGGTGTCTTTAGATATTAAATGAGTGTCTTGTAAACAGCATATAGATGGGTCTTGTTTTCTTATCCATTCTGGTACCCTGTGTCTTGATTGGAGCCTTTATTGCATTGACACTTAGAGTGAGTACTGAAAATATGAATTCAGTGCCACTGTGTTCCTATAGTTTTACTGGTGATGTTTTCTGTTCTTTTCTAGTCTTTGTTGCTTTTTGTTCTTTTCAGGTTTTGTTTTGTTTTGTTTTTTGTCTTTTCTCCACTCAAGAAATCCCTCTTAAAATTTCTTTCAGGGCTGGTTTAGAAGTCACAAACTCTTAGTTTTTGTTTGTCTGGAAAAATCTATCTCAACTTCTATTTTGAATGACAATCTTGCTGGATAAAGAATTCTTGGCTGCATCTTTTTCCAATTCAAGACGTTGAATATATCCTGCCACTTCTTTCTGGTCTGCCAAGTTTCTGTTGATAAGGTGTGCTGCAAACTTGATTTGTCTTTCTTTTTAGGTTAAAGACTTTTTTCCTTTGCTGCTTTCATAATTCTTTCCTTGCCTGAGTATTTTCTGAATTTGACTATGATATGCGTTGGTGATGATAGATTATTTTTTTTACAAATAGTTTATTGTCAAATTAGTTTCCACATAACACCCAGTGCTCATCCCCACAAGTGTCCTCTTCCATGCCCATCCCTCCTCCCCCCCACATCCATCAGTTCTCAGTTTTTGTCAGCATTCATGAGTCTCCCATGGTTTACCTCTCTCCCTTTCCAACAGCATTTCCGCCGTTCTTCTCCCCCTTGGTCCTCTGTTAAGTTCCTCCTAATCCTCCTATATGTGCACACATATGATATTTGTCCTTCTCTGCCTGACTTATTTCGCTCAGCATAACACCCTCAAGGTCCATCCATGTTGCTACACATGGCCAGATTTCATTCTTTCTCATTGCCATGTAGTATTCCATGGTATAGATAAACCACATCTTCTTGATCCATACATCTGTTGATGGACACTTAGGCTCTTTCCATGTTTTAGCTATTGTGGAGAGTGCTGCTATGAACATTGGGGTACATGTGCTCCTATGCCTCAGCATTTCTGTATCCCTTGGGTAAATTCCTAGCAGTGCTATTGCTGGGTCATAGGGGAGTTCTATTGTTAGTTTCCTGAGGAACCTCCACACTGTTTTCCAGAGGGGCTGTACCAGTTTACATTCCCACCAACAGTGTAGGAGGGTGCCCGTTTCTCCACATCCTCGCCAGCATCTAGAGTTCTCTGATTGGCTCATTTTAGCCACTCTGACTGGCGTGAGGTGGTATCTCAGTGTGGTTTTGATTTGTATTTCCCTGATGAGGAGCGATGCTGAGCATCGTTTCATGTGTCTGTTGGCCATCTGGATGTCCTCTTTGGAGAAGTGTCTGTTCATATCTTCTGCCCATTTCTTCACTGGGTTGTTTGTTTTTCGGGCGTGTAGTTTGGTGAGTTCCTTGTAGATTCTGGATATCAACCCTTTATCTGATATGTCATTTGCAACTATCTTTTCCCATTCCGTTGGTTGCCTGGGTTGTTTCCTTTGCTGTGCAGAAGCTTTTAATCGTGATGAGGTCCCAACAGTTTATTTTGGTTCTTGATTCCCTTGCTTTTGGGGATGTGTCAAGTAAGAAGTTGCTGCGTTGGAGGTCAAGGAGGTTGTTTCCTGCTTTCTACTCTAGGGTGTTGATAGTTTCCTGTCTCACATTCAGGTCCTTGATCCATTTTGAGTTTATTTATTTATTTATTTTTTACAAATAGTTTATTCTCAAATTAGTTTCCACATAACACCCAGTGCTCATCCCCACAAGTGTCCTCCTCCATGCCCACCCCTCGTCCCCACCACGTCCACCAGTCCTCAGTTTCTGTCAGCATTCAAGAGTCTCTCATGGTTTGCCTCTCCCCCTTTCCCCCACCATTTCCGCCCTTCTTCTCCCCTTGGTCCTCTGTTAAGCTCCTCCTAATCCTCCTATACGTGCACACATATGATATTTGTCTTTCTCTGCCTGACTTATTTCGCTCAGCATAACACCCTCAAGGTCCATCCATGTTGCTACACATGGCCAGATTGCATTGTTTCTCATTGCCATGTAGTATTCCATGGTATAGATAAACCACATCTTCTTGATCCATTCAGCTGTTGATGGACACTTAGGCTCTTTCCATGTTTTAGCTATTGTGGAGAGTGCTGCTATGAACATTGGGGTACATGTGCTCCTATGCATCAGCATTTCTGGATCCCTTGGGTAAATTCCTAGCAGTGCTATTGTTGGGTCATAGGGGAGTTCTGTTGTTAGTTTCCTGAAGAACCTCCACACTGTTTTCCAGAGGGGCTGTACCAGTTTACATTCCCACCAACAGTGTAGGAGGGTGCCCGTTTCTCCACATCCTCACCAACATCTAGAGTTCTCTGATTGGCTCATTTTAGCCACTCTGACTGGCGTGAGGTGGTATCTCAGTGTGGTTTTGATTTGCATTTCCCTGATGAGGAGCGATGCTGAGCATCGTTTCATGTGTCTGTTGGCCATCTGGATGTCCTCTTTGGGGAAGTGTCTGTTCATATCTTCTGCCCATTTCTTCACTGGGTTGTTTGTTTTTCGGGCGTGTAGTTTGGTGAGTTCCTTGTAGATTCTGGATATCAACCCTTTATCTGATGTGTCATTTGCAACTTTCTTTTCCCATTCCGTTGGTTGCCTATAAATTTTCTGGGTTGTTTCCTTTGCTGTGCAGAAGCTTTTAATCGTGATGAGGTCCCAACAGTTTATTTTGGCTCTTGATTCCCTTGCTTTTGGGGATGTGTCAAGTAAGAAGTTGCTGCGGTGGAGGTCAAGGAGGTTGTTTCCTGCTTTCTCTTCTAGGGTTTTGATGGTTTCCTGTCTCACGCTCAGGTCCTTTATCCATTTTGAGTTTATTTTTGTGCATGGTGTGAGAAAATGATCTAGTTTCATTCTTCTGCATGTTGCTGTCCAGTTCTCCCAACACCATCTGTTAAAAAGGCTGTCTTTTTTTCCATTGGATATTCTTTCCTGCTTTGTCAAAGATTAGTTGGCTGAATACTTTTGGGTCCACTTCTGAGTTCTCAATTCCGTTCCATTGGTCTATGTGTCTGTTTTTGTGCCAATACCATACTGTCTTGATGATGACAGCTTTGTAGTAGAGGCTAAAGTCTGGGATGGTGATCCCTCCCGTTTTGGTGTTATTTTTCAGGATTACTTTGGCTCTTCGGGGTCTTTTGTGGTTCCATACAAATTTTTGGATAGTTTGTTCTAGTTTTGAGAAGTATGTTGGTGCAATTTTGATTGGAATTGCATTGAATGTGTAGAGTGCCTTAGGTAGTAATGACATCTTAACTATATATATTCTTCCTATCCATGAGCGTGGAATGTTTTTCTATTTCTTTGTGTCTTCTTCAATTTCCTTCATAACTTTTCTATAGTTTTCATCATACAGATCTCTTGTATCCTTGGTTAGGTCTATTCCGAAGGATTTTATGGTTTTTTCTGCAATTGTGAATGGGATCCGTTTCTTGATTTCTCTTTCTGTTGCTTCATTGTTGGTGTATAAAAATGCAACCGATTTCTGTACGTTGATTTTGTACCCTGCAACTTGGCTGAATTCTTGGATCAGTTCCAGTAGGCTTCTGGTGGAGTCTGTCAGGTTTTCGATGTAGAGTATCATGTCATCTGCGAAGAGTGAAAGTTTGACTTCCTCTTTGCCAATTCTGATGCCTTTGATTTCCTTTTGGTGTCTGATGGCTGATGCTAGGACTTCCAGCACTATATTAAACAGCAGTGGTGAGAGTGGACATCCCTGTCATGTTCCTGATCTCAGGGGGAAAGCTCTGAGTTTTTCCCCGTTGAGGAAGATGTTAGCTGAAGGCTTCTCATAGATTGCTTTGATGATGTTTAAGTAGGTTCCTTACTTTCTCGAGAAAGTAACTCGAGAAATTATCCCAACTTTCTCGAGAGTCTTTATTAAGAAGGGATGCTGTATTTTGTCAAATGCTTTTTCTGCATCTATTGACTTAATCATATGGTTTTTATCTTTTCTTTTATTGATATGATGTATCACATTGATTGATTTGCGAATATTGAATCAGCCCTGTAACCCAGGAATGAATCCAACTTGATCTTGGTGGATGATTCTTTTGATATGCTGCTGGATTCGATTTGCAAGGATCTTGTTGAGAATTTTTGCATCCGTATTCATCAAGGATATTGGCCTGTAGTTCTCTTTGTTTGCTGGATCTCTGTCTGGCTTGGGAATCAGAGTGATGCTGGCTTCATAAAATGAGTCCGGGAGGTTTCCTTTGATTTCTATTTTTTTGGAATAGCTTGAGAAGAATTGGGATTAATTCTGTTTTAAATGTCTGGTAGAATTCCCCAGGGAAGCCATCCGGTCCAGGGCTCTTATTTGTTGGGAGATTTTTGATCACTGATTCAATTTCTTCACTCGTTATGGGTCTGTTCAGGTTTTCTATTTCTTCCCGTGTGAATTTTGGTAGTGAGTGTGTGTTTAGGAATTTGTCCATTTCTTCTAAGTTGTCCAATTTGTCAGCATATAATTTTTCATAGTATTCCCTGATAATTGCTTGTATTTCTGAGGGGTTGGTTGTAATAAGTCCATTTTCATTCATAATTTTGTCTATTTGGGTGTTCTCTCTTTTCTTTTGGATAAGTCTGGCTAGAGGTTTGTCAATTTTGTTTACTTTTTCAAAAAACCAACTCTTGTATTCATTGATCTGTTCAATTGTTTCTTTGGTCTCTATGTTGTTTATTTCTGCTCTAATTTTTACTATTTCTCTTCTTCTGCTGGGTTTAGGGCGTTCTTGTTGCTCTGCCTCTAGTTCCTTTAGGTGAGCTGTTAGATTTTGGACTTGCGCTTTTTCTAATCTCTTGAAATAGGCCTCGAGAGCCATGTACTTTCCTCTTAGGACTGCCTTTGCTGCATCCCATAGATTTTGAATTGTTGTGTTTTCATTTTCATTGGTTTCCATATATTTTTTAATTTCATCTCTACTTGCCTGATTGGCCCATTCATTCTTTAGATGGGTGTTCTTTAACCTCCATGTTTTTGGAAGTTTTCCAGACTTCTTCCTGTAATTGATTTCAAGTTTCAAAGCATTGTGATCTGACAGTGTGCATGGTATAATCTCTATTCTTTTATATTTATTGAGGGTTGCTTTATGTCCCAGTATGGGATCTATCCTCGAGAATGTGCCATGCGCACTTGAGAAGAAAGTAAATTTCCTGGCCTCAGGATGTAAAGTTCTAAATATATCCGTCAGGTCCATCTGGTCCAATGTATCTTTCAAGTCCATTATTTCTTTAGTGATTTTCTGTCGTGTTGACCTATCCATTGCTGTAAGTGGAGTATTAAAGTCCCCTGCTATTAGCACATTCTTATCTATAAGCTTGTTTCTGTTTGTGATTAATTGTTTTAGATATTTAGGTGTTCCCATATTCGGTGCGTAGACATTTATGATTGTTAGTTCTTCCTGATGGATGGACCCTGTAATTATTATGGAGTGCCCTTCTTCATCTCTTGTGACTTTCTTTAATTTAAAGTCCAGTTTGTCTGATATAAGTATCACTACTCCGGCTTTCTTTTGATTTCCTGTAGCATGATATATATTTCTCCATCCCCTTACTTTTAATCTGAAGATATCTTCCCGTCTAAAATGAGTTTCTTGTAGACAGCATATAGATGGATTTTGTTTTTTAATCCATTCTGCTACCCTATGTCTTTTGATTGGAGCATTCAGCCCATTTACATTCAATGTTTTTATTGAAATATGTGGGTTTAGAGTCTTTGTGTCTTTTGTAGGGTTCATGTTTGTGGTGGTGTCTCTGGAATCTTTGTTCCTTGCAACCTTTCCTTCAGAGCGTCCCCCTCAGGATTTCTTGTAGGGCTGGCTTCGTGGTGACCAATTCTTTCAATTTCTGTTTATTTGGAAAGGTTTTTATCTCTCCTTCTATTTTGAATGACAGGCTTGCTGGATAGAGGATTCGTGGCTGCATATTTTTACTGTTCATCACATTGAAGATCTCCTGCCATTCCTTTCTGGCCTGCCACGTTTCAGTAGATAGGTCTGTCACCAGTCTGATAGGTTTCCTTTTGTATGTGAGGGCCCTTTTCTCCCTAGCTGCTTTCAAAATTCTCTCTTTGTCCTTGTACTTTGCCATTTTTACGATGATATGTCGTGCAGAAGATCGATTCAAGTTACGTCTGAGGGGAGTCCTCTGAGCCTCTTGTATTTCCACATTGACTTCCTTCCCCAGGTCGGGGAAGTTCTCTGCTATAATTTGTTCCAAGACTCCTTCAGCACCTTTCCCTCTCTCTTCCTCTTCTGGGATTCCTGATACAGATATTGTTGCTTTTGACTGTATCGCTGAGCTCTCGAATTCTTCTTTCCTGTTCCTGGATCAGTTTGTCTCTTTTTTTGTCAGCTTGTTTTTCTATAATGGTGTCTTCTAAATCACTTATTCTCCTTTCTGCCTCTTCAATCCGTGCATTGGAGGCCTCTAATTTATTATGTATCTCATTTATTGCATTTTTTAATTCTTCATGCCTATTTTTATTTTCCATTCTGTCTGTAGCCATAGTTTCTTTGATGTCCCCTATGTTTTTTTCAAGTCCTGCTATTAATTTTACCATTATTATTCTAAAATCTTGTTCAGTTATGCTGCTGATATCTGTTTTGAGCAGTTCATTAGCTGTCATTTCTTCTTGGAGTTTCTTTGGAGGAGAGCTCTTTTGTTTCGTCATCTTAGTTAGCTTTCCGGTTCTTGTTGGTTTTAAAGACCTGGTATGCTCTCTGTTTCTATGAGCGCTGCTATATCCAAGAGGACTCTTTGACTTTCCAGGGTCTATCCTTTCAGAGATTGTTTTTTGATTGGTATCCCTCGGTCTTTCTTGTTGGAACCTTAGTTATTTTATTTTCCTATTCGTAGTGATATTTGGGACTCTTCACCTTGTGTATCTAGCTTGTTTCTTGAGGTAGCCCTGGATTTCCCAGCTACAGTTTAATAGCCGTGTGTATGCAGTGCTGGTTGAAGAGCATAGCGAAAAAGAGAGAAGGCAGGGCGAGACGAGGCAGATTTGGAAATAGAATGAACAGACAGAAGGGATAAGAAGCTTTTTTCAAAGAGGTAAAGGGTAGAATATGGTTGGATAGGTGAGAGAAGGATGCTGGAATTATCCAGAGAAACTGTATAGTCTAATTACTCCTGAGAGAAATAGCTGAAAAGGTCGGTAGGTGTAGAATTTACATTTACAGAATGGACTTGTTGTGATTGTTTAAGCTAGCTGGCGACCAGAGTTAATCAGGTCAGTGTTTTGGGGAAAAAAGCGAGAAAAGAGAAAGAAGAAGAAAAAAAGAAAGAGAATAGAAAGAGGAAAAAAAAGAAGAAAAAAAGGAAAATCAAAAAAAAAAGGAAAAAAGAAAGAGAAAAAAAAAGGGGGAGGGGGGCACCTCTCAGGTAGCGATGGGCGTGGCGTGATCCGATGCCTCAGGAGGGTGTTCTGCCTTGGCGATTGTGGGCAGGAGAGTGAGGGTGCTCCAGTCCGTTCTTGAACCCCGCGCTGCCGCTTGCTTTTTTTTGGCGTGTCAACTCCCCGTTCCGGGGACGCAGCCAAAGTTGGTTGCACTCTTCAACCCAGGCCAGTTCCAATCTCCAAATCCCAGTCCGCGTTCCCCGCTGAAATTGCCTTGCCTTAGACACAGATTCCCAGGCAACCCCCTCAGGCTATTCCAGGCTCCCTGCTGAGCTCTGGGGGCGGAGTCAGAATCGCTGCTTCCTTCTCTGGGTCGGGCTGGCACGCATGCGCGGGGGCTTGCCTGCAGGGTCCGCGTAGCCCCAGCCACGATTAGAAAGGCTCTCTCAGTGGATTCTGCGGCCTTTTTCTCCCAGTCTCTCAGGTTTTGTAAGGTTTCCAATGGCTTCAGATCTTTTCTGTGTGATGTATGGCGCGAGTGCAAGTGCGGGCTGTACTTCTCCCGCCATCTTGCCCTCCCCGTGATGATAGATTTTTGTTGACTAATGGGAGTTCCCTGTATTTCTTGGAGTTTGATGTCTGTCGCTTCCTTAAGACTAAGGAAGTTTTCTCTATAATTTCCTCATAAATCTTTTGCCGCTTTTTCTCTCTCTTCATCTTCTTCCCAGAATATGAATCATCCTATAATTCAGATGTTATTCCTTTTATATGTCTTCTGAGTTGTCTAAGTCTTGCATCGTGCTCTTTTGCCTTTGTTTCCCTCTTTTTTTTCTGCTTCATTATTCTTCATAATTTTGTCTTCCATATTGCTGATTCATTGCTCTACTTTGTCCATCCTTGCAGCTGCGGCATCCGTTTGAGATGACTTCTCAGTTATAGAATTTTTATTTTCATCCTGACTAGATTTTACTTCTTTTATATAGCAGAAAGAGATTCAATGTTTTTTCAACCCTAGTTAGTATTCTTGTCACGGTTCTAAATTCTGGTTCAGATATCCTACTTATATCTGTGTTGATTAAGTCTCTGGTTTTCATTTCTTTCTGTTCTTCCTTTTGGGTTGAATGGCTTCATTTTTGTTTTTTAGAGGAAGAAAAATTAATAAAATTAATACTTAAAAATTAAAACAAAGCAAAAAAGTAAATAAGGGAGCTATATTTTAGGTGTAGTTTGATCTGCTTGTTGAAAGAAGTTTGCTAGAATAGAGGAAAAAAGGGAAAGAAAAGAAGGAAAATAGAAAAAAGATAAAAATTAAAAACGGTAGTAAAATAGAATGAAATGAAATAAAGAAAATTAAATAGAATAAATAATTTAAAAATAAAAATAAAGTAAAATTTATTTAATTTTTAAAAAGATAAATAAAAATAAAATTTTCTCTTTCTGTGTCCAAAAAAAAAAAAAAGAAAGAACGAAAGGGGAAAAAAACTATTTAGACAAAAACGGAAGCAAAAATACCAAACTAATAAATGAATCAGCAAACAGAATGAAACCTGAATGAAGTTACATCAAGTTTTCCCTAGAACTCAAACAATGAAGCCCTCTATAGTCTGTTAACTAAGCCGATGGAGAAACCTGTGCTGGTATTCTAAGGGATGTGCTTAGAGGGGAGCAGTTGTGTCGGGCTTGGTGTATCAGCTACATTCTCCACTAAGTGGAGCTGCTAGTGTGCACATGTGTATGCACAGGAGAGATGGAAATTGCCTCATCCAGCTTCCTAGTGTCTGGCACAGGAACTTCACATTCTCACCAATCCATGATCAAGCACCCCACCGCCTTTGTCTCAGGCCTCTATCCACTCCCTGTCTCTACCTTGTCCAAGTCCAAAACATCTGCCTGCCAGGGAGCACCTCTCTCCAGAGTTTTATCTCAGATGGGGTTGTTTCAAAACCCCACACTTCTTCTGGAACCCCTGTGGCTTGTACTCTTGCCAGCTCTCTGGGGGAGGATCTTACTGAGCAATGACTGGGTGCCAGCTTGCTCCAGAAAATGTTCATGTGATTGTGTAGCTGCAAAGATTCAGAGATTCTGGTAAACCACAACACACAGCTAGAAACAGATTTCACTACACTCTGGTGTTTTTTTCCAAATACCAGCAAATGTGGCTGCTCTCTGGGGTCTGCTGGGACCTCTGTCTGTTGGGAGGCTGTATGGCTTCTATCAAATGCACTCCAAGCAGGAGAACTGCTTCTCCTCATGTGGCACATGGACCCCTCAGACCCCACTGCCTGCTCCTGGGGATTCACTCTATTTCCTCACCAGAACACACCCATGCACTGAGCACTCAAATTTCAGACTCTGTGCTCCACTGTTTATAGACTCCTGGTGGTACTGAAACCCTATTTTTTCTTCCTCATCAGTGTTTTTGGGAACAGATTTCTTGTTCAGTGTCCTGTGAGTGTTTTCAGTCTTTCTCTCTTTTTCTCTCCAGCTACTTTTGGAGGAGTGTTTTTCCTTCAGTCTCCTGATGCCCACATTCTCTCTCTTTATCCTCTCTTCACGAAAACAGCTCCCTACCCTCTGCAATTTTTCTCTCTCCACACCACGTACCTGCTGATTTCTGTGGCTCGAGTTATGAAGTTTATTGTGTTAATCCTTAGATCAATTTCTTAGGTTTGCAAAAACAGTTTGGTACTGATCTTGCTGTGTTTCAGGGATGAGACAAGCTGAGTGCCTCCAAGCTACTCCACATCTTCTCTCCTCTTGCCCTTCTGCCCATTTTTAGTTGGATTGCTTGTTTTTATGTGTATTGATCTATATAAATTCTTTTATTAAAATTTTTTAGAATTTTTCTTTTTTATGTAAGCTCTAGACCTAGTGTGGGGCATGATCTCACAACCTCAAGATCAAGAGTTGCATGCTTTATTGAATGAGCCAGCCAGGTGCCCCCAAGGTGTATAAGTTCTTTATATATTTTGGTTACTAACCCTTTATCAGAGATGTTATTTGCAAATATCTTCTCCCATTCAGTAGGTTGTCTTATAGTTTTGTTGATTGGTTCTTTTGCTGTGCCAAAGCTTTTTATTTTGGTGTTGTCCCAATATTTAATTTTTGCTTTCTTTTTCTTTGCCTTAAGAGACATATTTAGAAAATTTGCTATGCCCAAAGTCAGAGAAATTACTGCCTGTGATCACTTCTAGGGTTTTTAGTTTCAGGTCTCTCTCACCTTTAGGCCATTAATACATTTTGAATTTACCATTATGGATGATTTAAGCAGTGGTCCAGTTTCATTAGTTTACATGTAGCTGTCCAGTCTCCCAACAACATTTGCTAAAGAGATCATCCTTTCCCCATTGCATATTCTATCCTCCTTGGTAAAACATTCATAGTCCACATAAACATAAGCTTATTTATGGACTTTCTATTCTATTTTATTGATCTATTTTGCTTATTTTTGTGCCAGTATTATAATGTTTTGATTACTACAGCTTTGTAGCATAACTTGAAATCTGGAATTGTGATGCCTGCAACTTGGTTTTTCTTTTTCAATATTGTTTTGGCTCTTCAGAGTCTCTTGCGTTTTCATATAAATTTTAGAATTGTTTACTATAGTTCTCTGAAAATGTTGGCATTTTGATAGGGATTGCACGAAATCTATAGACTTTTTTGGCTAGTATTGACACTTTAATAATATTGGTTATTCTTATCCATGAGCATGAAAAATGAAGTCTTTCCACTTGTTTGTGTTGTCTTCAGTATCTTTCACCAACGTTTTACAGTTTTCAGAGTTTGGGTCTTTCACCTCCTTGGTTAATTTTACCCTAGATATTTTATTATCTTTGGTGCAATTATAAATAAGATGGCGTTCTTAATTTTCCTTTCTGATGTTTCATTATTAGTATATACAAATACCACAGATTTCTGTACATTGATTTTGTATCCTGCAACATTAATTAATTCATTTATCAGTTCTAGTGGGTTTTTTTGGTGGTATCTTTAGGGTTTTCTACGTAGAATATCATGTCTTCTGCAAATAGTGAAAGTTTGACTTCTTCCTTTCCAATTGGATGCCTTCCTTCATCTTGTCTGATTGCTGTGACTAGGATTTGTAGTACTATGTCAAATAATAGTGGTGAGAGTGGACATCCTTATCTTGTATTTGACCTTAGAAGAAATGCTTTAAAATTTTCACCATTGAGTATGATGTTAGGTGTGGGTGTTTCATATATAGCCTTAATTATGTTGAGTTATGTTCCCTCTAACCTTATTTTGTTGAAGGTTTTTTTTTAAAATAGTGAATGGATATTCTGCTTTCTCAAATGCTTTTTCTGCATCTCTTGAAATGATAATAAAGTTTTTAATCCCTTCTTTCATTGATGTGATGTATCACATTAACTTTCAAATATCGAATCACCCTTGCATCCTCAGGATAAATCCTGTTTTAAGGTGGTGAATGATTTTTTAATGTATCACTACATTCAGTTTTCTGATATTTTGTTATGATTTTTTCATCTATGTTCATTAGAGATATTGGCTCATAGTTTCCCTATTTTTGTAGTGTTTTTATCTGATTTTGGTATCAAGGTAATGTTGGTTTGTAGAATGAATTAGGAAGTTGCCTTACTCCTTGTATTTTTTTGGAATAGTTTGAGAAGAACAGGTACTAACTCTTCTTTATATGTTTGGCAGAATTCACCTGTGAAGCCATCCAGTCCCAGACTTTTGTTTGCCTGAAGTTTTGGATTACTGATTCAATTTCATTGCTGTAACTAGTCTATCCAAAATGTCCATTTCTTCCTGTTTCAATTCTAAGAGGTTATAAGTTGCTCAGAATTCATTCATTTCTTCTAGTTTGTCTTATTTGTTGGCATATAATTTTTCCTAATCTTCTTTTACAATCTTTGGGTTCTGTGGTGTTGGAAATTATTTCTCCCCTTTCATTTCTGATTTATTTGAGTCCTCCCTCTTTTTTCTTTTCTTTTATTCTTTCTTTCTTTCGAGTTTGAATAATGGTTTATCAATTTTTCTTTTATGTTTCAAAGAACCAGCACCTGGTTTTATTGATCTGTCTCATTTTATTTTATTTTATTTTTAGTTTCTATTTTGTTTATTTCTTCCCTTCTCCTTATTTTTCCCTCTTCTACTGTTTTTTGTTTAGTTTATTGTTCTTTTTCTAGTTCCTTTAGATGTAAGATGAGATTGGTTATTTGGTATTTTCCTTGCTTCTTTAAATAGGCCTGTATTACTATAAACTTCCCTCTTAAAACAGCTTTTTCTGTATCCCAAACATTTTGTGGCATTGTGTTCTCATTTTCATCTGTCTCCATGTATTTTTTTAATTTCCTCTTAGATTTCTTGGTTGACTCAATCATTGTTTAGTAGCATATTACTTACCCTCCATGTATTCACGTGCTTTCCAGATTTTGTGTTGTGGTTGATTTCTACCATCAACTAATTCCTTTAAGTTTGTTATTAACAGATCTATGTATTTCGGTGCTCCCCTGTTGACTGCATAAGTATTTATAATTGTTATATCTTCTTGTTTGATTCCACCATTTGTGATTATATAGTCTTTGTCTTTTAACAGTCTTTGTTTTAAACTCTATTCTATCCAATATTAAGTATTGCAACTCTGACATTCTATTTACTTTCATTTGTGTGATGAATGGTTCTCCATCCCTCACTTTCACTATGCACGCATATTTATATTTGAAATGAGTCTCTTGTAAGCAGCATATACATTGGTCCTAATTTTTTATCCATTCTGTCACCCTATATATTTTGAATAGAGCATTTAGTCCACTTACATTCAAAGTAATTATTGACATGTGTATATTTATTGTCATTTGGTTACTTGTTTTATGGTTATGTTTGTATTTCTTGTCTGTTCCTTTCTTCTCTTGCTCTCTTCTTGTGTGATTCATTACTCTATTTTTTGCATATCTATTACTAGTTTTTGATTTGTGGTTACCATTTGGTTTATATATAACATCCTCTGTATATACCAATCTATGTTAAGATTATGGTGGCTTGATTTTGAACTCATTCTTTACTCTTCTCCCTTCCACATTTCAGATATTTGATACCCTATTTCACATACTGTTATATTGTGCTTCTCTTGACTAGTTTTTACAGATATGCTTATATATTTGGTTTTGTGCTTCCTAGTTTTCTTGTTCTTAGATATTTTTCTTTTCCACTTACAGGGTATCTTTTAACATTTCTTATAGGGCTGGTTTAGGGGTCATGAATTCCTTTAACTTTGTCTGGGAAACTCTTTATCTCTTCTTCTATTCTGAATTATAGTCTTGCTGGATAGAATATTCTTCGCTGAAGATTTTTCCCTTTCAGCACTTTGAATATATTGTGTCATTCCCTTCTGGCCTGCAAAATTTCTGCTGAAAATTAAGTTGATAGCCTCATGGGGTTTCCTTTGTATGTTAAGTGTCTTCTCTCAAGCAAGTTTTTAAAGTCTTTCATCATCACCATTTTAATTGCTATGTTTTTGGTGTGGATCTCCCTGAGTTGAATTTTTTGGGAGAATTCTATGCTTTTTAAATCTGGATTTCTTTTTCCCTCATCAGAGTCAGCAATTTTTAGTTATTTCTTCAGATACACTTTTGGTCCCTCTTTCTCTCTCTTCTCCTTTTGGGATCCCTAAAACATGGAAGTTATTATGCTTGAGGGAGTTTCTGAATTTTCTAAGTCTATTCTCATTATGTAGTATTTGTTTGTCCCCCACCTTTTCAGCTTAATTGCTTTCTATTACTCTATCCTCCAAGTCATTGATTCCTGTAGTGACCTGCTTCCTGTAGTCTACTATTTATTCCAATTTTTGTATTTGTAATTTCATTTATAGAGCTCATCTCTGATATATTATTTTTTATATCTTTGTCAAAGTCTCACTGATGCCCTCTATTCTCTTCTGAAGTCCAGTGAGTATCCTATGATCATTACTTTAAATGCTCTACTTTAAATTCTCTATCTTGCATATTATTTATTTATGTCTTGATTTGATGTCTTACTGTGATTTTGTCCTGTTCTTTCATTTCAGACATATTCCTGTCTCCTCTTTTTGTCTACCGCTCTTTGTCTGTTTCCCTGCATTAGGAAAGTCAGTTATATTTTCTCTCTTGAAAGTAGTGACTTTATGAAGAATAGATTCTGTAGTTCTTTGTAGTGTAATGTCCTCTTTTCTCCAGAACCTGGCACTTCAGAGGAGTTTCCTATGTGTGTTGCTTGCATCCTGCTGTTGTGTCTGAGTTTCTTTTTCTTTCAATCCATGTTTTCCCAGATAGTTTCCCAGACTATCTGTATGTTGTTGGCTATGTTTGCTCTCTGTGGTGTCAGTAAGACACAGATAAGCAGGCTCTGAGGGGAGAGCTCTCAAGAGAATGCACGGGCAGGGTACACTACTAGCAGGTTAAGTGGCAAGTGTCTGTGAAACAGCTTCCTGCAAATGGCCTTCTGTTTATGTTAGCAGGTGGGGAAGGAAAATGGTTTCTGACAGTTCCTTTATTCCCAGAGAAGTCCCCATGTTCTGATATTAGTATAAATAGATCTTCCTCTCATTTGCTCAACACATTGTGTTTTAACATTGTGCAAACTGTTGCTTCTGTGGTGCTTCTCGGTGGGCTGTTTTCTCTTTAAGTGTAAGGATCTGTCTTTCACTGGTTTTCAATGCCATAAATAAAAGTCAACTGACTTTTAGAGCTATACATTCCAAGTCCCATTGGTTATACAAACTCACAGAATTCAGCCCCTCTATTTTTCAAAGCCAGATGTTATAGGGATAAATATTTCTAGTATGTGCTCCTGGTGCAAAGGGCCATTTCTTTGCCCTCTCCATGCCCACAGCTCCCTTCCTCTTGCGGGTAGCTCCTGACCACTGTTTCTGCCCTTCTTAACCTCTCAGACACAGCTTCTTTTCTACATTTAGTTGTGGAGTTTTCTTCTGCCAGTTTTTGGTTGCCCTTGGGTTTATGTATGTGAATGTAAGTAATATCTAGTTGTAAATGTAGGATGGGATGAGCTTAGGGTTCTCTGTCTTCCCAAGCTACTTTTCTTCAATCTATTACTTTTCTCTTTATAAATTTATATCTTATAAGAGTCCAGATATAAGATAAAATAAGTACTAGGGATGTAATATAACAAGAGGATGACTATAGTTAACACTGCTGTACTGGGTACTTGAAAGTTATTAAAAGAGTAATTTCCAAGAGTTCTCAACACAAGTAGAAAACTTTTTTGTATCTGTGTGAGATGACAGATGTTAACTAAACAAGTGGTAATTATTTCACAATATATGTAACTCAAATCATTATGTGGTATACCTTAACTTATACAGTGTTGTACATCAATTGTATCTCAATAAAACTGGAAAAAGTGTAATCTATTACTTTTTTATTTTGTAATATTTATTTTATTTTTATATTTTACTGGCATTATTACACATGAAATTAAAAGAGTCTAAATCCTGGTAACAATAATCAATAAAAGAAAACTCTCAGTCTCTTGGCCATTACTTTCACTTCATTATCATTACTGAAAATGAGATAGAAGAGGAAAATGTTAAAAATGATCTTTTCCAGGTGTCAAGATGACAAGTTTTCAATTCTTCAGCAGAAAAGAATTTTTTCTATTGCAGTGGCTCTCAACCAGGAAAAATTTGTCTTCTTCCCCGGGAGACATTTTACAGTGTCTGGAATCCTTTTTGTTTTTCACAAGGAAGGAGGCAGATGCTACTGGCATATAGTCAGTATAAGACATGGATGCTGCTAAATATCCTACAAATGCACAGGACAGCCCCCTACAACAAAGAATTATCTAGTCCAAATGTCAATAATGCTATATTTGAGAAATCTTCATTAAATCAATGATTCCCAAAATTATATAATTGTTTAGAACCCAAGAAATATTAAGAATTTAAAGCTCAGGTAAGTGAAATATTGAAGGAATGAGACTCTCATGTTAGAAAATGCTTCACCATTATGAATTTCTACCCACCTTGAAAGTTTTTCATTAAGGTGTACCATTACCTATATTCTTATTTCACACTGAACTTCACCTCTGTAATGGGCTTATATTTTCAGATAAGTTTGAGAAAACAAGAAGAACATTTTAACAACATCACTTCTCAAACCTTGTCTAAGCAAAACAGGTAAAGAATTAAATTTGGAAAAGTGAAAGGCACCCCAAATAGAAAAGACATTGACTGTATTTGCACAGAAAACCTAAAACCACATGCGGTTACATCCTGTTAGTCTGAATCCAGATTAAGGAAAACTTGGAAGTCTTAACAACCCAAGCTAAAAACTGTAATTAAGACTGCAAAATTGCCCATATTACATGATTTTTACAATCTTCTAGTCTCTTACCATAGGAAAAGTAAAAGTCAAGTTATCTCTCCATTGACTGAGTCCAAAGATAATCCAATGACTCTGTCACCCAAAACATCTTCTGTCTGCTAGAAACACACACACACACACACACACACACACACACACACATAGAGAAAGGGAGAGAGGGGCTTAAAATTTAAAAAAGAAAATGGGCGCCTGGGTGGCTTAGTCGATTAAAATCCGACTTTCGCTTAGGTCATGATCTACGCGGTTACGGGACCGAGCCCAGCGTCGGGCTCTGTGCTGACTGCCAGCTCGGAGCCTGGGCTGTTTTCAGTCTGTGGCTCCCTCTCTCTCTGGCCCTCCCCTGCTCACGCTGTCTCTCTCTCTATCCTAGAAATAAATAAAAATTAAAAAAAAAAAGAAAATAAAGGCAAAAAAATGAAAGCTATGTCTTCACCTTGAAAAGAGGAGATGCTATATTTGAACTAACTGGATATAAATTTCTTTGATCTAGTTCCTTGATCTAGAACTGTTGCCTGTATAAACTCTCTTAGGAGCGAGTAGTAAAAATTATTTCATTGTTAATTTAAATTACAATACTTCATTAAATGAAAAATCTTCAAAAGATATCAGTCTTACACACTAGTTCTTTTACTGTCAGGCACTAGTTTATAACAAACCTGATTTAATATCTCCCAAGCCTATGTTATTGACATCTTATTAATGCAGGTAATTCAGTTGGTTAGGTTTGCTTCTTCAGTAGATAAATGATGTCACTTTTTTGTTCTTGTGGATGTTCTATTGCTTCCCGTTTTTCTGTAGATAAAAAAGTAGATGGGCAGGTGGATATCATGAAATTGTACTTTCATCTTGTGACCCTATTAATGTCATAAGCTCAGTCTCTTGATCGTATATGGAATTTTCTGACAAAGAACCTCTGGAATAAGTTAAATATAAAAACATAAAGTAGAATTATTAAAAAAAATGCATGATAATTTAAAAAGATTTGGATACATGAATAAACCAACTCTGGAATTGCCAAGTATTTTATTATTTCTTATGAGGCAAGGTTACATTTACAGTAATGACTTTATGTTACAGTTGAAACTTTTTAAAAGTGTATTTATTTATTTTGAGAGAAATATTGCAAGCAGGGGAGGGACAGAGAGGGAGGGAGAGAGAAAGAGAATCCCAAATAGGCTCCACACTGTCAGCACAGAGCCCAACATGGGACTCTACCTCATGATCGTTCTCTGCTATAATTTGTTCAAGGGACCTTCCGTGCTTTTCACTCTCTCTTCCTCTTCTGGAATTCCTATGCTATGTATACTGTTCCATTTGATTGCATCGCTGTGCTCTCGAAGTCTCCTTTCACGTTCCAGGATCAGTTTATCTCTTTCTCAGCTTCGTCTTTTTCTATAATTGTGTCTTCTAAATCACTTATTCTCCTTTCTGCCTCTTCAATCCGTGCATTGGATGGATTTTATTATTTTAAATAAATTATGCAATTTTATTATGCATCTCATTTATAGCATTTTTTAATTCATCACAACATTTTAAGCTCCATAGTCTTTGTAGCAATAGTTTGTCTGATGTCTTCCATGTCTTTTTCAAGCCGAGAGATTAAGTTTATGACTATTATTCTAAATTCTTGTTCAGTTTTGTTGCTAATATCTGTTTTGAGCAGTTCTTTAGCTGTCAGTTCTTCCTGGAATTTCTTTGGAGGAGAGTTCTTTCATTTCATCATTTTGGTTAGCTTTCTATCTCTTGTTAGTTTTAAAAGCCTGGTATGCACTCTGTACCTGCAAGTCCTGCTGTACCAAAGAAGCCTCTTTGACTGTCCAGGGCTTGTCCATTCCGGATGTGTTCTTTGAATGGTGTCTCTTGGTCTTTCTTGATGAGACATTGGTTATTTTATGTCCCTATTCATAGTGGTATTTGGGACTCTCCACCCCGTGTACTTTGGTTTGTTTCTTGAGGTAGCTCTGGAAAAGAAAACAGACAGACAAACACACAGAGAACAAAGACACACAAACACACGGACAAATCCAACAAACACGCAAACCAAAAGAGAAAAAGAAAAAGAGAAAATGGAAGGGACAAAACAAAGAAGAAGAAGGAGGGAAGACAAACAATAAAAATAAAAATAAACAAAAATTTAAAAAGTAGAAAGGAAGAAAAGAAAAAAACAAAAGACAAAGGACATTCTAAAAGCATAAAACCAGAATTCCCAGCTACAAATAAAGAGCCGAGTGTATGCAGTGCTCATGGAAGAGCATATACAAAGAGAGAAATGACAGGGAGTGGAGGAAGTGAAATTGGAAATGAAATGACCAGGCAGAGAGACTAAGAGGCTTGATTCAGAAGGAGAACGTGGAGAATATGGTTAGAGGCGAGAAGAAAGAACCAAAGATAATGTTACTCAGAGAAACTATATAATCTGATTACACCAGAGAGAGAGAGATAAAAAGGTAGAGGTGGAGGTGTAGAATGTACATCCAGAGAATGGATTAAATGTGATTTTTAAGCAAGCCAGTTACCATAGTGCCCCATCCAGCAGAGTGGAGGGTTACAAATGAGTCAAGGGAGAATATATTTGAATAGAAAGAATTGATCTATAATTAATCACGCACTGCATCCATGTTGGTCTTGCCCCGGGCTCTGGTAAAAAAAAAAAAAGAAAAGCAACTCTCTAGAGAGGATGGGCATGGTTTGGTGTAGGCAGGTCTTAGCCTCTATTGTAACCCATCCCTCGGGTGGTTCCCTGAGGTCTTGCCTTGGTGGTTGTGGGGATTAAAATGGCAGTGCCCTAGTCCTTCTTGAACCAGGCATTGCAAATCACTCTTTTGGGTTCTATCTCCCTGTGTTGCAGCCAAGGTGGGCTGTTTGCTATGTCCCAAGCCCTGCCTCAATTCCAGGTCCCAGTCCCCATACTTTATTGATACCACCTGAAATACAGTCCCTCAGGTTACTGCTTCCTTGCTGCTGGGGGTCCACGGTGTGGAGGGGGGAGGTCGATGTAGCCTCGGATCCAGGGCCTCCGTGCCGCTGGGGGTAAACCCGGGGGTGCAGTGGCACACCCTCGGTTCCGCTGACTCCATGCTGCTGGGTATCAAAACTGGGAAAAGGTGGCACAGCCTTAGATCAGCTGCCTCCAGGCTGCCGTGGGTCAAGCCGGGGACAGTGGCACAGCCTCAGGCCTGCCACCTCCACACCACCAGGGATGGTGCAGGGAGTGCAACAGAGCAGTTTTTCCTCATGACATCTGGGACTGGGGGCACCCAGTTCAAAGTCAGCACCCCAGTTAGAACTTAAAACACTCTCCTTCCAAGCTGAGGATTTTCTCTTCTCCAGGGACAGTTCTATGAGCAGTTTCAGCCGCTCTTTCTTTTCCCCTTGACTCAACTCAGCTGCCGGCGAGGGGGGCTCCCTCCCCTCCCTCCGTGTCTCTGGTCCTGGCCCGCTTTTATCTTCCCCAGTTCGCACTCAGGCACTTATGAGGCTGCCTTCAGTGTATTATGTCTCTTTCTCTTCCCAAACTCCAGCGGCTCAGTGTCCTATGACTTCAGGCCTTCTCTGTTTGAGAGAGGGGTGCAGGTGAAATGCACAGAGCTCCCTACTTCTCTGCCATCTTGCCTCCTTCTAACCAGACCAGTGTGTAAATTTTGAGGATGTCTTCCGTGTTTAACAGTAACTGGGACATGTGCAAAGTTATTGCTGAACACATGCTATTTTGAATAATGGAGTGATCCTTATCTTATTAAACTTGTATCTAATACATAACAAATTTCCATATACACCTGGGCAATCAAAAGAAAATTCATGAGTATGAGTAAGATAAGCACAATACACTCCCTCCCAGATTCAAAGTGATCTCTAATTGAGGCAAATTACCTTATCCAGGATTTGCTTTAATACATAAAAGTGTAGCTCCTGAAAAGTTTAATGGTACTGAATTGGTACCCTTTTGAACTAAATTACTTCTTCAGAGAGCAAAATGGTCTTCCCGGATGAAGGAATTTAACTCAAACATATGAGCACTTTACCTCAAAGAAAGAGTACCAATTTTCTCTAGGAACTCCATTCTTTAATTACATACCCCCTAGCACAAAGAATTGGGCTGCAAACTTTTTGTCTACTACTGCATACATACTGCAAAACATGGCCAGTGTTTCCCTCCTTAAAGTGACCATATTGGAATGTTAACTCTCTAAGTTCAGGGATCTGCTCTCAGTGGGAAATTTAGATTGTGGTAATTAAAGTAGTATGCTTGTAAAAGGTTTGACAATTCATGATGTTTCCTCATTGCTGTGGCTCTAGCACAAATGAGGCAAAAATGACTGACAACCCTTCATAGTAAGGTTGTTTGGGAGAATGGCTGATTCCTGCTCATTAAATATATTCTCTGACCCCTTGAAAAATAACAACACTCCAGATCCAGCTAATCCCTTCACTCAGTCTTCTATAAACAGTCCTTATAGGGGCGTCTGGGTGGCTCAGTTGGTTAAGCAACTGACTTCGGCTCAGGTCATGATCTCACGCTTTGTGGGTTCAAGCCCCGTGTTGGGCTGTGTGCTGACAGCTACCTCAGAGCCTGGAGCATGTCTTCAGATTTTGTATCACCCTCTCTCTCTGACCCTCCCTTGCTCATGCTGTCTCTCTCTCTCAGAAATAAATAAAAACATAAAAAAAAATCAGTTCTTATAAATGCTAATCAAGCACCTCTCTTGATTTCACATATTTTGTATTGTAGATGAACTCTCTTCCAAGCACTGTTTTAGGTGTGATGCCCTTTGTAAAAACATTCTCAAATGCTCTTATTTTATGGATTTACTATTTAGACTTTTTGTTTTTTGCACTTTAATGTTGTCCTTTGGCATATTTTAATAGGACATCTCTAAATATTTTTTGCTGGTGTTATTGTTTCTGTTGTGGCTGTTCGGAAATGGATCTGTCAAGGGCCAGGCAGAGAAAGATATTACCTACATTATATACAAGCATTATATGCCCATGTATGGCATTTATTCTAAATCTGTTCAAGTTAGGCCTTACTATTTGTCTTTCTACCATGTTTGTAACCAGGCAAATCTTTGTTCTTTGTGATATTTGTAATAATAATAATAATTCAATATCAGCTATGAATGTAGTTAATGTCCCTCATTTATTAATAAGGATACTAAACAAAAAGAGACATTTTACCAAACTATATAGCACCTTCCAGAAATCTTTCCCTCAATGTTGTTAATATCTGAAATGACTCTGATTTTTAAAAATATATTTTCAAGCTATCTGATATTGTTAAAATTAACTTTCTCTATTTTCTTGGTCACTAACAGATGACTCACTGGTAATCATTTCTTTTTCCAACATTTACAACCTATTTTACCACAATTATGGTTTCTCTGGGCCGCTGATGCCAAGGCTTCTTTCTTTCTCTACTTCCTAACAGAGTTGACAGTGCCAGTCTTCCTCACATACATCCCTTCAACATCCAGTTCATAATGGACTTCAAGAACTGCATTTAATTTATAGATTCCTGTATTGTTTCTGTTTATTTCAATGAGCGCTCACATTTTAACTGTAATTTTGCCATAGTTAAATGCATTTTTCACTTTGAAGTTAACTATTTTGTAATTGTGTAACTACAGCCCAAATTTACTCCTAAAAAAACTGAGTTCACTTTTTTATCCTTTTCAACCTTATAAATTTTCAGGAAAGCCTGCTTGATAACAGAACTTGATATCAACCCGATTTCATTACACATCAGGCACATTGCCTTCTCCATTGGCTTGTTTCACTGAAATGGAAGAACGATGCAAAAATCTACCATCCACAGTTTAATTCATTGGTTGAATTTTTTTAAAACATAGATTTTGTAATTAAACTAAAAGTTTAATCCAAACTTTTGAATATACAGTACAAAAATACTTAGACTTGTAATAATTCTATACAGGGGTCCATGGTTCAAAAACATGGTTTTAAATTTATTTCTCTCTCTCCTTTGGCTTCCAAATTCCACTCTACTTTTTGTCCATCTCTCACTCACTCCTGAGAGATGATGCAAATTAATTCCTTACAATTAAAGGGAGCAGGAGACCTTAGGAGAAAGGAACCATTTTTCCAAAATAACTTTTATTGATTGTGGATACAAGTCAATAAACTGATTCTGCTGAGGTACAAATTGTCACAGTTTGCTCCCATAAACCTTTCCTTCATCCATCCACAGCACTGCCAACCCCTGAGTACACACCCAGCCCCGGAACATTATCTAACTTTCCCACTCTGTGTTATACAGAAACTAATTCTAGGACTGTGACCTCCTTGAGAGTTGAGACCAGCTTGATTAGTCTCTGTGTCCCCAAGGCCTAACACAATACCTTAGAAATGTATGGCCTCACTGAAAAAATGTCTGGACAAGGATCAGTTAAATAGTTAATTGAACTTTAAATTTTTCTGATGCTGTTACATTTTTTCCCTCTAATCTTAAAAATACAGTTAAGAGTGAATAGAGGGCAAAGCCTAACAATCACACTGGCTTGAATTCTCTCAATTTTTATTCTGTCAAATCAGAAAAAGATATAATTCTCAAAATGTTAAGAGGCACTGGTCTAGTTAGTCCCATCTTTATTATGTATTGCTATTTAAGTAAAATATTCCTGTATTAAATTATTTGTAAAATTCCAGACTTCCACTCAATGTACTATGATCAATAGGTTACTGATAACACATTCACAATTGTTTATTGATATTGTCAGAAAAGCAAAGATAAATAGACATACTAAAATTTATAATCATGCCTTCTTTTATGGGCTCTACATTTATCTGACAGTATCAATAAATAACCCTCTGTAAGTACAATAATATCCAGAAAAAAGATTCATTAGAAAAAGCTTTTTAAAACATCCTCATTGACAGGAAATGAGGCACATGTAAGTGAAAATTAATTTTATTAGAAAAACAATCGCACAGAATTCTTATAATTGGATGGCTTTAAAAATCACCATGGTTTCAATTACTCAAGGATTGTGATGGAATTTCACCTTGTGAAAATGCAGGAAGTTAACCAAGTTATTTATTTATTTAAATGGTGAATAGCATGAATAAAAGTATTACTATGTTATTTAAGTCTAACTTAAAAACAATTTACATGATGAAAATTGCTCTACTTCTTAATCAGAGTCACTCTAGTGGAACTGCTTTAAAAAAAGTTTCTTTTTTAATATACAATTTAGCTTTCCTATTAGAAAATGTATTCTTCAATCTCCAAATTACAACCTGCCTCACACTTTTAACCTTTTTTTCTGATACTGAAGCTTGCATGAGATGGGGTGAAGAGGATACCACCCTATAACCTCACTGTTTTTAGTTTGCATTTTTGTCCTACACGATTGTCAAACTTGTATCATGCTCATCTCTGATTCAACATTACTATACAGTGAGACAATGCCAAAAGAAAGAGGTGGAACTCAACCGGTTCTAGGCTGCTACCCTTCCCATGGCTTCCTATTCATCAGAAGGCACCCAGCCTACCTCAGCTTCTTCCTACAAATGAAATTCCTTTCTCTTCAGCAAGGAGAAGCCACGGCAGCATCAACAAGATATGCAACTTCAGGAAAAAGAAAGGAGATATGCAAACTAAACAGTCTTTAAAGGTATCATTGAATCACATCAGTTGTTGATACCAACACCTGACAGAATGAAATTGCATAGATTAGCCGAATCAAAAATTACAATTCTACAAATCATTTTAGATCATAGGATCAAATGGCTGAAGGATGTGCTCACTTCGGCAGCACATATACCAAATGGCTGAAGGGTTCCCTAGAGACCATTTTGTCCTACTTCTTAATTTTGTCATTGAGGAAATTGAGTCTCAGGAAAGCAAAGTGACTTGTCCAATTTCACATGCCCCATAATTGTCTCACCCAGAACTAGAATCCAGGTCACTTAACTTTCAGCCCAGTACACTTTCCAAATCACCAAATTGATGACTATAAATAAAGCAGAGTGCTTCAGTGTAATCATTTCATCAGTGCATTCACCCTTACCCCCTTTCAGCCCCTCAAAAGTATAATTTGCATATCTGTTTTATTTTCAATACATATTTACATTTGAATGCATTTTATAATATTAAATTTTTTTCCTTAAATCTTTTATTTTCTTTTCTATTAGCTACTACCAACCTAAGTTTTGCCAGCCTTACAACCCCTCTGTTCCCATATGTTAGAGTCACCTTATCCGTATCAGGCTAGATTGTTTGACTATCCCACAGGACTGACAAAGCCTCATAAAATTCAATGCCTAGTGTCAAAATTCAGAGTGAACTCTCCATGGATATTGTTAAAAGAAACAAAAGATGATGCAGCAATTCAGTTAATTAAAAATACACTTGTAATGAGTTTGAAAGAAAAGTAAACATTTTTAGACATGAGCATGGTAAAATATAGATGCTATAAGACTGTATGCAAAATTATTTAATCTATTAAATATGTCATCTTAATTCTAGCTAATGAATATGGACACTTTTAAAAATGTAAGGGAACTGGGGCTCCTGAGTGGCTTAGTCGGTTAAGCATCCGACTTTCGCTTAGGTCATGTTCTCGCGGTTCGTGGGTTCGAGCCCCGCATTGGGCTCTGTGCTGACTGTCAGCTCAGAGCCTGGAGCCTATTTCAGAGTCTGTGTCTCCCTCTCTCTCTGACCCTCCCCTGTTCACGCTGTCTCTCTCTCTCCTAGAAATAAATAAAAATTTTTAAAAAAATGTAAGGGAACTGGACGTTAATTGGTAAATTCTGCCTCACCAAAGTAGGGCACTCTGTAGAGGATTCTATGCACCATCTTGATTTTACATATCATGTTAATGAGTATATAAAAGACCTATTTAGATTTTCATTTAGATGTTTTATTTAGGATGATAATTAGATTATGTGTGTAATAAACTCCCATTGCATTATAATTACATATACATCATCAAGATAAAAGTTTCAAAAATTCTTATAAGATAATGTAAGCAGAATAGTAACAATAAAGTATACAATGAGAAATAGCAATTGCCCTGAATTGTGCATTAAATATACCAAAACTAAATTACCATATAACACTAAGATGATTACATCTCACCTTTTTCCATTTATTTCCTATTCCCTATCTCTAACTATAATGTTTAATTTTTAGGGTGTCTGCCGATCCCATGACTACATTTCCTATAATCTCCCAACAGGGGTGGGTGCCAGCTGTTATTTGTGTACTATGTAACTGATGCCACAACTGCCTCTGAGTCCAAGATGATTGGATATGTGGAAATATTTGATGTAAGCTGGGCTAATTTCCCTTATCCAAAACTGATCAATGAGAGTGAACATTTACCTCAAGCTGTGGCAAACATTTTCTTCTCCTAGTAATTTGGGCTTGTAATGAAGGGATGTGGGTCAGCCTCAGCTGTTTGGGTAAATGGAGAACACAGAAAATCAGAAACTGCATAGAGGCTATGTTTTTGTAGTTACCCATGAGGCCAAAACTGCCCTTTCTACTTGAGTTTCCTTGAAACACTGTGAATCTTACAATAAATTCCCCTTTCTTACTTATGCTAGTCTTAGCATACCTCTGTTACTTATAACTACATACATTATACCTAAGACCCTTTTTCTCTTTTTCCTTTTCTTCCTCTCTTTTTCTTACAACGTGTACATATCAATTTAAATTATAAGTAAAGAATTTTAGAATTCCATATGTTGAGCGATTTTGTATCCCTATCCTTTGCACATTATAACTTTATTCTTTGTATCAGCTAGAATACTTCTTAGAGATCTATAAAAATGAGAGTGAGTATTGAGGATCACCTGTCCCCAAAGGATGACAATACATTATCCAACTTCCCCTCTCTTCACTAGCTTCTCACTTAATAAGGAAGTATAACTCCTGATTTAGTCTTGCTCATATTTTTAATTATAGAGTATATGTATTTATTAAAATTAATAGCATCCAGTTCCAATGTGAAGATCAAATAGATACCTTGAAGCTATATCTTCTTAGTTATCTATGAGCAGCAATGTTGCTGTGCATCTTTAGTTTAATATGTAAACAAAACATCCTTCTTCAGCTATATAATATATATAAGGGAAGTAATATGCCTTGTTACAATCTTCATGGCATAGAGACTTGCTGGGTTGGTTGATTTCTTTTTTTATTATTGCAACAATTGATTTGTAAATGATCAAATCAATAATTGTGTTGTTGTTGGGTTTTCCAATATTATAGATTTACCTTCTGCTGTATTTCTTCATATATAATTTGAATATATTAACATAATATTATCTCAGAAAACAACTTAAAATCCTGGAGAAATCCAAGGCTTTAGCCTCCAAAAAAGCTAAATAATATCCATTTTTACTTTAAAAGTATTGAGGCTCTGAAAGAGAAGAGTCAGGCAATTCATAGGGACAAAAAGGACTAAAAAACTTCAGTCTGTATCACTATCTCTACTTTCATATTTGATTTGGCATCAAGTAGTTACTGAGTTACTGTGAATAATCTATACATGTATATTGTAAACTGACTATGTGGGAAACTATGTTTGGCTATGTGACAGATGCTGAATGTAAAAGATGTAGTTAGTACTTGTCCAAAAGGAGTTTAGAATTAGCTAAACTCTAGAAATACATATTCGAATTAAACAATGTGAGGAAAATTTGCTAAATGCCAAACTATTTGTAGAGATGTTCAGTATAATATAAATCTTAAAAGGGAACGGATTATTATGGGCTCAAACAAGCCCTAGGTGAGGTATAACTTCAGTTCACCCACTCATTCAACAATCATAACGGTGCCAAGTATTGTGTTTAGCTCTGGAATTGCACCTGAAAGGACAAATAATAATAACACTGGCAGAAGGGAAGATGAACAGCATTCCTAAGAGTAAACAATAGAAACAAAGGTACAAACAAGGGGAAATACAAAGCATATCTTAGGAACACTGAATATATTCACTTGCTTCTTAAAGGAAATCATGAGATATATTTAGAAAAGTTATTTAAGGCTAGCTATAGAAGATCTTGGAAGCTAGGTGTAGGAGTTTAAACTTCACCTTTAAAGGAAGTGAGAAGTCACTTGAATGGCAATGACAAGCAAAATTGTGAGTAAAAAAGACATATAGTAGTCCCTCCTTGTCCACAGTTTCGCATTTTGCAGTTTCAGTTACTTCCAGTCCACTGCAGTCCAGATGTAGAGTATTCTCCTTCTGGCATATCATATTACCAGGTCACTAGTAACCTAACACTAAATCACAATGCCTATGTCATTCAGCTGACTTCATCTCATCAGTTAGACATTTTGTCATCTCACATCATCACAAGAAAGGTGAGTACATTATTACAATGGGATATTTTGAGAGGGGGACCACATTCACATAACTTTTATTAGAGTATATTGTTATAATTACTCTGGTTATTATTATTTAATTTGGACAAATTAAATAATAATAACCATAATATTTTTCCCAACCAAGAAAATGAGTCTTTCCTCATAAGTCTAGACCATGAAGATGTTGGAAAACTAAAAAAAATGTGGCAACATTTAATGAACAGCAAGCACTAGACTGAACCACTTAATAACATTTTTCTATCCTTTCTCTGTCTGGTCTACAAGACCCTGTTTCTGAGAAAACTCTTAGGGCATCACTAGAGAAAAACACTTAACTCTCTTAGCTTGTGTTCTGGGATTAAAAAAAAAAACAACCCACTGAGTTGCCTTAAAGGGTGAAATAAGAAATTAGAATAAAATTTACTCTACTTTTAGTAAACATTTTAGAATGTTTACTCTGCAAGGCACTGCACTGTATTGAAAGGAAGCAGAATAGATGCATACAAACATGGCAAAGACACAGCCTCTACTCTCAGAGAAATTGTGGTAAGGCAGATGATTGTCTATCCATAAGACAAAGTACATAGGATTAGAAGAGATATAAAGGCAGTTCTGAAAGTTGTGAATCAAAATCCCTGTAATATGGTGTGGAAAGATCACTTGTAAATCCTGTTCCAGCGACAAGTTTCAGCCAGTACCAATTGGCAAGCCATGTAAGTCATGTGAAATTGTAATGCGGTTGTCAGTTTTAAAAAAATGATTTAGAGGCTGTACTCTGCATTTTAAACATAAGCATTTATTTCTAAATCAACTACAGTTTGAAGAAAAATGTAAATGAAGAGCATTTATTTTAAAACTTAATTTTGCATGTTGTCATGATTCAAAGCATCAGAAATAGTCTTAAAAATGAAAAAAAAATCTTAACTCACATTGTACAACTCTAATATTTCAAGCAAAAAGTTGGATAAATGTAAGAAAGAAAGAAAATTCAGTAGCTTTTTGAAGGGAACATTTGGCACTCTTCCATGACTTGCCTGCTGCAAAAGCCAGAATTTGATTCAGGAGGAACTGAAAGCTTTTCTATGCTGCTCTGGTGGCCCAGAGATTCTGGCTTTGGACAACACCATCTGGACCACCGTGAACAACAAAGTGAAACGTCCCACCTGCATTTGTCTGGCTGGGCAAATCAACTTCATAGCAAGGGCACAGGCTGCCTCTTGGGCTCCATCCATCAGCTTTCTTCCTTAGTGGTGCGGATAGCTCCAAAGTGCAACAGCTGTCATGAAGAGAGTAAGGCAGCTTTTCCTATTACTATATATTGTAGTTCAATTGTAAGTTAGTATTCATCCAGTTTTGGGGCAACTATAGTTACACAGCTTCCTGTATCATCTTCTCTGCAAATCAATGGCTTTCTTTGCATATAAATCTTAACAAGTGTCTTCTTTGTCAATCCCTCACTAGAGGTTTCTCCTGACTGTTTTGTAAATAGGAATAAATGTGGCAAGTGAGACTGAGCTAAGTTCCACAGACTATATTGTATCCCAAATCTCATTTATCATTTCAGTCTGTCATTTGTTTTAGTCGTATCTGCTTTTCTGTTTCACCACCCTTGGCAAAATTTAAAGTCCTGAGATCCCTGCAATAATTTTGAAACCAAATGAAAAGTTTGTAAGCCTATATAGTAATCTATGTTTTCATGTCTCCAAGAAAATCTAAAGACCATTTCTAATGCCTTTGTTGTTTTGTCTTGTTTTGTTTTATTTTGGCCCATGTGTTTCCACCTAAAATCAAGTTAAAAGAAAAACACATACTATTGATACTCTTGCCTATCCAGTGCAATGGATATCTGCTGATGCTGTTTTCTTGTACAATAAAAATAGCTTTGTACCCCTCAGCTTGGTAGGTAAATGCAGATCTATTTACAGATAAAGCAAAGGTTGTACTAATGATCAGAAGTGACATTATCAGGCAACCTGACAATTTGAATCAATTTCCAAAGCACCTGTGCAAATTTCTTATATTTTGATATTTCAAGTGTTCAGCTAGTTTGCAGGTCTTCCAACATGAGCTATTTATAAACATTTTGAGGTCCTCAAATTGTCAGCGTTTAGACCAGAGAAAGTTCTAAGAGGTTTTCTGCCTTCAGTTTATACACCTGAATTGTCAAAAGTAAACTAAAAAGGTAGCCAGTTGGTTTTTTAGGTGAACAGACTTTCTAAAAACTCGACCTTTTATTTTTAACCTTATTCAATTTTTAAATCCTAGATTGGGAAATAACTCTCCAGTCAGTTCACATGTGGCTTTAGTAAATGACCATGAAAATTGTGAATAATGCCACTCTATAGCAATGAATTTAATAGGAATCAATACACAGACAAAAGTAACCCACTCTGAATACAGGTTTATAGGTAGGTTGCATACATGGAAATGTCCAAGACTAAACAAGGTCACTAGTCCAGGATTAGAATAGAACTGAAAGCAGCCGTAATCTAATCAAGTGTGCTGTAATTTCTCTGAAGAATGTGCCTACACTATATGGTAGTTGCCTGTGTGGAGTCAATAAAAAGCATAATTGGATAAAAAGAAGTTGCTTATGTTAACTAACTCTGTCCAGGAAAACAGATATATATTGCAATAATGATAATGATAATTATGGAATAATAAACACTATCATTTATTGATGTCTAAGTGACTTAATATATGTGAAGCACGTAGAACAGTGTCCAGCACAAGTATGTGTTTACTACGTGTCAGTTATAATTATAATAATGCTGTAATAGTAAAATAAAGCACTCTACCAAGCAATTCACAAACTTTAAAACAAATCTAGAGCTAGCCCACTATCCCACCACTGTCCTACCAACCTTCTACCCTACCCTTGCCACAAACACAATTATCCCTAAAAAATGTTCTTTCCACCATTCCTTTAATTGCACAAGCCAGGACTAGGCACAGTTTTGGACACTACCTTCCTCATTCTGCAAATCTCATCCTTCAAAAATGTTTATTAATTCACTTTGTTAATATATTTGGTACTTACTAACTTCTCTGTACCTCCAGTGTCACCACACTGGTCTAAACGAGCATTTTCTCTTCCTAAACTACTGCAGATAGCGTCTCTCTCTTTTTTTTTTTTAATGTTTATTTATTTTTGAGAGAGAGACAGAGCATGAGCAGGGGAGGAGTAGAGAGAGAGGGAGACACAGAACTCGAAGCAAGCTCCTGGCTCTGAGCTGTCAACAGAGCCCAAAATGGGGCTCCAACCCAGAAACCATGAGATCATGACCTGAGCCAAAGCCAGACGTTTAACCAACTGAGCCACTAGGTGCCCCTGCAGATAGCCTCTTAACTGGTTTCCTTGTGTACCCCATTCCCCTTGTTTAGGGAAATTTTCCATAGAACAATCAGGGTGATCTCTTCAAAACCCAAATCTGATCACTATTATTTTCTTTAATGGCTTTCTTTTGTTCTTACACTATTAACAAAACTGTCAACTAGGCTTGTAAAGCCTTGCTTGGTGTGTCCCCTGCCTACCTTGCCAAATCCATATCACACCACTGTAGTCTTGCTCCTATGTTTTACCTACACTGGCGTTCTTCCCCTTCAGAAATGTATTAAAATTAAAATGAATTTTAAATGAGGACGTGAGCTGAAAAGTCAGGGATGTCCTCCTAGAGAAAATGAGGGTTGGACTGAGGAGCTTGACCACAGGTCGGTGTTAAACTGATGGCAAATCTTGATGTGTGGTAGCAGTAGGGTAAGGGTGGGTGGGGAGAGACAATGAGAAGTAATTTTGGAAAGAAGAGATCATTCCAGTAAAAGGGAACAGGTAGCCTGAACAAAGTCCTAGAGAGGAAATGAGTTTCATATGCTCTAGAAAAGAAAGAGGATGACATAAGTGTAATGAGCAAGCAGGAAAGTAATACAAGTTAAGGCCAAAACAGAGAGACGAGGGTTAAGGTACATTGAGGGTGTAGACCACAATAAGGAATTTGAAAATGATAATAAATAAATGAATGAAGTATTAGACCTTTATTTTTGTAAACTACAATTTGGTTCTTACTTCAAATTTTAAAAAATGAGTTTCACACTTGTTTTAGGCAAATATAAGTTGTCTTTTTCACTAAGTCATCAGTGAAGTCTATCAGACCTGGCTTGGCAATTGATAGCAAAGGAGATGCCAGGGGGCAGAAAAAAGAATGTGTTATTGGTGAGATCTCAGGTGCACTGGTACAACTGCATAAGACAAAAGTCTTGTCCACGTTGTCTGCCACAAGCCAACTCTCTCCTTCTTGAATCCAATAACTATTACCTAACAGTTGAGAGAACAAAACCAACAAATAGTTTGCCTAGATTAATCAGTTGAAAGATGTACCTTTAAATTGCTTTTGAAAAATAAAGTCAATTGGGGAGCAACTTGGGAACAAAGAGAAATAAACAAATTGCATATTTGCCATTCCATAATGATATATTTAAACATATCCATAGGGGTTGAAGATTAGAAAACTGTAGAACAGAAAAAAATAAAACACCTTCCAAAGCTTCAAATGAAGATAAATGGACTTAAAATGAAGAACATTCTGATTTGTTGATTTTCAGGGATTCTCAGGAAAAGAAACAGGACAAAAGAAAATATTTGTTTACAATATGGTTGAAATATTGCCAGTATTTAAAAAAAAAAACCAAACCTTTTTCCAACTAAAGCTTAATACAATTTCAATCTACCCATATATGTAGTCATCAAGAAAGATAATTATGTTTTCCATATTTTAAAATTTGAGGAATCAAGGCACTGTATTGTTATGTAGCATTATACAAGTCACTCTTAACAGAACATGAATAGAACTGAGGTTTCTTTCATATCTCACCTACTCTTAGTTTACCATAAGCATGGAAAATTCCTTGAGGGCAGGGGCTTATCCTATTGCCATTAGAGCCACACAACTTGTCACATAGTACCTGCTCAATAAATATTTGTCAAATGAGTGAGCAAACCACTCTTTGCCAGGCTGAAAAGTGTCATTTTATCTTCATTTATTGTCTGGAGTTTCTTCCAACTACCAACAGAAAGCAATATAGAACTTGCCAATAACAGTGTCTTGGAAACTGAATATATAGCAATTTGATGAGTTGTATTGTCCCAGTTAAGCTTTAGAAAATAAGTTTCTTTTTAGATATTTGTTTGCTCAAAACTCCTGGGTGTTGTTAATGGTAGTATTTAAAGATAGTTATTTTTAGGTGACATTTTCCATTTTAACAAAGAATGAGCAAACCATGGGTTGTTGCACTACTCTATCTTTGCAGTCATATAAGGAAAGTCATGGGCTCTGGTGTCTGCTGGTGGAGTGGGTGTCTAGATTAATCTGAGTTTGGCTGGTCATGTCCTTCCAAATTTTTAGATTTTACCAGCTCTCCAGACAGCAGTATAAGAGTGGTCTCACTATATCCCATACTGGAATCTACATTGTTTATGTTTGAAGAGCAGGCTTATCTATTACATAGTATACTCTGGCATATCTTCTAGTCTATTAATTCCTATGCGAAATACAGATTATTGACCTATCATTCAGATGCAGTTTAATACATATTGGCTTCTATAAATGTGCTGAACATGGTGTCAGACATTTTTACACACTTTGCCTTAATCCTTTCAACAACTTTGTAAAATAGGTGCTATTATTGCATATCACAAATGAGTAAACTGAGGCTCGAGGGAAGTATCTAACTTCCACATAGTCATACAAAGTGGCATTCCATGCTTCGGGAACTATTGGTAACTTGGTAACTACATTATTCTTCTAAATGAAGTTTGTTGTGTTCATTTTATATTATTATGGAAACAGTGCATTTTCATGACAGAAGTATCTTCACATAAAAACAAGAAAAAGGGAAAAGAAAAAAGAATAAAAAGGAACCATAATAAAACCATTAATTTTTTAATGTTTATTTTTGAGAGAAAGAGAGAGAGAGAGAACGAGTGGGTAGAGGGGCAGAGAGGGAGACACAACATTTGAAACAGGCTTCAGGCTCTGCATTGTCAGTACAGAGCCTGATGAAGGCTCTAATTCTGAATGGAGAGACCATGACCTGAGCTGAAGTTGGCCAATGAACCAACTCAGCCACCCAGGCACCTTAATAAAAAACATTTAGAGACAATTACTGGTAATGTCTTGCTATATGTCTTGCAGAATTTTCCTATGTATATTTTTAAGGGATCATACTGCAATAGTTCTATAATTCTTTTTCTCAATTAAGAATTATGATTATAGTTTTAGCCAATAAAAATGAGAGGGAGGCAGTTCAAGATGGTGGCATAGAAAGACTGAACTCACCTCCTTCCATGGACACACCAAATGTACAGCTACATGGAGAACATCTTTCTGAAAAAGACCTGGAAACTAGCTGAACAGCTCCTTCACATCAAAGGATATAAAGGCCACATCAAGATGAGTAGCAGAGTAAGGGATGTGGTTTCACCAAAAATTCTACCTCTGGCATGGTAACCCATAAGCAGGAGGGATATCACAAATATGGAGTGTATCCTTGAGGAGCAAGAACTTTGACTCCCACATCAGGCACTCCAAACTTGGGACCTGCACTGGAAAAAAGATCCCTCAAATTGTCTGGCTTTGAAAACCAACAGAGCTTACATCCAGGAGACTGAAAGGGCTGTAGGAAACAGAGACTCTGTTTTTAAAGAGCTCATGCATAGACTCATTCACCCCAGGACACAGAACAAAAGCAACAGGTTGAAACGTACTCAGATCATAGTGAAAGAGATTTGTTGATTAATCTTAAAGGACCTGCCAGAGGGACAGAGTCCTGGTGGAACTCTCTCCAGGAACACAGATGTCAGTGGGCACTATTTTTTCCCACTGTCATTCTACCTTGTTTTACAGTTTAATTTCTTTAATGTTTATTTTTGAGAGAGTGACAGAGTGTGAGTGGTGGAGGGGCAGAGAGAATTCAAAGAAGGCTCCAGGCTCTGAGCTGTCAGCACAGAGACCTATGCAGGTCTCAAACTCACAAACCGTGAAATCATGACTTGAGCTGAAGTCAGCTTCTTAACTGACTGAGCCACCCAGCCCCCCCCCCCCAAATTCTACCTTGTTAACACTGGTGTTGATGGGTACCATTTTTGTACTGTCCCTCTACCTTACCAGTACCACTTGCCCTGCTTCTGTGCTCCTCCATGATCTTCCCTTGCTAAACCAAGCAGGCAAGTATGCCCTCAGCCTGGTGCTCTCCCATGATTCTGCCAAGGCCAGTTGGTACATACAGTTCAAACAAGGAATACTCTTTCAACGTCTGACTCTGATTGCCAGGGGTACTAGTGTTTCTGGGACCCACGGAACTGAAGCAAGTAGAGAAATGGTTCTTGGCAGGCTACCACCTCTCAGGGCACTGCACAGACAGCAGATTGAAACACTCCACCTGTCTTCCTGTGAGCACTTCATTAAGATTGGGAGAGATAGCTGTTCAGCCTAATACGTGGAAACAAACACAGACAATCCAGAAAAAATGAGGAAACAGAGGATTATGTTCCAAAGGAAAGAATAAGGTAGTGACCTCCGCCCCCCACACAAAACTTAATGAAACAGAGATAAGAGATTTATCTGATAAAGAGTCCAAGGTAATGGTCATAAAGATGTTCACTATTCTCTGAGAGAAGAATGGATATACACAGAAAGAACTTCAACAAAGTGATAGAAAATATTTAAAAATACCGGACAGAAGTCATGAGCTAAAGAATACAATAACTAAACTGAAAAAATACACTAGAGGGGTTCAGCAGCAGCCTAGCAAAGCAGGAGAAAGGATGAATCACCTGAAAGATGGTACAGTGGAATTCACACAACCAGAGCAGAAAAAAATTTTTTTTGAAAAGTAAAGATAGCTTAAGGGACCTTTGGGACAACACCAAGCAGAACAACATTCACAGTATAGGGTTCCCACAAGGAGAGAAGAGAGACAGAAAACTTATTTGAGGAAAAAAAAAGACTGAAAAATTTCTTAACCTGGGGAAGAAAATAGACATCCAGATACAGGAAGCACAGAGAATTACAAATAAGATTAACTCAAAGATATCCATACTAGGGCACATTATAAATAAAATGTCAAAAAATAAAGATAAAGAGAGATTTTAAAGAAACGAGAGAAAAACAAGGGAATCCCTATAAGATCATCAGCAGATTTTTAGCAAAAACTTCGCAAGCCTAAAGGGATATACCAAAAGTGCTGGGGGGAGAGGGGAACTTCCAACCAAAAATAGTCTATCAAGTAAGATTATCACTCATAATTGAAGAAGACAAGTTTTCCAGACAACCAAAAACTAAGAGAGTTCACCGCCACTAACTTGTCTTACAAGAAATGTTAAAGGCTTTTGGGGCACCTGGGTGGCTCGGTCTGTTATGTGTCTGACTTTGGCTCAGGTCATGATCTCATGGTTCATGGGTTCAAACCCCGCATCAAGCTCTGTGCTGACAGCTCAGCGCCTGGAGCCTGCTTTGGATTCTGTGTCTCCCTCGCTCTCTGCCTCTCCTCCACTCACTCTCTGTCTCTGTCTCTCTCTCAAAAATAAATAAATATTAACAATTTTTTTAATTAAAAAAAGCAATGTTAAAGGGAATTCTTTAAGTTGAAAATAAAGGGCCACTAATGAGTAGCAAGAAAACGAAAGTAAAAATCTCACTGGTAATAGTAAATATATAGTAAAGGTAGTAGACTAATCTCATAAAATTAGCATGAATATTAAAAGACAAAAGTAGTAAAAATAACAACAACTATAATGATTTGTTAAGGAATAGAGAAAACAAAAAGTGTAAAATGTGACATCAAAAACATAAAACATTGGAGAAGGAAGTAAAAACATTAGAATGTGTTAAAATTTAACTTTCTTCAACTTAACTATATACATACCAGTCCATATCTATCTATCTATCTATCTATCTATCTATCTATCTATCTATCTATTTATCTATCTATCATCTATCTATTGAGAGTGACTGATACATATAAGCCTCATGGTAATCAGAAAGCAAGAGCCTATAGTAGATACACAAAAGAAAATGAGAATGGAATTTAAATGTAACACCAAAGAAAGGCATCAAAGCACAATGGAAAAAAAGCAAGAGACTACAACAGGAACAGAGAAGAACTACAAATAGAGAACAATGAACAAAATGACAATAAGTACATACCTATATATAACTATTTTAAATTTAAATGGACTAAATGCTCTAATCAAAAGACCTAGAGTGACTGAGTGAAAAAAAATACACATCTATATGCTGCTACAAGAGACTGATCTCAGATGTAAGGACAAACAAAACCTAAAAGTGAAGGGATGGGAAATGATGTTTTATGCAAATGAAAACCCAAAAAAGCAAACTGAGGTAGCTATACTTATATCAAGGAAAACAGACTTTAAGACAAAGACTATAACATAAAACACTGATGAGCATTACATGATGATAAACAGTCAATCCAACAAGAAGATAAAACATTTGCAAGTATTTATGTACCCAACATAGGAACACACACACACACACACACACACACACACACACAAACAGAAAATATTAATAGGCATAAAGGGGGAAATCAACAGCAGTACAATAATAGTAGAGGATTTTTATATTCTACTTACATCAATAGTTAAATCATCCAGACAGAAAATCAGTAAGGAAATATTGACCTTCAATGACACATTAAACCAGAACACTGAATAGACATATACAGAACCTTCTATCCAAAATTACCAGAATTCATATTCTCCCTAAGTTCACATGGAACATTCTCCAAAATAGATCGTGTATTAGGCCACAAATACAAGGCCACTAATACATGTATTAGGACACAATTCTCAATAAATCTAAGAAAATTGAAATCATATCATTTTTCGAGACCACAATGCTATGAAACTGGAAATCAAACACAAAACTAAAACTGGAAAAATCGCAAATAGATGGAGATTAAACAACATGCTACTGAAAGGACAATCAGTTAACAAAGATATTAGAGGAGAAAATAAGAAATACCATGAGACAAAATAAAACTACAACATATGAAAATCTATGGGACACAGCACAAGACTTTTAAGAAGAAAATTTATAGTGATATAGGAACGCCTCAAGAAACAAGAAAAATATCAAATCAAAAAAATATATAACTTTACACCTAAAGGATCTAGGAAAAGAGGAACAAACAAAACCCAAAATTAGTAGAAGAAAATAAATTAAAAAGATCGCAGTAGAAATAAATGAAAGAGAAACTAAAATCTTAATGGAAAAGATCAACAGGGCCCAGGCGCAGGCAGCAGGGCAGGCAGTCCTGATGTGGGACAGGAGGACCAGGGGCAGTGGACTGTGGAGTTCCACAAGTCCTGAGACCACAGATGTCCCGGGACCAGGCATAGCTGGCGTTTCCATCGTGGGAAGGCCAGAAAACAAGCACACACATTTGCCCTCTGCATACTTTTCCGTTTTGGCTTGGAGGAGGAGATCACTTGTGGGTCCCTGGTCCCTGACGCCCAACCCCACAGAGAGGCTGTTGAGAAGCATCTCACACTGAGCAGCAGCAGCAGCAGCAGGAGCATCCTGGTGGAGAACATGCTCCAGTGGGAGAACTGAAGGTCCTCGCCTCCTCTGAACTTCCATCGTCAACTTTCTTGACCAGCTTTCCCTGGCGATGTGGACCATGCAGCGCTTCCGGGCCCCTAAGCCTATGCTGAGTAAAGGGAGCTAAGGTTTAACCTTGTATCCCTTGTTAGGCTGTGCGTCCTTACTAGAGCAGTGATTCTTGCAGTAGCTGACACGAGGTTGGGAGCCTGCCTAATTGTCTTCCAGTACTGACCGTTGGGCACTCAGAATCCCCTTGCTTTGTTTGGAGCTTAAATGTTTGTTACTACAGAAAACAATACTCAGCAAAAAGAAAAAAGAAAAAAAGAAAACAAAACTGAGCTTTGCTAAAAAAATATCAATGAATCTAAGAGGTGGTTATTTAAAAAGATAAAACGGATAAACTTTTTTTATTACAAATAGTTTATTGTCAAATTAGTTTCCACATAACACCCAGTGCTCATCCCCATGAGTGCCCTCCTCCATGCCCACCCCTCCTCCCCCCCACATCCACCAGTCCTCAGTTTTTGTCAGCATTCAAGAGTCTCTCATGGTTTGCCTCTCCCCCTTTCCCCCACCATTTCCGCCCTTCTTCTCCCCTTTGGTCCTCTGTTAAGCTCCTCCTAATCCTCCTATACGTGCACACATATGATATTTGTCTTTCTCTGCCTGACTTATTTCGCTCAGCATAACACCCTCAAGGTCCATCCATGTTGCTACACATGGCCAGATTTCATTCTTTCTCATTGCCATGTAGTATTCTATGGTATAGATAAACCACATCTTCTTGATCCATTCATCTGTTGATGGACACTTAGGCTCTTTCCATGTTTTAGCTATTGTTGAGAGTGCTGCTATGAACATTGGGGTACATGTGCTCCTATGCCTCAGCATTTCTATATCCCTTGGGTAAATTCCTAGCAGTGCTATTGCTGGGTCACAGGGGAGTTCCTATTGTTAATTTTTTGAGGAACCTCTACACTGTTTTCCAGATGGGCTGCACCAGTTTACATTCCCACCAACAGTGTAAGAGGGTGCCCGTTTCTCCACATTCTCGCCAGCATCTCGTGTTCTCTGATTTGCTCATAAAACGGATAAACCTTTAGCTAGATTCACTATGAAAAAAGAGACAGGCCTCAAGTACATAAAGTAAGAAATAAGAGCAGGGAAGTTACAACTAATATCAAAGAAATATAAACAATCATAAAAGACTGCTATGAACAATTATGCACCAAGAAATGGACAGCCTAGAAGAAATAGATAAATTTCTAGAAATATACAATTTTCTAAGACTGAACTACTAATAGAAAATCTGAATGAACTGATTACCAACAAAATCATTGAATCAGATATCAAAAACTTCTTCACAAATAAAAGTCCAGGACCAGCTGACTTTACTGAATTCAAACATTCAAAGATTTAATGTCTACACCTCTCAAACTTTCCCAAAAATTTTGAATAGGAGAAAATTATTCCAAACTCATTTTTGTAGCTATCATTACCCTGATAGCAAAAACAAAAACAAAAAACGGACACCACACAGACATACAAACACACACATAAATTTATAGGCCAATATCCCTGATGAATACCGATGAAAAATTCCTCAATAAAATATTAGCGAACCAATTTAATAATACATTAAAGAGATCATACATCATGATTAAGTGGGATTTAGTCCAGGGATTAAAGGATTATTCAACATCTGCAAATCAATTAATGAGATAGACCACATTTAAGAAAAATAAAAATAAAAATCATACAATCTGAATAGATTCATAAAAATAATTTGACAAAATTCAACATCCACTTATGATAAAAAACACTCAATAAAGCATGTGTAAAGTAAATGTGCCTCAACCTAATAAACACCATATATGTTAAAGCCATAGCTAATATCATATTCAATGGTCAAAAGCTGAAAACCCTTTCTCTAAGATTAGGAACAAGACAGGAATGTCTACTTTCATTACTTTCATTGAACATAGTATCAGAAGTCCTAGCCACAACTGTAGGCAAGAAAAAGATATAAAAAGCATCCATATTGGAAAAGAAAAGGTAAAATGATCACTATTTGTGAACAAAGTGATTTTATATACAGAAAACTCTAAAGACTCCATCAAAAATTGTTAGACCTGATAAAAAATTTAATAGTTGCAGAATACAAAATCACTATAAAAAATTTACTACATTTTTATACACTAACAGCAAACTATCAGAAGCGGAAATTAAGAAAACATTTCATTTACAATTGCATCAAAGGAATAAAATATGTATAAATAAATTTAACCAAGGAGGCAAAAAAACTGTGCAGTGAAACTATAAGATATTCATGAAAGAAACTGAAGACATGAATAAATGACAAGACATTTTCTGCTCATGGATGGGAGGAATTAATATTATAAAATGTCTATATTACCCAAAACCATCTACAAAGTAATGCAGTCCCTATCACAATTCCAGTGGGATTTTTTACAGAAATAGAACAAACAATCCTAAAATAGGTATGGAACTACAAATGATCTTGAATAGCCAAAGCATCTTGAGAAAGAAGAGCAAAGGTAGAGGCATCATGCTCCCCTATTTCAAACTATATTATAAAGCTGTACGTATCAAAACAGTATAGTATTGGTGCAAAAACAGACATGTACAGGGGCACATGGGTGGATCAGTCGGCTAAACATCTGACTTCAGTTCAGGTCATGATCTCACAGTCTGTGAGTTCAAGCCCTGCATCTGGCTCTGTGCTGACAACTCAGAGCCTAGAGCATGCTTCCGATTCTGTGTCTCCCTCTTTCTTTGACCTTCCCCCGCTTGCACTCTGTGTCTCTCTTTTTATTTAAATTTTTTAACGTTCATTTATTTTGAGAAACAGAGCATGAGCAAGGAAGGGGCAGAGAGAGAGGGAGACACAAGGTCTGAAGCGGGATCCAGACTGGGACCTGTCAGCACAGAGCCCGATGCGGGGCTCAAACCCATAGACTGTGAGATCATGACCTAAGCCGAAGTCAGACGCTTAATCGACTGAGCCACCCAGGCTCCCCTAAATTTTTTTTAAATAAATAAAAACAGCAGACATGGACAGCAATAGAACAGAATAGAGAATTCAAAAATAAATCAGTGCACATATGGTCAATTTGATTACGACAAAAGAGGCAGGAATATGCAATGAGGAAAGGATGGTCTCTTTTATGAATAGTGTTGGGAAAACTGGACAGACGTATGTAGAAGAATGAAATTGGACCATTATATTAAATAATACACAAAAATTAACTCAAAATCGGTTAAAAACTTGAATATAAGACCAGAAACCATAAAACTACTGGAAGAAAACATAGACAGTAAGCTCCTTGCCATCTCTCTTGGTGAATTTTTAAAATCTGAGCACACAGGTAATGGCAACCAAAGCAAAAATGAATAAATCAGACTATATCAAACAAAAAAGTTTTTTTTTTACAAATAGTTTATTGTCAAGTTGGTTTCCATATAACACCCAGTGCTCATCCCCACAAGTGCCCCACTCCATGCCCATCCCCGTCCCCCCACATCCATCAGTCCTCAGTTTTTGTCAGCATTCAAGAGTCTCTCATGGTTTGCCTCTCTCCCTTTCCCCCACCATTTCCCTTCTTCTTCTCCCCCTTGTTCCTCAGTTAAGTTCCTCCTAGTCCTCCTATACGTGCACACATATGATATTTGTCCTTCTCTGCCTGACTTATTTCGCTCAGCATAACACCCTCAAGGTCCATCCATGTTGCTACACATGGCCAGATTTCATTGTTTCTCATTGCCATGTAGTATTCCATCATATAGATAAACCACATCTTCTTGATCCATTCATCAGTTGATGGACACTTAGGCTCTTTCCATGTTTTGGCTATTGTTGAGAGTGCTGCTATGAACATTGGGGTACATGTGCTCCTATGCATCAGCATTTCTGTATCCCTTGGGTAAATTCCAGCAGTGCTATTGCTGGGTCATAGGGGAAGTTCTATTGTTAGCTTCCTTAGGAACCTCCACACTGTTTTCCAGAGGGGCTGCACCAGTTTACATTCCCACCAACAGTGTAGGAGGGTGCCCGTTTCTCCACATCCTCGCCAGCATCTAGAGTTCTCCGATTTGCTCATTTTAGCCACTCTGACTGGCGTGAGGTGGTATCTCAGTGTCGTTTTGATTTGTATTTCCCTGATGGTGAGGGATGCTGAGCATCGTTTCATGTCAAACAAAAAAGCTTCTGCACAACAAAGGAAACCATCAACAAAACAAAACTGCAACTCACTGAATGGGGGAAGATATTTGGAAATCATATATCTAGTAAGTGGTTGATATTCAAAATTTATAATGAATTTCTACAACACAGTAACAGGAAAAAAACAATCAGATTATAAAATGAGCAGAGGATCTGAATAGACATTTCCAAAGAAGACATTCAGATGGCCAGCCAACAGGCACATAAAAAGATTCTCAATATCACTAATCATCAGGGAATTGCAAATCAAAATCACAATGAGATATTGCCTTATACCTGTTGGAATGGTGATTATCAAAAAGACAAGAAATAAGTGTTGGTGAGGATGTGGAGAAAAGGGACCCGTTATGCACTGTTGGTAGAAGTGTAAATTGCTTGCAGAAACTATGGAAATCAGTATGTAGGTTGCTCAGAAAACTAAAAAAGGGGCATCTTGTTGGTTTGGTCTGTTAAGCACCCAACTCTTGGTCTCAGCTAAGGTCATGACCTCACATTAGTGAGTTTGAGCCTGCATTGGGCTCTGCATTGACAGCATCGAGCCTGCTTGGGAATGTGTCTCTCCCTCTCTCTTCCCCCTTCCCTGCTTGCACTCACTCTCTCTCTAAAAGTAAATAAATAAACTTTAAAAAAAAAGAAAAAGAAAACTGGAAAAAAAAAAACCTACCATATGATCCAGCAAGTACACTATTAGATATTTATCCAAAGAAAATGAAAACACCAATTCAAAGAATTACATGCACCCCTAGATTCATTGCAAAGTCCATCAATTAATGAGTGAATAAAGGGATAAAGATGTCACATATATATGTCATATTTTATATATATATATATAATGTGGAATATACCCTGCCATAAAAAAATAAATATTACCATGTGACAACATAGATAGAACTTGAAGTTATTATGTTAAATGAAATAAGGCAGACAGACAAAAACAGATACCATACGATTACACTTTTATGTATAACCTAAAATAAAGAACAAATGAAAAAAATTCATAGATACAGAGAACAGATTGGTGGTTTCCAGGGGATTGGAACATGGACAAAATGGGAGAAGGGATAGAGGTACGAACTTCTAGTCATACATACATAATTCATAGGGATGTAATGTACAGCTTCGTGATTATAATCAATATTATATTGCATAAGTGTATATGGTGAGAGGAGAAACTAGACTTATTCTGGTAATCATTTCACAATGTATATGAATATTAAATCATTAAGTTGCACACTTGTAACTAATACATTATATTATATATATATACTTCAATTGAAAATTATTAGCATAATGATTTTAATGACTCCCTCATATTCTGTTTTATGCAAATGCCATAATTTATTTCATTGATCCTTTTTTTATATACTTTTAAGCTGTTTCCAATGTTTTGCTATAACAAATCATCCTGTGATAAACTTCATCATAACTCTCTTTTTGCCTGCACCTTTATTTATTTACTTGAGATAAATTCCTAAAGTGGAATTTCTAGATCAAAAAGCATGCATATTTTGAAGTCTTTTAGATACGTATACATTGTGTCTCTTAATTTTAGCTTAGGGATAAACCCTAATGGAGACATTTTCAGAAGAAGAAATATTGTCATGTTTCTTGTTTTATGATTATCATATCCTTGCCTGACTTGTTATCATTCCCTAGTCATTTCTTCTTCCAGTCATTTGCAGTCTCAGCATTCATACTTTGCCAGTAATTTGCTAAAGACTGCCCAGAAGGCAAAGCTAAAATCTAACTTATGTCTTTGTATGAATGATGACTAGTCACAGGTAGCCACAGAACCATGAGTAGGTAAATATATAATTATCAGCATTTGGTATTTGAATAGATCTTTCTTTTTTAAATTTTTGTATGTTTTATTTATTTCTGAGAGACAGAGAGAGGCAGCGTGAGCAGGGAATGAGCAGGGGAGCGTCAGAGAGAGAGGGAGAAACAAAATTCAAAGCAGGCTCCAGGCTCTGAGCCAGCTATCAGCATAGAACCCTACACGGGGCTTGAACCCACGAACCGTGAGATCATGACCTGAGCCGAAGTCGAATGCTCAACAGACTGAGCCACTCAGGCACCCCTGAATAGATCTTTCTGAAATAGGAACTTCTGAGTCCTATAATTCAGCATTTAATATTGAATTGTATCTTCTTTCCATTTTTTTAAAGTTTATTTATTTTGAGAGAAAGAGAAAGAGTACCCGTGCATGTGCACAAGCAGGGAGAGAGAATCCCAAGCAAGCTACATGCTGTGAGCACAGAACCCAACACAGGGCTCAATCCCACAACCAGTGAGATCATGGCCTGAACTAAAGCCAAGAGTCAGACACTTAACAGACTGAGAAATCCAGATGCCCCTCCATTTCCTTAGATTTTCTTTCTCATTATGATTCTTGATTTCAGTCACTAGTCCCCAATAGATTTAAAAAAAATTAGACTTGGGGCACCTCGGTGGCTCAGTCAGTTAAGCGTCTGACTTCAGCTCAGGTCATGATCTCATGGTTTGTGAGTTAGAACCCCACGTTGGGCTCTGTGTTGACAGTTCAGAGCCTGGAGCCTGCTTGGGATTCTGTGTCTCCTCTCTGCCTCTCCCCTACTTGCACTCTGTTTGTCTCTCAAATAAACATTTAAAAAATTAAAAATAATAAAATAATAAAAGTAATAACATTAGACATATTTTTTTATTTACATTTTTTTCTTGGGAGGAAATGTGTTTGTACATTGTCTTCAAATAACAGTTCATGTTCAGTGATTTCATCTTCAATATTTAAATGTAATTAGGGCTTAAAATGACCTGTAAGAAATATCATATTTCAGTAACTATGAGTAGAGGCCAACAGCTTATTTTTGAGGATGATCCCTTACATTCGAAAGGATTTTATTTTATGCTTTCACATCTCCATTAAAATCATGATTGCTCAGTGTCACAACTCTAGGCCATTTTCTTCTGTTAATGGGAAAGCCTTCCCTCTTTAGCATATTAATAAATGAATGCTCATAATGAAGGCCTAGACTATAAAGAACAAACACAGGAATGCCAGATACATTTTGACTATTTCAGGGAAGTTATGGTTTCAATTAATACTATTAAAATATCATCTCTATAGAGAGCCAAACACAAGGATGGCCAATTTGAAGCTGAGGGCCCCTATTAAGCTGGGTTCACTTAATACTGGTGTCTAATAAGATACTTAGCATTGTCTGTTGCAGCAGGATTTCATGTGCATTCAGATTTTCTTGTCAATAATTTGAACATCAATTCTTTTTCAATTAAGGTCATCTTAGTTTTAAACTCTAATAGCTCTTTCCAAAATTTAGGGGATGGGCTAAATGGGTGATGGGCATTAAGGAGGCCACATTTTTGAATGAGCACTGGGTGCTATATGTGAGTGATGAATCACCAAATTCTACTCCTGAAACCAATGCAAACTATATATCAACTAACTTGAATTCAAATTTAAAAGTAATAAAAATTGTATGTAAAAATCTCCCACTATAATTGAAAAAAAAACTGTGATAGCATATAAAAAATAAATAGTACAGAATATGGAAGCAAGAGTTCCAGAAAATGCCCTTTGCAGCTTTTTATCCCTCTCCTTTTCCAGAATCAAATCTTTATTTTGAATTCTTCGAACCTGCCTCCTGGGTGACTAGTCATAATGCAATCCTCCTTACATTCAAATGTATTCCACGAAAATAAATCTTATAGCTCAAGCCATGGCATAAATAACTAATCTCTGGTGTATTAGTGACATACAAAAGTGAGAAATCATAAAGGAAAGTGGAAAATTAAAATAGTCAAGAAAGATGGAAGTTGAATATGAAGGAGGAAACATAATTTCAATGTGTAAGAGGGAATGAAATTTGTTCCCACCCTCATGCACAACAGCACACCATATACCTTGACTAGATGGCATATGCTTCGAAAATTCAAGAGACAAAGAATCAGAGACAGAGAGAAAAACAGAGACTAAGAGAAAGAGAGAGACAGACAGACAGACAGACAGACAGATAGACTGCATTTGACAACAGTTTCCGTGCCAGATTTTTTTTTAATTTTTAATTTTATTATTTTTCTTAATCTTTATTTATTTTGAGAGAAATACAGACAGACAGAGCATGAGCCAGGGAGGGGTGGAAAGAGGGAGACACAGAATCCGAAGCAGGCTTCAGGCTCACAGAGCCTGATGCGGGGCTCATACCCATGAACTGGAAGATCATGAGCTGTGCTGAAGTCAGAAGCTTAACCGACTGAGCCACCCAGAGGCACCCCCTGCCAGGTTTTTAAGCCAAGACTTTTTTTAAGAGCAGGCAGAACACTCACTTTGAAGAAAGAGCTTAAGACCCAAAACTTTTTCCCCATCCTTGCTTCTACATCTATGTCTAAGGCCCAACCACTTGAGGACTCAGACAAACTCCTTCATCTCTATAGCCAGTGCTCCTGCTACATGCTTTGCCACAGGGCCTACAGTTGAAGTTAGCAAAAAATATAAAAACACCTAAACGGAAATAGCTCAGCAAATTTTGTGTCTCAAATATTAGAAAAGAAACTGCACATTGACCATTCCAGTTTCTGTCCTTAGAGATTTCTTTCATTCCAAGTTAAGGGAATGAGCAGGAAGGAGACTAACGGTGAAAGTAAAGGTCTGAATTTTCTTTACAGCATTCGCAACAGTGCTGTGTAAGTATGTCTGTGTGTCTATATGTCTGTTTTAGTGCTTTGAAGTTAAACACTTTTATAAACAATATAGAATGACAATTAAGAACCTCTGTGTGTATTTGTGTGTATGTGTGTGGGTGTGTGTGTTAGGTGCAAGAAAAACTTTATTATTTTTTTTAATATTATATCAGTTTCAGGTATACAATTCCATACATGACCCGGTGCTCATCATAAATGCACTCATCAATCCCCTCACCTATTTAACCCATTTCCCCACCAACCTCCCTTCTGATAATCATCAGTTTGTTCCTCTCTCTTTCTCTCTCTCACACAAACACTCTTTCTCACTTTCCCTCTCTCTTTTTTTCCCTTTGTTCATTTGTTTTGTTTCTTAAATTCCTCATATGAGTGGAACAAACTCTATATATGAAATTCCATATAAATTCACCATATGACATTTGTTTTTCTCTGGTTGGCTTACTTATCTTACCACTATACTCTATATCCATCCATATTGTTGCAAATGGCAAGATTACATTACTTTTATAAATTTTGTTTAAAGTTTATTGATTTACGGTCTTAGGGGCTAGATGGCTGAGAAGTAGGGAACTCTGTACATTGCACTCGCCCCATATCTCTCACGGAGAAGGCCTGAAGCCATAGGAACCATTACAGAATCCAGGAGTTTGGGAGGAAAAGGAGACAAAGTCCACTGAGAAAACCTTCTACCGTGAGTGCGAACTGGGGAAGATAAAATCAGGTCGGGACCAGGGACACAGAGGGACAGGGGTGATTCCCCTCGGTGGGGAGTTTAGAGGGGAAAGAGAGTGGCTGAAACTGCTTAAGACACTGTCCCTATCGCTGAGGAACAGAAAATCCTCCGCTCGAGACACAGAAGGACCGGCTTTCCTGCTCTCCAGCTGACCTTACGTGGGACATACTAGTCTCAGGCGACCCCCAGGGGAACTATTCCCTGTGCCCCAGCTCTACCTGGAGGGGTGGTGCTGCGGCCCCAGCTCTGTGATGCAGGCTCCGCTGAATCCCTAGAGCAGAGGCGAAGGGCTTAAAATTGGGAGATTTGCCTGCCAGTTTGTGTTTCGGGCGACGAGACACAGAGGGACCTGGTTTCCTGCTCTCCAGCTGACACTAGACGGGGCACACTCATCCCAGGCGACCCCCAGATGAAACTGTTCCTCGCTCGCCAACCCGACCAGGAGGAGACCAGAGCAGCTTCTGGCTCAATCCCCAGGGGGAAGGCAAGAGGCTTGGGACTGCCCTGAGGGGATTGATTGCAAGTTTGTGTTCAGCAATTTCAGTGGGGTACGCGGACTGAGATCTGGAAACGAGGCCTGGCCTGGGATATAGAGCACGGCCCACCTTGACTGCACCCTTGGCACAGGGAGTTTACACATCCAAAAATGTGAGTTGCAGCGCTTGGTTCAAGAAGAAAAGAATAGAGATCATACCATGCACACTTTCAGATCACAATACTATGAAACTCGAAATCAATCACAAGAAGAAGTCTGAAAAACCCCCAAACACATGGAGGCTAAAGAACACCCTACTAAGGAATGAATGGGCCATTCAGGCAATTAAAGAAGAAATTAAAAAAGTATATGGAAACAAATGAAAATGAGAATACAGCAATCCAAACCCTATAGGATGTGGCAAAAGCAGTCCTAAGAGGAAAGTACATTGCACTTCAAGCCTATTTCAAGAAATTAGAAAAAGCACGAGTGCAAAATCTAACAGTGCACCTAAACCAACTAAAGGGAGAGCAACAAGAGCGCCACAAACCTAGCAGAAGAAGGGAAATAATAAAAATTAAGGTACAAAAAAATAATATAGAAACCAAAGAAACAGTTGAACAGATCAATGAAACCAAGAGTTGGTTTTATGAAAAAATAAACAAAATTGACACACCTCTCACCAGGCTTCTAGAAAAGAAAGGAAAGAGCCCTTTAGACACACTTTCCTGCTTTGTCAAAGGTTAGTTGGCTGTGTACTTTTGGGTCCAATTCTGAGTTCTAAATTCTATTCCATTGGTCTATGTGTCTGTTTTCGTGCCAATATCATACTGTCTTGATGATGACAGCTTTCTAGTAGAGGCTAAAGTGTGGGATGGTGATGCCTCCCATTTAGGTTTTCTTCTTCAATATTAATTTGGCTCTTCGGGGTCTTTTGTGGTTCCATACAAATTTTAGGATAGTTTGTTCTACTTTTGAGAAGAATGCTGGTGCAATTTTGATTGGAATTGCATTGAATGTGTAGATAGCTTTGGGTAGTAAGGACATCTTAACTGTATTTATTCTTCCTATCCATGAGCATGGAATGTTTTTCCATTTCTTTGCGTCTTCTTCAATTTCCTTCATAAGTTTTCTATAGTTTTCATCATACAGATCTCTTGTATCCTTGGTTAGGGTTATTCTTAGGTATTTTATTGTTTGTCTGTGTGTGTGTGTGTGTGTGCGTGCATTTGTGTTTGTGTGTAATTGTGAATGGGATCAGTTTCTTGATTTCATTTCTGTTGCTTCATTGTTTTTTTTTATTTTTTTGTTTTTTTGATTTTTTTGGTTTTTTGTTATTTTGTTTTTGTGGTTTCTTTGGTTTTTTTGTTTTTTGTTTTTTGTTTTTTTGTGTGTCTGTTGCTTCATTGTTGGTGCATAAAAATGCAACCGATTTCTGTACATTGATTATGTACCCTGCAACTTGGCTGAATTCTTGGGTCAGTTCTAGTAGGCTTCTGGTGGAGTCTGTCGGGTTTTCTATGTAGAGTATCATGTCATCTGCAAAAAGTGAAAGTTTGACTTCTTCTTTGCCAATTATGATGCATTTGATTCCTTTTTGTTGTCTGGTGGTTGATGCTAGGACTTCCAGCACTATGTTAAACAACAGTGGTGAGAGTGGACATCCCTGTCGTGTTCGTGATCTCAGGGGGAAAGCTCTGAGTTTTTCCCCGTTGAGGATGATGTTAGCTGAAGGCTTCTCATAGATGGCTTTGATGATCTTTAAGTAGGTTCCTTCTATCACAACTTTCTCGAGAGTCTTTATTAAGAAGGGATGCTGTATTTTGTCAAATGCTTTTTCTGCATCTATTGATCGGATCATATGGTTTTTATCTTTTCTTTTATTGATATGATGTATCACATTGATTGATTTGTGAATGTTGAACCAGCCCTGTAACCCAGGAATGAATCCCACTTGATCTTGGTGGATGATTCTTTGGATATGCTGCTGGATTCGATTTGCAAGGATCTTGTTGAGAATTTTTGCATCCGTATTCATCAAGGATATTGGCCTGTAGTTCTCTTTTTTTGCTGGATCTCTGTCTGGCTTGGGAATCAGTGTGATGTTGGCTTCATAAATTGAGTCCGGGAGTTTTCCTTCGCTTTCTATTTTTTGGAATAACTTGAGAAGAATTGGGATTAATTCTGTTTTAAATGTCTGGTAGAATTCCCCAGGGAAGCCATCAGGTCCAGGGCTCTTGTTTGTTGGGAGATTTTTGATCACTGATTCAATTTCTTCACTCGTTATGGGTCTGTTCAGGTTTTCTATTTCTTCCTGTGTTAATTTTGGTAGTGAGTGTGTGTTTAGGAATTTGTCCATTTCTTCTAAGTTGTCCAATTTGTCGGCATATAATTTTTCATAGTATTCCCTGATAATTGCTTGTATTTCTGAGGGGTTGGTTGTAATAAGTCCATTTTCATTCATAATTTTATCTATTTGGGTGTTCTCTCTTTTCTTTTGGATAAGTCTGGCTAGAGGTTTGTCAATTTTGTTTACTTTTTCAAAAAACCGACTCTTGGTTTCATTGATCTGTTCAGTTGTTTCCTTGGTCTCTATGTTGTTTATTTCTGCTCTAATTTTTACTATTTCTCTTCTTCTACTGGGTTTAGGGCATTCTTGTTGCTCTGCCTCTAGTTCCTTTAGGTGAGCTGTTAGATTTTGGACTTGCGCTTTTTCTAATCTCTTGAAATACTCCTGGAGAGCAATGTACTTTCCACTTAGGACGGCCTTTGCCGCATCCCATAGATTTTGAATTGTTGTGGTTTCATATTCATTGGTTTCCATATATTTTTTAATTTCATCTCTAATTGCCTGATTAGCCCATTCATTCTTTAGAAGTGTATTCTTTAACCTCCATTTTTTTGGAGATTTTCCAGACTTCTTCCTGGAATTGATTTCAAGTTTCAAAGCACTGTGATCTGACAGTGTGCACGATATGATCTCAATTCTTTTCTATTTATTGAGGGCTGCTTTATGTCCCAGTATGTGATCTATCTTGGAGAATGTGCCATGTGCACTTGAGAAGAAAGTAAATTCCCTGGCCTCAGGATGTAAAGTTCTAAATATATCCGTCAGGTCCATCTGGTCCAATGTATCTTTCAAGTCCATTATTTTTTTAGTGATTTTCTGTCTGGTTGACCTATCCATTGTTGTAAGCGGAGTATTAAAGTCCCCTGCTATTAGCACATTCTTATCTATAAGCTTGTTTCTGTTTGTGATTAATTGTTTTAGATATTTAGGTGCTCCCATATTCGGTGCGTAGACATTTATGATTGTTAGTTCTTCCTGATGGATGGACCCTGTAATTATTATGGAGTGCCCTTCTTCATCTCTTGTGATTGTCTTTAATTTAAAGTCCAGTTTGTCTGATATAAGTATCGCTACTCCGGCTTTCTTTTGATTTCCTGTAGCATGATATATATATCTCCATCCCCTTACTTTTAATCTGAAGGTATCTTCCCATCCAAAATGAGTTTCTTGTAGACAGCATATAGATGGATTTTGTTTTTTAATCCATTTGCTACCCTATGTCTTTTGATTGGAGCATTCAGCTCATTTACATTCAGTGTTATTATTGAAATATGTGGGTTTAGAATCTTTGTATCTTTTGTAGGGTTCATGTTTGTGGTGGTGTCTCTGGAATCTTTGTTCCTTGCAACCTTTCCTTCAGAGCATCCCCCTCAGCATTTCTTGTAGGGCTGGCTTCGTGGTGACCAATTCTTTCAATTTCTGTTTATTTGGAAAGGTTTTTATCTCTCCTTCTATTTTGAATGACAGGCTTGCTGGATAGAGGATTCTTGGCTGCATATTTTTACTGTTCATCACATGGAAGATCTCTTGCCATTCCTTTCTGGCCTGCCAAGTTTCAATAGATAGGTCTGTCACCACTCTGATAGGTTTCCCTTTGTATGTGAGGGCCCTTTTCTCCCTAGCTGCTTTCAAAATTCTCTCTTTGTCCTTGTATTTTGCCCTTTTTACGATGATATGTCGTGCAGAAGATCGATTCATGTTACGTCTGAGGGGAGTCCTCTGAGCTTCTTGTATTTCCACATTGACTTCCTTCCCCAGGTCGGGGAAGTTCTCTGCTATAATTTGTTCCAGGACTCCTTCAGCACCTTTCCCTCTCTCTTCCTCTTCTGGGATTCCTATGATATGGATATTGTTGCGTTTGACCGTATCGCTGAGCTCTCGAATTCTTCTTTCCTGTTCCTGGATCAGTTTGTCTCTTTTTTTGTCAGCTTCTTGTTTTTGTATAATGGTGTCTTCTAAATCACTTATTCTCCTTTCTGCCTCTTCAAGCCGTGCATTGGAGGCCTCTAATTTATTATGGATCTCATTTATCACATTTTTAAATTCTTCATGCCTATTTTTATTTTCCATTCTGTCTGTAGCCATAGTTTCTTTGATGTCCCCTGTGTTTTTTTCAAGCCCTGCTATTAATTTTACCATTATTATTCTAAAATCTTGTTCAGTTATGCTGCTGATATCTGTTTTGATCAGTTCATTCGCTGTTATTTCTTCTTGTTGTTTCTTTGGAGGAGAGCTCTTTCGTTTCATCATTTTAGTTAGCTTTCCGGCTCTTGTTGGTTTTAAAGACCTGTTATGCTCTCTGTTTCTATGAGCACTGCTATATCCAAGAAGACTCTTTGACTTTCCAGGGCCTATCCTCTCAGAGAGTGTTTTTTGAATGATATCCCCTGGTCTCTCTTGTTGGGATCTTGGTTATTTTATTTTCCTATTCGTAGTGATATTTGGGACTCTCCACCTTGTGTACTCTAGCTTGTTTCTTGAGGTAGCCCTGGAAAAGAAAACAGACAGAAAAACACACAGGGAGCAAAAGCACACAAACGCACAGGCTAATTCAACTAGCATGCAAAGCGAGAGGGAAAACGGAAAAGTTAAGAGAAAAGACGGAGGAGGGTGAGCGAATAATAGGGAGTATAAAATACATAAAAGGGTCAAAAAGGGGAAAAGGAAAGGAAGAAAGAAGAAAACCGTTGGACAAAGAACGGTTTAAAGCATATACCTGGATTTCCCAGCTACAGTTAAATAGCCGTGTGCATGCAGTGATGGTTGAAGAGTACAGAGAAAGAGAGAGAAGGCAGGGCGGGATGAGGCACAATTGGAAATAGAATGAACAGGCAGAAGGGATAAGAAGCTTTTTTCAAAGAGGTAAAGGGTAGAATATACTTGGATAGGTGAGAGAAGGATGCTGGAATTATCCAGAGAAACTATATAGTCTAATTACTCCTGAGAGAAATAGCTGAAAATGTCAGTAGGTGTAGAATTTACATTTACAGAATGGACTTGTGATTGTTTAAGCAAGCTGGCGACCAGAGTTAATCAGGTCAGTGTTCTGGGGAAAAAAGAGAAAAAAGACAAAGAAGAAAAAAAGAAAGAGAAAAAAAGGGAAAAAAAGAAAAAAAACGAAATGAAAAAAAGGAAAAAACAAAAATAGGAAAAAAAAGAAAAAAAAGGGAGGAGGGCACCTCTCAGGCAGGGATGGGCGTGGTGTGATCCAATGCCTTAGGCGGGACCTCGGCCCTGGTGGTTGTGGGGAGGAGAGCGACGGTGCTCCAGTCCCTTCTTGAAGCAAGCGCTGCACCTCGCTTTTTTTGGGCATATAAACTCCCCGTACCGGGGGCACAGCCGGAGGTGGTTTCACTCTTCACCCCAGGCCAGTTTCAATCTCCAAATCCCAGTCCGCGTGCCCTGCTGAAATTGCCTTAGACACAGCTTCCCAGGCAACCCCCTTGGGCAATTCCAGGCTCCCTGGGGAGCTCTGGGGGTGGAGTCAGAATCGCTGCTTCCTTCTCTGGGTTTGGCTGGTGCGCAGGGGCGGGGGCTTGCCTGCCAGGTGTGCTGAGCCCGAGTCCCCTGGAGTGAGGAAAACCAGGTCCCTCTATGGCTCGTCACCCGAAACACGAACTCACAGGCTAATTTCCCAGTTTTTATTTCCTTGCCTTCCCTCTCGAGTTCCAGCCAGCCAGGAGCACGGACGTTCGGTGTCCGCGCGGCTCTTTCGGGGGCCCCAGCCGCCTGGGAGCTACAATGGCAGGAGGTGCACCATCACTCTGAAGTCCATCCTTCCGGAGCCCGCACAAAGAAGCAGTTTGTGTGCTCAGCGCCCCCTAGGACCAGTTGGCGTGAGGGGACCTGGTGTGCAGGTATTTGGCAAGTACGGTCTTTCTATGCACCAAGAGGAGGTTTTTCACCCCCATGCGGAAGTTTTTCTGTTTCGGACTCTCTCTTTTTCCCCTCTCACTCCCCGTAGAGGGCAGAGGGGAATCGCCTCCCACCCTGGAGTCTCTGATCCCGGCCCAATTTTATCTTCCCCGGTTCGCACTCACATTAGAAGGCTTTCTCAGTGTTTTCTGCGTCCTTTTTCTCCCAATCTGTCAGGTTTTGTAAGGTTTCCAATGGCTTCAGATCTTTTCTGTGTGATGTATGGGCGCGAGTGCAAGTACGGAGCTCCTTACTTCTCCGCCATCTTGCCCTGTCTCTCCGGCATATAGTTTTCCGTAGTATTCCCTGATAATTGTTCATATTTCTGGGGGGTTGTTTGTAATCAGTCCTTTTTCATTCATGATTTTGTGTATTTGAGTGCTGTGTACTTTCTTTTTGAGTAGCTTGGTGAGAGGTGTGTCAATTTTGTTTATTTTTTCATAAAATCAACTCTTGGTTTCATTGATCTGTTCAACTGTTTCTTTGGTTTCTATATTGTTTATTTCTGCCCTGATTGTTATTATTTCTCTTCTACTGGATTTGGCGTGTCTTGTTGTTCTCCCTCTAGTTGCTTTAAGTGTGCTATTACATTTTGCACTTGCGCTTTTTCTAATTTCTTGAAATAGGCTTGGAGTGCAATGTACTTTCTTCTTAGTAGTGCTTTCTGCGCATCCCATAGGGTTTGGATTGTTGTATTCTCATGTTTGTTTGTTTCCATATACTTTTTAATTTCTTCTCTAATTGCTATAATAGCCCATTCATTCCTTAGTAGGGTGTTTTTAGCCTCCATGTGTTTGGGGGTTTTCCAGACTTCTTGTGATTGATTTCGAGTTTCATAGCATTGTGATCTGAAAGTGTGCATGGTATGATCTCAATTCTTTTATATTTATTGAGGGGTGCTTTATGTCCCAGTATGTGATCTATCTTGGAGAATGTGCCATGCGCATTTGAGAAGAATGTGCATTCTACAGTCTCAGGATGTAGAGTTCTGAATATATGTGTCAAATACATCTGGTCTAATGTGTCATTTAAGTCCATTATGTCTTTTTTGATTTTCTGTGTAGTTGATCTGTCCATTGCTGTAAGTGGAATATTAAAGTCCCCTACTATTAGCCCATTCTTATCGATAAGACTGTCTGTGTTTGTGATTGTTTTATGTATTTAGGTGCTCCCATATTTGGTGCGTAGAAAGTTATAATTGTTAGCTCTTCCTGATGGATAGACCCTGTAATTATTATATAATGCCCTTCTTCATCCCTTGTTACTCTCTTTAAAGTCCAGGTTGTCTGATATAAGTATAGCTACTCCAGCTTTCTTTTTTTGACTTCCTGTATCATGATAGATATTTCTCCATCCCCTTACTTTCAGTCTGAGGGTGTCCTGTCTAAACTGAGTTTCTTGTAGACAGCAGATAGATGGATTTTGTTGTTTTTTTTTTTTATCCATTCTGCTACACTATGTGTTTTGATTGGGGCATTTAGTCCATTTACATCAGTGTTATTATTGAAATATATGGGGTTAGAGTCATGGTGTCATTTGTAGGATTCATGCTTGTGGTGTGTCTCTAGCATCTTGCATTCCTTGCAACATTTCCCTCAGAGAGTCTCCCTCAGGATTTTTTGTAGAGCTGGTTGAGTGGTGGCAAATTCTTTCAATTTTTGTTTATTTGGAAAGACTTTTATCTCTCCTCCTATTTTGAATGACAGACTTGCTGGATAGAGGATTCTTGGCTGCATATTTTTTCTGTTCATCACATTGAAGATCTCCTGCCATTCCTTTCTGGCCACCCAAGTTTTGGTAGATAAGTCTGTCACCACTCTGATAGGTTTCCCTTTGTATGTGAGGGCCCTTTTCTCCCTAGATGCTTTCAAAGTTCTCTCTTTGTCCTAACAGTTAGCCATTTTCACTATGATATGTTGTGCAAAAGATCAATTCAGTTTACGCCTGAGGGGAGTTCTTTTGTGCCTCTTGAATTTCAATGTCTACTTCCCTCCCCAGGTTGGGGAAGTTCTCTGCTATCATTTGTTCCAAGACTCCTTCAGCACCTTTCCCTCTCTCTTCCTCTTCTGGGATTCCTATGATACAGATATTGTTATGTTTCATTGTATCACTCACTTCTTGAACTGTACTTTCGTTTCTCCAGCCCAGCGATTAATTTTATGATTATTGTTCTAAATTTCTGTTCATTTATGTTGCTTATATCTGTTTTGAACTGTTCTTTAGCTGTCAATTCTTCCTGGAATTTCTTTGGAGGAGAGCTCTTTTGTTTCGTCATTTTGGTTAGCTTTCTATCTCTTCTTAGTTTTTTTTTTTTTAATGTTTTATTTATTTCTAGGAGAGAGATAGAGACAGCATGAGCAGGGGAGGGTCAGAGAGAGAGGGAATCACAGACTCTGAAACAGGCTCCAGGCTCTGAGCTGGCAGTCAGCACAGAGCCCGACGCGGGGCTCGAACCCACGAACCGCGAGATCATGACCCAAGCGAAAGTCGGACGCTTAACCGACTAAGCCACCCAGGCGCCCCAATCTCTTCTTAGTTTTAAAAGCTTATTATACTCTCTGCACCTGTGAGCACTGCTGCACCAAAGAAGGCTCTTTGACTGTCCTGTGCCTATCCATTCAGAAAGTGTTCTTTGAATGGCATCTCTTGGTCTCTCTTATTGGGACCTTGGTTATCTTATTTTCCTACTCATAGTGGTATTTGGGACTTTCCACCATGTGTACTTTGGCTTGTTTCTTAAGGTAGCCCTGGAGTAGAAAACAGACAGACAAACACACAGGGAACAAAGGCACACAAACGCACAGACAAATCCAACAAACACGCAAACTGAAAGGGAAAACAAAAACATAATGAGAAAAGAGGGAGGAGGTAAGGCAAATAATAAAAAATAGAAATACATAAAAAAGAAAAAAAGAAGAAAAGGAAAAAAGAAGAAACCCAATCGACAAAGAACAGTTTAAAGCATGTAACCAGATTTCCCAGTTACAAATAAATAGCCAGGTGTATGCAGTGTTGGTTGAAGAGCATAAAGAAAGAGAGAAATGACAGGGTGGGGATTAGGAGAAATTGGAAATGAAATGAGCAGGCAGAAGGAATAAGAAGCTTTTTTCTAGAACAAAAGAGTGGAATATGTTTGAAGAGGTGAAAGAAATGACGATGGTGTTATCCAGAGAAACTATATAGTCTGATTACTCCAGAGAGAAAGAAATGAAAAGGTAGTGAAACGCCCAGAGTTCAAGAGACCCCAAAAACAGACCACCAGAGACCAGAGTCAAAGCCAATCGGCAAGAGTTGTTTATTTGCAGGTACGAACCCGGACTTCCACGCACTCGTTGCCAGTGACACTGAGAGGCCCCATACAAAGTCTTTGCAGCCTTTTTATAGACAGGAGTAAACAAGTCGTGGGGAGGGACAGGGGATCTCTATGGTTACAGGTTTGTCATTGGTTGATATTTGAATGTGAACATATACCACATTTGATTGGTTCCCGCCATCAGGTTTTTGGCGGGATCCAATGACAACATTTAGGATACCTTTGAATTCAACCAATCACAGAGCGAGCCTAGGGTCTTTTTCGGCGACTAACAGGTTAACTTTAACATTAGGTAACAGGGTCCTATCTAGAGTTTCTATCTCCAGGCCTCTCTCTCAGTAATGTGGAGGGTGGTCGCTGGACTTTCCTGATTGGGTGTTGCAAGGGTGGTTTCTCCTGCCTTGGGCAATGTGTAACTGCCTGATAGTTTCGGGAAAGCTGAAACTCAGCCTTAAGCAATGGTACAGAAGCGGAAAGAGCTAGTTAGGTTTTAGTTTCCTGTAGTGCAAGCACTTGTACAGAAGCAGAAAAGCTGGTTAAGTTTTTGGTTTAGTTTGTCTAGGCCCCTCACTCCAAAGAGCCGGCACCGATGCAAGTACAAAAGAGTCTTTATTACAAGCTTAAGCAGGGGCTCACCCAGCCTGCTGGTGTCATGGCAGCAAGGTGAAGCCAAGAACAATAGTGAACAGGGTTTTTAAGGAGTAAGGGATGGGGGTTTTACAGTACATGTAGCATCATCACATAAGCACCAATTACAATTACAGCTTTGTCCATTCAGTGTCTGTGAGGTGTTCATTACTTTTGGTGGGACCCAATCATGACCTTTGAGAATCCTTTGAAAATGACCAATTGTGAGGTGAGTTCAAAGGGCCCACATGGGGTTCAGACAAGCAGTGAGAAATTGGCTAGTTTGTATCTGCAGTTTCCAGCCTTGACTCAGACCATAGGAATGTTCCTATTTTTTTTCTTTTTGATTAGCTGAACTGAGGGCGGTCTGAGGATGGCTTTAGCCTTGAACAGTCTGAGGCTTTTCCTGGGACTGGGACTGGGGCTACGTGCAGCCCGAGGTTGCTCTTAATGGAGGACTTAATTTTTGGCTCTTCAGTACGTAGGTGTAGAATTTACATCTAGAGAATGGATTAAATGTGACTTTTTAAGCAAGCTAGTGACCAGAATTGGTCTTGCCCCAACTCCGGTAAAAAAAAAAAAAAAAAGTAGGGCAGCTTTCTAGGAGGGATCAGCGTGGTTTGATCCAATGCGTCCGTGTGTAAATTCCCTGTGCTGGGGGCACAGCCAATGTGGGCCGTACTCTACATCCTAGGCCAGGCCTCGTTTCCAGATCCCAATCCGCATGCCCCACTGAAACTAATGGAGACAAACTCACAGGTGATCCCCTCAAGGCAGTCCCAAGCCTCTTGCCTTCCCCGTGGGGATTGAGCCAGAAGCTACTCCGGTCTCCTCCAGGTCGGTTTGGCAAGCGAGAAGCAGTTTCATCCAGGGATCGCCTGGGACGAGTGTGCCCCGTCTAGTGTCAGCTGGAGAGCAGGAAACCAGGTCCCTCTGTGTCTCGTCGCCCGAAACACGAACTCGCGGGCAAATCTCTCAGTTTTAAGCCCTTTGCTTCCCCTCTAGGGATCCAGCCGAGCGTCAAGCATGAAGTTGCGGCCACAGTTTGGCCCCTCCAGGTGAGTTGGCGGGTAGGGAGCAGTTTTCCCTGGGGTCACCTGGGACAATTGCGTCCCACCTAGGGTCAGCTGGAGAGCAGGAAACCCGGTCCCTCTGTGTCTTGAGAGGAGGTTTTTCTGTTCACCAGGGACAGGGACAGTGTCTTGAGCAGTTTCAGCCATTCTTTTTCTTCTCTAAACTTCCTGCCGAGGGGAATCGCACCCGTCCCCTGTGTCTCTGGTCTAGCCGGATTTTATCTTCCCCACTTCGCAGTCACAGAAGAAGGTTTTCTCAGCAGACTCTGTCCCCTTTTCCTCCCAAACTCCTGGATTCTGTAAGGGTTCCTATGGCTTTAGGTCTTCTCCGTGCGAGATATGGGAGTGAGTGCAATGTACGGAGTTCCCTACTTCTCTGCCATATTGCCCTCTCCCCTAAACATTAAATTTTTAAAAAATGTATATATAACTAGGTCCAGAGACAAGAGATGGTTATTCTAGATGTGGGTTATGAAGTACCAAAACACATTAAAAAAGCAAGTATCAGTATGACTGAAGAATAAAAAAATGGCATGGTGGAAGTAAGACTTGAGAGGTAAGTAGGGAGCAGATCATGAAAGTCTTTGGAAACCATTTTGATGAGTTTATTTTTCTTAAGAAAATAGGAAGTGGTTAAAGTGGTTTAAGGACCCTGACATCAGGAAAGAGAATGCATTATTAGAGGGAAAAATTATAGACATGTATACCAGTAAAGAAACTATCACAGTAACCCGTGGGGAGAATGGATGAGACCTGAAAGGAATGCCAGTTGTGTTAGAGAAGAGAGAATGTAGTGAATAGATTTTGAAAGTAGAATCAATAAGGTTAGGTATGTCATTTCTAATTATTTCCTGTATTTAGTAGTCAATGAATACTTATTGAGCACATATGCATTCTATTTATACAAAAATGAACAAGGCACGATATCCTTGTTTATAAATAGGGGAGATGAGACAATATGTCTAAGGTTTGAGAGAAGGGCAGAAATGGTGCTACAAGCTAAGTGCTGTCAAAGTGGTGAGGAAGGTAGTATCATTTCCAGTTGTGGTAATTTGTAAAGTTAAGGAGAATCAAGGTAGAGATGATGTGTAACTCATTTTATACAGACTGATGCATAAACCACAATGTCAGGCCTTGAAAATTTTGTTTTTTGTTAGAATAAATATTCAAGAAATTTTCAACAATATCTTAGTCTATTTAATAAAGAAAAATATGTAAGTTAAGCTTATTATCATTACCAGGAGGTTGCTAGGTAAATATGCAACCTGTAGTAGGAGAATTAATTGGGTCATCTTATTAGCTACAATCTGAACGCTTGTATCCTTCCAAAATGAATGTATTGAAAGCCTAATGGCCAAGGTGATAATATCAGGAGATGGGACTTTTGTGGGGGGGGATGAGGTCATGAGGGCAGTGCCCTCATTAATGGGATTAGCACTCTTATAAAAGAAGCCCCAGAGAATTAACCCCCTCCTTACACCATGGAAGACCCAACAAGAAGTCTGCAACCCTGAAGAGTGCCTTCTTAGAATCCATCCATGCCAGTTCCCTGATCTTAGACTTCCAATCTCCAAAACTGTGAGAAATAAATTTCTGTTGTTTGTAAGATATCCAGTTTCTGATATTTTGTTATAGCACCCCAAACAGACTAAGACAGCTATTGTCTTTGAATTTTTGGAAAGCCTTTCTGAAGCAGTGAGGTCTAGAGGATAAATAAGAATTAGCCACGAAGATGAAGAAAAAAGGATGTTTCAGATAGAGGAACAAGCATGATTGAAGACCATAATGTGAGAAATTTCTCAGTGCAAACTCAGAGAAGCCTATCACATGACTGAGAAAGAGAGTGATGCAGAGAGTGGAGAGAGATGATGCTGGATCTGAGTTGTATAAGCCATTGTAAGATTTTGTACTTCACTCTGAAGCCAACCAAAGCTTGTTGAATTGTTTTGAGGATAAGCCTGACCTGATAATTTTTCATTTTTTGATCACTCTAGCTGCAGATTGGAGTGGTATTAGAAAGAAACAAGACTGAAGACAGGGAGACCAGACAGGGGGTTCTTATAATATTCTCCAGGCAAGAAGTGACAGTGGGTAAGTGTCAAATCAATAAAGTGTAGCAACTGATTGAATACATGTGTGGAGTAAGTCTAAGGTGACTCCGTGTATCTGGCTTGAACAACTGGGTGGGCAATGTTATGCACTGGTATGTTAAACACTGGAACAAACACAGAAGAGTAGGATGGAAAAGATAATGAGTTCCGTTTGGGATATGTTGAATTTCAGTTGCTTGCATCACATCCATATGGAAATATAAGTTGGCAGTTGAATATGCAGATCTAAGGTTCAGGGTGGAGGTTAAGCTAGCGAGCCCTACTTGAAAGACTCAGGCACACTAATGAGAATCTCTTCAGTAACTTCTATAGATAGTGAATATTGTCCACTTTAAACAAATTGTAATTATTTACTTTCTTAGAATGTAATCTTATTTTATGATTATTACTGATTTCAGTAATCAGAAAGCTATCATGGAGCCTAGCATTTGATCTGAACTTCTGAAAGGCAAAGATGTTGATAAAAAGGAGTACTAGGCAAAGAAGAGAAAGAAAAACAGCTGTTTGGGAATGGTGAGTGAACTAAATTGACTATAAGGATTATATATGGATTCAAGTTACTATGTGCTAAGAATTATGCTAGACAAGGGAATGTAAAGTTGAATAAGGTGTGGGGTCTATACTCCTTTAAGAAACCCTCCCCCAACTCCCATGCTGAATTAGGCTCACTTCCTCTGTGTTTCCTTAGTACTTTCTGCTAAGTCTTGTTATTGCTCTTAGCTATATTGTATTCAAAGTATTTGTTTCTTGTGTCAGAATCCTCCACTTTAACAAGAATTTTCCTGTCTCATTTACCATGTATTCCTTTTGCCTAGCACAGTCACCAGTCATGGAAAATACTCAAAAATATTCATTAAAATGAACTCAACTGCAACCAAGGAGCTTACAGTCTAGTAAGGAAACTGTGGAAGCTAAAACTGGAAATAAACATATCAGAGAGATCTAAATGTCAAGAGTAAATGTTAGAATTATATTAGTAGGCAATGGAGTGTCAACAAAAGCTTTTGAGGTTGATTCTGAAACAATCAAAGTGTGTTCTGACAATATTGATCTAGTAACCACATGGAAATAAGATATCCAAGGAAATAAGATATTAGCCAAAGGGATACATAGCACAGCCACCTGGCACATAGTAGTTATTCAACAGATATTTACTGAAAAATATATTGAACTGGGGGCAGAAAATAAAAGGACAAATGAAACTATTAGCTAAGGATTTGGATGCATGCTCAGATACCCATCTGAGAATACTTATACCACCATCAGCATTATATATTTTATACTGTTGTAGTGTGAACCTGTTACAATGTGGTCTCACTGAAACAGCATAACGTATTTTGTTCCTCACTTATCTTTTAAAATGTTTTTTAATTTCTATTTATTTTTGAGAAGGAGAGAGACAGAGTGTGAATGGGAGAGGGGCAGAAAGAAGGAGACACAGAATCTAAAGAGGGCTCCAGCCTCTAAGCTGTCAGCACAAAGTCCAATGCAGGACTCAAACCCACGAATCGTGAGATCATGGCGTGAGATGTAGCCGGACGCTCAACCGACTGAGCCATCCAGGCACCCCACCCCACTTCTCTTTTTAAAGGGTCTTTCAATTAATTAATTTTATTTTTTAAATTGTTTTAATGCTTTATTTACTTTTGAGAGAGAGAGCGAGAGCGAGAGCGAGCATGAGCAGAGGATTGTCAGAGAGAGAAGGAGACACAGAATCCGAAGACAGTCTCTAGGCTCTGAGCTAACTGTCAGCACAGAGCTCGATGTGGGGCTCAAATCCACAAACCATGAGATCATGACCTGAGCTGAAGTTGAACGCTTAACTGACTGACCCAACCAGGGGCCCGTCAGTTAATTAATTTTAAAGAAATTGTGTTATTTACATAATTTTACTGAAGACTCAGATTATTTAGCTGCATGATTAATAAGAGCCTGCATGCCATATCTATACACTAAATGATTCAGTTTGACAAAAAATAAACAGCTTTCAAAGTGATAATGTGGTAGAGTCCCCTCCCTAAGGAAAGAAGAAGAAAAATAAACATCTCAAGGCAACCTTGCTATTTGTGTATGTGACAACATCCCTCACGACCTTGTAACATGAGACCACCTTAATCAGACTGCATGTTTGAGTGTTACTATATATGGGAGACAAAGAAGTAAAAAAATGTATTTAAAAAACCACGCCACGTGGTGTCTGGGGCTCAGTTGTTTGGGCATGAACCTAACGAAGTGATGTCAGCTAAAATAAAGTTGCTTCCTGGAAAGAAAAGCCTTGGCGTCACGACTGTGTGAGAATCCTGCTACATTGCTTGAGGGCTCATCCGAGATTCGGAGATGGTGTGTTTTCACCTCCTTTGCCACCGGGGATGAAAACCTTAGGGCGCTGGGAGAGGCGGATCACCTGGCGCCAGCAGACCCCTTGATCCGCAGGAGACTAGCCCTCCCAATGTGCTGGGGTGAGGACCCTGTGTGTGCTAACAGACCTGGTGAGGCCCAGGAACCAGCTCAGGGAGCGCCCCTCAGACTGGTAAGAACCCAGGTTCATTTTGGTAGACCTGTCAGTAATAGGCAGAAGGGGAGTCTGATCACCTCCCAGAGTTGCACTAGTCATTCTACAAGGGAAAAGAAACGAAGCTGCAACTCTAAGGCATTGGGTGCTGGGTGTTGGGTGGCAGGTTGGAGTCGCCATGTAACTGTGTATGGGGACATGTCTCTTGTTCATTTTCTGGGTCAATGACTATAATAATTAGAGCCAACAGTCTTTGGTTATTCTACCTCAGAGCAGGGACTTCAAGGAATATTCCCGAGTAGCTGCTGAAACTCCTTTTATTTTGGGGAAATTCCCTGTCTTTGAAACGCCCAGAGATCGGAAGACCCCCAAAATCAGACCACCAGAGACCAGAGTCAAAGCCAAGCGGCAAGGGTTGTTTATTTGCAGGTTCGAACCTGGACCTCCGCGCACTTGTTGCCGGTGACGCTAAGAGGCCCTGAACAAAGCTTTTGCAGCCTTTTTATAGACAGAAGTAAACAAGTCATGGGGAGGGACAGGAGATTTCCATGGTTACAAGTTTGCCATTGGTTAACATTAAAATGTGAACATATACCGCATCTGATTGGTTCCCGCCATCAGGTTTTTGGCAGGATCCAATTATAATATTTGGGGTACCTTTGAATTCAGCCTATCATAGAGCGAGTTTGAAGTCTTGTTTGGCGACTAACAGGTTAACATCTCTCTCTCCAGGCCCTTCCCTCAGCAAGGTATGGGGTAGCCGCTGGCCTTTTCGGATTGGCTTCCGCCAAGGTGGGGTGATGGGGTGACAGGGGGAACATGAAGCTAGTCCCTTGGGCAATCCGGCGGCGGGAAAGCAAGCCTTAAGCATTGTTACAGAAGCAGAAAGAGCTGGTTAGGTATTAGCTTCTCGTAGCGCAGGCATTTGTTCAGAAGCGGAAAAGCTGGTTAAGTTTTAGGTTTAGTCTATCTAGGACTGGGGCTACGTGCAGCCCGAGGTTTCTCTTAATGGAGGACTTAATTTTTGGCTCTTCATCTTCTCTGGACTAACATGGACTGCCTAATTACACTGGTGGAAAACAAAACAAAACTAGAGTCAGCTCCTCTGTCTGAGCTGACAAGATTTAAAACTGAGAATTCTCTTTCTCTGCCTTCTGCTGGCACATCTCCTCTATTGCCCTCCCTTCCCCCACTCCTTTTCTGCACCACCTGGGGCGGTGGACTGCATAACTGACTCCTCAAAGCCTCAGGCACCATCAGCTCCTCCTCCTCCCCTAGATGTTAAGGAGTGAAGACCACGGAAGTCAGATTTCCCCAACTTTCCAGGTAAAAATTAACCGTGGGGAACAGAGTGTCTTAGGTGGACTCAAGTAAAACGTATTCAGTGTTTAAGTTAATTTAAGTTTGTTGGTTTGAGATAAACAATGTTTATCAATATTTTAGAAAAAAGAACAAGAACAAACTTGTATTCGACCTAGATTTGCTAAAGGTCAAATAAGCTCATGTTATCTCTGTTCCAATTTGTTAACAAAAGGATGACTTAAAGAAAAGGTTAACTTTGTCTCACAGTTTTCATGGGTAATTGTTAAGATAGTTTTCAAAGTCCTTGGTAACCTAAAACATTAAAGTTTTGCTTGCATGATAAATTAAGATTGAATTCATTGACTATCTAAAGAGATAAAAAGCTAAAGCACTAATTACTAAATGTAGGTTTGTGCTTTTGACTTGTTACAAAAAACTAAGGATATTTGGAACTGTTGAAAAACATGCTTTGTGCTTAATGGATTCATAAGTTTGCAATCTAAAAACATTCTGATATAGCATAGAGTTCACAGTTGATTACTGCTTAATTTTCACTGGAAACTAAGGTTTCTAGCCGTTAAAATTCTGCTTTGTGGGGCACCTGGGTGGCTCAGTCAGTTAAGCATCCGGCTTCAGCTCAAGTCATGATCTCGCAGTTCGTGTGTTTGATCCCCGAGTCTGGCTCTGTGCTAACAGCTAGCTCAGAGCCTGGAACCTGTTTCAGATTCTCTGTCTCCCTCTATTTCTGACCCTCCCCTGCTCATGATGTCTCTCTCTCTCTATTGGAAATAAAAAACATTTTTACAAAAGAGAAAAAAAAGAAAAACATGCTTTGTGTTTAATGGATTCACAAGTTTTCCATCTAAACAAAAATCTGATGTAAGATAGAGTTCCCAGTTGGTTACTACTTAGTTTTCACTGGAGACTAAGTTTCTAGCAGTTAAAATTATTCTAAGTGTACCTAAGACTATTGGAAATAAGAAAAGCAACTCTATGTGTAGGAAAGTAGGGAATATGTAAGAAAGATATAAAGGATGGAAATATATTTTTGTTAAAGGTAAAAGAAAGTGATTTTGTCCTAAATGAGACTGGTTATTTGGAGAAAAATGTCTTGGAACAAAATATAAATGCAAAAGAAAAGTTTTAGAAAGTTTGTGAAGAATAATCTTTAAAAGGAAATTTTATAATAGTCAAGATGGACTAAGGTTAAAATAAATGGATTTTAAAAGTATATAAGATTAAGATTAAAATTCCTGATCTTTTGATCCAAATGGAAATACCTTTGACGCCAGCCTCCAAATCATCCACATTTGTGTTGTTCTTGTTTACTAGAGAAATGGATGCCTCTGCGATATGAGGGATGGATGATATATCAAGGGCTTTTACTAAGATATATGGGACCTCTATCTGTGAGGGCTCAGATAACCAATGTTCCTGGAAAGGACTGACTGGGGCCTGGGGCTCTTCACGGTGACTCCCCTAAATCAAGTGTCTATCAAAAACCCAGAACCTTGGCTATCTCTAAATATGGAAGAACTGGTTGATTTCCTTTTTAACACCAGAGCTACCTTTTCCATCCTTTCCACTCCAGACCAACTATTCAAATGCAGCATAACTATTAGGGGCACCTCTGGAAGACTTCAAAGTAAAATTTTCTCTCAGCCTCCGGGATGTATATGGGGAAACCTAATTATTCTTTCCTGATAATGCCAGAGAGCCTTACCCCCTTTCTAGAAAGGGACATTATAATTAAATCAGAGACTCTGGTGCTACTAACTCAGGATAGATAAACACTTATGTGAGCTTTTAAAAGTTACTGGGTATTGTAAGCTATAGATACCAGGGTTCAGGAAAATAGTTTGCTGCTATACCAATTATTAAAGGAAACTCAATCCTATCTACTCTCCCCTCCCCAAAATAAATAAACAAATAAATAAACTGGGGTCTGACTCCTAAACACTGTCTCCAGACTTTGGAATGGTTAAAACAGAGCAGAGCAATTACTATTACCAAGCTCACAGAGATAAAAGATTATTAAAACACAGCATCAGACCTTTCATTTAGGGAAGGACAAAACTTACCAAATGGCTGAAAGGATGTTTGCTGGGAAAAAGAAATTGTCAGAGACAGTTCTGCAAGTGGCATGAGGCTGTGAAGTATGTCTTAAAAACAATCCTTTCAACCACAAATGCTCTCCCAGACAATCAAGAAACTAAAGACTATCTCAGAAAAGACTAACAATTAGTTCTCACTCAGTTGCCAAGGTCAAAAAAATTTTTTAAAATTAAGTTAGGGTCAAACTCTTGGAAATAGAGCCACCATTGATTACTTACTGCTCCTGGTTCTCCATTAGCTGGGTAATGAGAGATTCCCTGACATATGTTGTTTACAAAGTTAGGGTCTCTCCTAGATTATTTCACAGGTTTGGAAACCGCAGACATTATCTTAAGATGTCATTTTGTTTGTCAATATAATCTTTACTTTGTGTTTTTCTCTTTATGTCTACTAATGTTTATGGTTCCTCATGACTTCCAGCCTTCCTGTAAAACTATACCATGGGCCACTCGACCAACCTTTGGGTAAACTCTAACCTCTGTACCCCTACACCGTCCCTTATCAGCTTGAAGAAACCAGAATGGCCATCGTCCCTGTTCCCCAACAGCAGTTACAGGCTCTGGTCCAGGGGAGAAATAAATAGGAAAAGGGTTAACATTAGGCAGGGAGAGATAAGGGACCTTCAGGGAGGCAGACAGCAGCTGCAGGTAAGAGGCTAAAAAAATAGATGTGGTTCTCCCTTTATAAAATCCTTTATGGGTGTCCTCCCCTTACATTATCAGGGGCATAAGGGGGAATCTAAATGTGATAGACAATCTAACCCTAAAACAACAGATGCAGGCCTTTGGCTTTACCCTAACCACCTTTCACCACTGGGTCAGAGAACGATTACCTGTAAATCTGACTATAGACTCTCACCTCTTTAAACTCAGAGATGCAATATGGATAAAGGAATAAAATGTCCAACCCCTAAAAATCCCACTGTCATTTTGTCCACCCCTACTGCAGTAAAGGTAGCCAAAATGGGTCCCCAGATTCATTACAGGAGAGTGAAGCTGGCATCTCAAAACTGGGAATGTATTCCTGATCCTTCAACGCTGTGCAAGCTGACCATATGGAAGAAGCAATCTGCAATTCCAGAGGCTTCAGGAGACTGCAGCCCTGTGTTGGTCACTCCGGAAGCTGACTGATCTACGCATGGCAGACTCTTGAGGAATCGGCGGTCCAGTGAAACAAAAGACTGCCCTTATTTTCTATATGTTTCCTTACTGTGATGCACTGTCACGCCTTGTTTCTCACTATTATTGTAATTCTTCTTCTAGTCTTTGCTATAGGATTGGCCAAGGCCACTTTGGCTGGCTAAAAATGTGGTGAGAGGTTTCTGTTAACACTCATATTCTTTTTGTGGATAAGATACTTTGTTGGTATCAACAGAGGAAAACAATGGCCATAAGAGACTAAAAAATTAGATCCCCACAAGTAAAATAAAATACCCAAGTCCTACTATTGGGGTTTGGCTTCTCAAAAGCTCCATTATTGGGAAAAACTGTCTTCCCTTGTGGGGAAAAGTTCACCACCATCCTGTTGGACACTTAACATGCCTGGGCCAAGGGTTTTATAACTCAACCGCCCAGAAAACCCAATGGTGGAGGACCCCAGATTACCTTGAGCCAGATTCCCAGCCCTTGTCTCACTTCTCTCATCTCCAAGAGGCCTAAGACAATATCAACACGGCCATCAAGTGGCAAACCCCGAGTAGACTGTACTAGGAATGTGGAAGGACAGCCTATATTATATTTCCCTTAGTCTGATCAGGGTCATATGTGCTGAAAACTATTCATCCATCTTTCTTTCTGCTCCCACCTGCCAGAGAAAAATATTTGGAAATTCAAGTGTATGGGGAAAGGGAGACACACACAAAAAAAACAAAGCAGCGCACCTTACAATTAACAATTAAAAAGATAATAAATGGCCTCCCAAGTATATAATCTGGTATTATAGCCCTGCCACCTGGGCAGAGGATGGGTACTGGGGCCACTGCCCTCCCATTTATTGAATGAAAAAGGTTTCTTATGTCCCAGTCCAGACCTGGAAAGGTTGGAACCCCGGGAAGTTATTTGGAGGATAGTTTTCAACTCTTAGAGGATTCAAAAGCCTAATAGGAATTATTCTCCTAATATTAAGAGGATAAGTAATATTACCCTGCTTAGTTCCCCTGGTTGTATCATCTGCCTCCAATCTCATTGAGGTCATAATTAAAAAAAAAAAAATTCCACTCATGTAATGATGTTATAAAAATAGAAATCTCTAAACCAAAATGATGCTCTTTGACCCTAAATAGAGGAGTCTGAGCATGAAAGAGGGGAATGTGGTAGGGTCGCCTCCCTAAGGAAAGAAAAAAAAAGAATATCTCAAGGCAACCTTGCTGTTTGTGTATGTGACGACATCTCTCATGACCTTGTAACATGAGACCACTTTAATCAGAATGCATATTTGTGTGTTACCATATATAGGAGACAAAAAAGTAAAACATACATAAAAAACCATGCCACGTGGTGTTCGGGGCTCAGTTGTTTGGGTAGTAACCCAATTGAGTGATGCCACCTAGAATAAGTTTGCTTCCTGGAAAGAAAAGCCTCGATGTCATGACTCCCTGTGCGAGAATCCTGCTACAATTGTGCGTTAAAATTCTCTAGTGTGCAAGATTGGCTATTATTGCTCAAAATGGACATCATTCTACTGTCTTTGTTATTTTGTTGTGGAGGCTCCTAGACATTGCATTCGATTATGGCTGTGCACAGCTGTTTTACTTTCTCATAATTTGCTCTCTGGTACCAAATAGTGTACATAGCCAGTCAGAACATCCTATCTCTAGATTCCATTAGCCCAGAGTCCAGTGATGATAAACTGAGGTTTATCTCTGGATCTAATTAATGTGTGGACCCAATTATTGTGTTCTATGGTCTTGGCTTTCCTAAGTCAAGCCTCTGAACCTATATTGTATCTAACTGAGTTTAGAATGCTACAAATTGACCAGCCAGACGGAATGGACAAATTGTATTCAACAAAAAACAATAAAATAGAAGGGAATGCAATTTTCTCTTTCCTTTGGAAGGAACTGGCTTATGTAACTACTACATTCTGGTGAATGTTGTGAGTTTTCGTTATGAAAACATTAGATTTACTTGAAATTCGTTTAAAAAAAATCAATGTGTCTATTCTATATTTTTTATTTTTTTAATTTTTATTTATTTCTAGGAGAGAGAGAGAGAGACAGTGTGAGCAGGGGAGGGTCAGAGAGAGAGGGAGACATAGACTCTGAAATAGGCTCCAGGCTCTGAGCTGGCAGTCAACACAGCCCGACGCGGGGCTCAAACCCACGAACCGCGAGACCATGACCTAAATGAAAGTTGGATGCTTAACCGACTAAGCCACCCAGGTGCCCCTCAATGTGTCTATTCTATCTGAAGGTTATTTTATGCTGAAAACAAATAAAATTTTTTCTAATATTGAAATAAGAGCTGCGATTACCAAAACAAATAATATATTTCAATACAAGAAAAGTGACATGTGTCTAAAGCAGTTTCATTTTTTATGATTTATTTTATTTGCTTTATACAATTTTATCTCTTTTTGAATGAAGTTAGATTTTTATTTTTTTATTCTGCTTAACTCTTGTGATTTGACCATTTATGCCTCAAACAAGTACTAAAAACATTAGCCTTAAATGAGGCCAAGATGGAAAGCAGCATGGCTGCCTAAGCTCTCTGTAATAAGCAGATTAGAACATGCCCATGTGTTCAAGCCCTAAAAGTAACCAGAAAGATAGTGACTACTGAAAATCAGACAAAGAGTTCACTTAAGAGAGTATCCAAGACTTTTAAATTGAATAATAAAAAGCAAGTTTTTACCCTCCATTCTATGTCCATGAAAAAATATATACATTAGTATACTAATTTGTGCAAAATGAAATTCAGAAAGGACAAAACATAAAATAATGTTATTAATTACTTAGAAGATGTGTGTGTTAATGGGGTAAGAAGGATGAAGGGAAAGAAATAGAAAAGAAGAGATGGGGTCACAACTCTGAATATGTTTTTTTGTAGATTTCTCACTTGAAACCATGATAATGTTTCACATGGTCAAAAAATAAATAAATGAAATCAACAAGAATATGGGAGAACCCAAAATGGAATATAAACAAAAATAAAACCTTAATGTCATCTCAAATGAATAAGGCAATCACTCTGAATGGAAAAAGAAAACAAACAAACCCACGTAACATTTGAATACATTATTTCAACTATATACATTCCAGTTAAAAGTAAAAGAACTATAAATAAATAGGAATCCTTGTTAAGTGAGTTTGTTTCTTCACAGTGTTATAATTAGCAAGTCTGAAAACACTTTATGCATATTCTAGGACAGAGCAAAGAAGTAAATATATTGTGGATAATGAGACCTTTCTCACTGTAGAAAGGAGGTACAAATATAGAAAGGGGGAAGAGCAGAATGAACTCTGTGGTATTGGATTGGAAGTACAGATATTAGTATTTACTCATATCTTTTGATAGATAGGTAGCATATATTAGATAGGTAGGTGATAAAATATAGATAAATAAACAGATGATAGAGATAGATGACAGATAGATAGATAGATAGATAGATAGATAGATAGATAGATGAAAGATAGATAGACGATGGAAAGATGATAGATACATATATTTATAAATATACATATATCTGTATATATATATTTCCTACCTTTGTCTCCTAAAGGGCTCAGAAAAAATAATACCCTATAAAAATGATTAAAACTAGTATCCAATCTGAATTACTAAATATAAATTTCTATTAAAAGGAACCAGAGCCTCTTGTAGATGATTTTAGAGCTGGGGCAGAGAAAGTAGAAAATGAGCTTTGAAACAACTTGCTGTGTCAGAAGACAGTGCTCCTAGAAAGATGACGTAATCTCAGAGAGGACACAGGATCCACCTGAGGGACTTCCATTGACTAAATCTGAGACAATTTAAACAAACAAACAAAAAAAGAAATTATAGCAATGCATTCACCAATAGAATAAAATGATAATATACAAGTCAATACTAATATAGGTAAATGTCTGAAGAAGAAAGAAAGAAAGAAAGGAATGAAGGAAGGAAGGAAGGAAGGAAGGAAGAAAGAAAGAAAGAAAGAAAGAAAGAAAGAAAGAAAGAAAGAGGAGGGGGAGGCAAAATGGCGGAGAAGCAGGGAGTTCCGTACGTTTCACTCTCCCCCATCTCTCACATGGAGAAAGCCTGAAGCCATAGGAACCCTTCCAAAATCCAGGAGTTTGGGAGGAAAGGAGACAGAGTCAGCTGAGAAAACCTTATAGCATGAGTACAAACTGAGGAAGATAAAATCAACCTGATACACAGAGGCCAGTGGGGGGGATCCCTCTCTGCGGGGAACCACAGTGAGTCTAGGGAAAAAAGGGTGGTTGAAACTGCTCAAGACAATGTCCCTGTCGCTGGAGAAAAAAACCTCTGCTCGGGACACAGAGGGATCCAGTTTCCTGCTGTCCAGCTGACCCTAGGTGGGACACACTGGTCCCAGGCAACCTCGGGTGAAATTGCCAGTTGCTCGCCAGCCTGACCTGGAGGAGACAGGAGTAGCAGCATCTGGCTCAATCCCCAAGGTGAAGGCGAGGGGTTTGAAACTGCTCTGAGGAGCTCACCTGAGAATTTATATTTCTGGCAATTTCAATGGGGTGTACAGACTAAGATCTGGAAATGAGGCCTGTCTTGAGATATAGAGCACGGCCCACTTTGGCTATGCCCCCGGCACAGGGAGATTACACACCCAAAAGAGTGAGTTGCAACGCTTGGTTCAAAAAGGGACTGGGGCACCCCCACTTTTTCCGACAACCGCCAAGGAAGGACTCCCTCAGGATGCACTGGGCCAAACCACGCCCATCCCTGTGAGAGAGCTGCCCTCTTCTTCTTCTTCTTTTTTTTTCTTTTTACCGGCGCCACGGCAAGACCAACATGGATGCACTGCCCTGATTAATTCTGGTCACTGGTTTGCTTAAACAGTCACATTTAATCCATTCTCTACATGGAAATTCAACGCCTCCACTGCTACCTTTTCATCTTTTTCTCTTAGAAGTAATCAAACTATATAGTTTCTCTGGAAAGCATCATCGTCATTTTTTTTTTTTTGCCTCTTCTCCAACCATATTCCACTCTTTTGCTCTTTGAAAAAAGCCTCTTATTCCTTCTGCCTGCTCATTTCATTTCCAATTCCACTTCATCCCCACCCCCCCGTCATTTCTCTCTTTCTCTATGCTCTTCCACCAGCACTGCATAAACCCAGCTATTTATTTATATATGGGAAATCTGGTTACATGCTTTAGACTGTCCTTTGTCTATTGGGATTCCTCTTTTTTCCTTTTCTTTTCTTCTTTTTTTCTTTTTTATGTATTCATATTACTTATTATTTACCTTCCCTTCTTCCTCTTTTCTCTTTTCTTTTTCATTTTCCCTTTTGGTTTACATGTTTGTTGGATTTGTCTGTGTGTTTGTGTGTCTTTGTTCCCTGTGTGTTTATCTGTCTGTTTTCTTTTCCAGGGCTACCTCAAGAAACAAGCCAAAGCACACATGGTGGAGAGTCCCAAATACCACTACGAGTAGGAAAATAAAATAACTAAGGTCTCAACAAGAGAGACCAATAGACACCATTCAAAGAATACTTTCTGAATGGACAGGCCCTGGACAGTCAAAGAGCCTTCTTTGGTTTAGCAGCACTCACAGGTGCAGAGTGCATAACAAACTTCTAAAACTAACAAGAGATAGAAAGCTAACCAAAATGATGAAACAAAAGAGCTCTCTGCCAAAGAAATTCCAGAAAGAATTGACAGCTAAAGAACTACTCAAAACATATTTAAGCAAAATAACTGAACAAAACTTTAGAAAAATAGTAATAAAATTAATCTCTGAGCTTGAAAAAAGAATGGAAGACAGTAGACAAACGATTGCTACAATGACTATGGAGCTTAAAATTAGTAATGATGAATTAAAAATTGCTATAAATGAGATGCAAAATAAAATGGAGGAGTCCAAAGCACGGATTGAAGAGGTAGAAAGGAGAATAAGTGATTTAGAAAACACAATTATAGAAAAACAGGAAGCTGAGAAAAAGAGATAAATTGATAGAGGAACATAAAAGGAGAGTTCGAGAGCTCAGCGATGCAATACAAAAGAAGAATATCCGTATGATAAGAATTCCAGAAGAGGAAGAGAAAGGGAAAGGAGCAGAAGTCCTTCAACAAATTGCAAATTGTTGTAGACAATTTCTCTAATCTGGGGAAGGAAACAGAGGTTAAAATCAAAGAGGCACAGAGAACTCCCCACAGATGTAACTTGAATCGATCTTCTGCATGACATTTCATAGTGAAACTGACAAAATATAAGGACAAAGAGAGAGTTCTGACAGCAGCTAGGGAAAAAAAGGGCCCGAACATACAAATAGAAACCTATCAGAGTGGTGACAGACCTATCTACTGAAATTTGGTAGGCTAGAAAGGAAAGGCAGGAAATCTTCATTGTGATGAACAGGAAAAATATGCAGCCAAGAATTCTCTATCCAGGAAGCCTGTCATTCAGAATAGAAGGAGAGATAAAACTTTTTCCAAATCAACAAAGATGGAAAGATTTCATCACCACTAAACCAGCCCTATAAGAAACCCTGATGGGGACTCTCTGAGGGAAATGTTTACCGAATGCAAGATACCAGAGAAATCATCACAAAGATAAATCCAACAAAAGACACAATGACTCTAATTCAATATTTTTCAATAATAACACTGAATGTAAATGGACCAAATGCCCAAATCAAAAGACATAGGGTAGAAGAATGGATAAAAAAATCAAAATCCATCTATTTGCTGTTTATAAGAAACTCATTTTAGACTGGAGGACAACCTCAGACTGAAAGTAAGGGGATGGAGAAATACCTACCATGCTACAGGAAGTAAAAAAAAAAAAGCTGGAGTAGCTATACTTATATCAGACAAACTGGACTTTAAACACAGTAACAAGGGATGAAGAAGGGCATTAGATAATAATTAAAGGGTCTATCCATCAGGAAGAGCTAACAATTATAACTGTCTATGCACCAAATATAGTAGCACCTAAATACATAAAACAAGTAATCACAAACAGAAACACTCTTATTGAGAAGAATATGCTAATAACAGGGGAATTTATTATTCAACTTAAAGCAATGGACAGATCAACTAGACAGAAAATTAATAAAGACACAATGGACTTAAATAACACATTGGACCAGATGGATTTGACAGATATATTTAGAACTCTACATCCTGAGGCTATGGAATTCACTTTCTTCTCAAGTACGCATGGCACATTCTCCAAGACAGATCACATACTGGGACATAAAGCAGCCCTCAATAAATATAAAAGAATTGAGATCATACCATGCACACATTCAGATCACAATGCTTTGAAACTTGAAATCAATCACAGGAAGAAGTCTGGAAAACCTGCAAAAATATGCAGGTTGAAGAACACCCTACTAAAAATCGAATAGGCCAATCAGGCAATTAGAGAAGAAATTTAAAACTATATGGAAACAAATGAAAATGAAAATACAACGATCCAAACTCTAGGGATGCAGCAAAGGCAGGCCTAAGAGGAAAGTAAATTGCACTCAAGGCCTACTTCAAGAAATTAGAAAAAGCGCAAGTACAAAATCTAACAGAGCACCTAAAGCAACTAGAGGGAGAGTAACAAGAGCACCCCAAACCCAGTAGAAGAGAAATAATACAAACCAGGGCAGAAATAAGCAATATAGAAACCAAAGAAACAGTTGAGCAGATAAATTAAACCAAGAGTTGGTTTTTTGAAAAAATAAACAAAATAGACAAACCTCTAGCCAGGCTTCTCAAAAAGAAGAGAGAGAGCACTCGAATAGACAAAATCATGAATTAAAATGGACTGATTACAACCAACCCCTCAGAAATACAAGCCATTATCAGGGAATACTATGAAAAACTATATGCCAACCAACTAGACAACTTGGAAGAAATGGACAAATTCCTAAACACACACTTACCACGAAAATTCACATGGAAAGAGATAGAAAACCTGAAGAGACCAATAACAAGTGATGAAATCAATCAGTTATTCAAAAATCTCCCAACAAATAAGAGCCCTGGGCCAAATGGCTTCCCTGGGGAATTCTACCAGACATTTGAAACAAAATTAAGACCCGTCCTTCTCCAACTATTCCCAAAAATAGAAATCGAAGGAAAACTTGTGGACTCATTTTATGAAGCCAGCATCACTTTGATACACAAGTCAGCAGAGACCCAGAAAAAAAAAAAGAGAACCACAGGCCAATATGCTTGATGAATACGAATGGAAAAATCCTCAACAAGATACTTGCAAATCGAATGCAACAGCACATAAAAAGAGTGATCCACCACGATCAAGTGGGATTCATTCCTGGGTGACAGGGTTGGTTGAACATTCTTAAATCAATCAATGTGATACATCACATCAACAAAAGAAAAGATAAAAATCATATGATACTGTCAATAGATGCAGAAAAAGCATTTAATAGCATATAGAAACGCTTCTTAATAAAGACCCTTGAGAATGTTGGGATAGAAGGAAATTACTTAAACATCATAAAAGCATCCATGAGAAGCCCTCAGCTAACATCACCCTCATTGGGGAAAAACTGAGAGCTTTCCCACTGAGATCAGGAACATGACAGGGATGTCCACTCTCCCCACTGTTGGTTAACATCATGCTGGAAGTCCTAGCATCAGCCATTAGACAATAAAAGGAAATCAAAGACATCAGACTTGGAAAAGAAGAAGTCACCGTTGGCAGACGACATGATACACTACATAGAAAACCTGACAGACTCCACCAGAAGCCTACTAGAACCGATCCAGGATTTCAGCAATGGTGCAGGGTACAAAATCAACGTACTGAAATTGGTTGCATTTTTATACATCAATAATGAAGCAACAGAAAGAGAAATCAAGAAACTGATCCTATTCATAATTGCACAAAAAACCATAAAATACCTAGGAATAAACCTAGCCAAAGATATAAGAGATCTGTACAATGAAACTATAGAAAACTTATGAAGGAAATAAAAGACATAAATAAATGGAAAAACATCCCATGCTCATAGATTGGATGAATAAATATAGATAAAATGTCTTTACTACCCAAAGCAATCTTCACATTCAATGCATTCCCAATCAAAATTGCACCAGCATTCTTCTCAAAAGTCGAACAAACTATCCTAAAATTTGTATGGAACCACAAAAGACCCCAAATAGCCAAGGAATACTGAAAAATAAAACCAAAACGGGAGGCATCACCACCCACACTTTAGCCTCTACGACAAAGCTGTCATCATCAAGACAGTAGGGTATTGGCACAAAAACAGACACACAGACCAATGGAATAGAATTGAGAACTCAGAATTGGACCCAAAACTATACAGCCAAGTAATCTTTGACAAAGCAGGAAAGAGTATCCAATGGAACAAAGACAGCCTCTTTAACAGATGTGCGTGGAGAACTGGACAGCAACGTACAGAAGAATGAAACTAGATCATTTCTCACACCATACAGAAAAATAAACTCAAAATGGATAAAGGACCTGAACGTGTGACAGAAAACCATCAAAACCCTAGAGGAGAAAGCAGGAAACAACCTCCTTGACCGCAGCAATTTCTTTTTTTTTTTTTAATTTTTTTTAATTTTTTTTTTTAGTGTTTTATTTATTTCTAGGAGATAGAGAGACAGCGTGATCAGGGGAGGGTCAGAGAGGGAGTCACACACTCTGAAACAGGCTCCAGGCTCTGAGCTGGAAGTCAGCACAGAGCCCGACGCGGGGCTCGAACCCACGAACCGCAAGATCATGACCTAAGCGAAAGTCGAACGCTTAACCGACTAAGCCACCCAGGCGCCCCAACCGCACCAATTTCTGACTTGACACATCCCCAAAGGCAAGGGAATCAAGAGCAAAAATGAACTATTGGGACCTCGTCAAGATTAAAAGCTTCTGCACGGCAGAAGAAACAATCCATAAAACTAATAGGCAACCGACAGAATGGGAAACAAAAGTTGCAAATGACATATCAGATAAAGGGCTAGCATCCAAAATCTATAAGGAACTCACCAAACTCTACACCTGAAAAACAAACAACCCAGTGATGAAATGGGCAGAATATATGAACAGACACTTCTCCAAAGACGCTATCCAGGTGGCCAACAGACACATGAAATGATGCTCAGCATTCCTCCTCATCAGGGAAATACAAATCAAAACCGCACTGAGATACCACCTCACACCAGTCAGAGTGGCTAAAGTGAGCAAATCAGAAGACTCTAGATGCTGGTGAGGATGTGGAGAAACAGGCACCCTCCTACACTGTTGGGAATGTAAACTCACTCAGCCCCTCTGGAAAACAGTGTGGAGGTTCCTCAAAAAATTAACAATAGAACTCCCCTAAGATCTAGCAGTAGCACTGCTAGAAATTTACCCAAACGATACAGGAGTGCCGATGCATGGGGGCACATGTACCCCAATGTTCATAGCAACACTCTCAATAATAGCCCAAACATGCAAAGAACCTAAGTGTCTATCAACGGACGAATGGATCAAGAATATGTGGTTCATCTCTACAATGGAATACTACATGGCAATGAGAAAGATGGAAATCTGGCCATGTGTAGCAACATGGATGGAACTTGAGGGTGTTATGCTGAGCGAAATAAGTCAGGCAGAGAAGGACAGCTACCATATGTTCACATGTATAGGAGGGTTAGGAGGAACTTAACGGAAGACCATGTGGGAGAAGAAGTGGGGAAATAGTTGGGGAGAGAGAGGGAGGCAAACCATGAGAGACTCTTGAATGCTGAGAACGAACTGAGGGCTGATGGGTGTCGTGGGGAGGGGAAGGAGGGTTATGGGCATGGAGGAGGGCACCTGTGGGGATTAGCCACTGTGTGTTATATGGAAACCAACTCGACAATAAACTAGAAAGAAAGAAAGAAAGAAAGAAAGAAAGAAAGAAAGAAAGAAAGAAAGAAAGAAAGAAAAAGAAAGAAAGAGAAAGGAAACTTAAGTTCTTTCTTGCAGGAGATTTCAAACTAGTAAACACAGAAGGAATGATACAGTTCACTGAGGAGAGTATATATATCCTCTCTTCTGTGGTATTCTAGAGAACTGACTCATAATCTGAGTGAATCTAATAAAAAAGAAACAGCAGCTACAAGCAAATTGAGGAATATTCTACAAATAAATGGCCCATGCTCTTTAAAATGGTCATAGTCATGAAAGACAAAGAAAGGTTGAGAACCATTACAGATTAAAAGAGCCTAAAGAGACGTAACAAGAAAATTCAATGGGGGGATTCTAGATCAGATTCTAAGACACAAATTTGTTTCTCCTTTGCTGTGAAAGACACATTAGTCGGACACACACATACTTAGACAGAAACTATGAAAATTATAAATGTGATTGTGGTGAACCTGGCATCTGAGTGAAAGGAATATGAGAATTCTTTGTAATTCTCATAATTTTTCAATTCCTCTGTAAGCCTAAAATTATGTCATAATAAAATCTTTAAAGGTGAACATAAAATTATTAAAATAGACTTATCCCAGTGTTGAGATGTCTATCTGGATTAATACAATCTCTTGAAAAGTTAAGCAAGTTAACTATAAAGAATTGACTCTCCCTGTCAGAGTAGTTTGAATTAGATCATTCTGTGATCTATTTTCCCCTTTATTTTGTATCCAGGTTTATTAGTATAGGGAGTATAAAAGGCCCACAGGAAGATAATGCTAGATTGGCCTCGGTAACAATAACAAGAATCAACATTACCTTTTTGATACTGTCTTGGCATTGATTTTATTTTAGATACTTTCTTTTCATTTAGGTATTAACCTAGTTTCAAAGTTAAAATCAAAATATAAATGTAATCAAGTCTCCAATTCTTATGAAGTCTTCCTTCTTTTGCACAAACTTTTAGGACTTCTTTCTGTTCAGTGAATTCTAACCCATGCCTTTGGATATTTCACACTCTTAAATCAGGGTGGCTGAAAATTAATGAAATTGAACAGTTCCTTCAGTACTAACACTAGCACAACCACATCTCTGGATCAAACTTTTTCTCTCTTTAATGAAAAGGTATATCTGGAAAACAAAATAATTTAAAATATTTTTAAATTGAAAAAAAAAGATAACTCATTTGTGATTTTTCCTGCTTCTTGAGGTAGGCCTGTGTTAATATATACTTCCTTCTTAGGACCACTTTTACTGCATCCCAAAGGATTTGGACCATTGTGTTTTCATTTTCATTTGTTTCATGTAAATTTTTAAACTTCTTCTTTGATTTTTGGGTTGATCCACTAATTGTTTAGTAGCATTATGTTTAACCTCCATGTATTTGTAGGCTTTCCAGATTTTTTTCTTGCGGTTCCTTGTGGTTCTAGGTTCAGAGCATTATCATCAGAAAAGGTGCATGTTAAAATTTAAATATTTTTATATTTGTGGAGAGCTGTTTTGTGACCTAATATGTGATTTCTTCTGAAGAATGTTCCTTGTGCACTTGAAAAGAATATATTACAATGGAATCTTCTGAAAATATATTAAGTCTATCTGTTCCAGTGTGTCATTCAAAGCCATTGTTTCCCTGTCGATTTTCTGTTTAGATGATTTGTCCACTGATGTAAGTAGGGTGTTAAAGTTCCTTACTATTATTGTATTATTAGCAATTAGTTCATTTATGTTTGTTTTTAATTGCTGTATATATTTGGGTTCTTCCATGCTAGGTACATAAATACTTACAATGTTATATCCTCTTGTTGGATCTTTCCCTTTATGATTATATAATTCCTGTCTTTGTCTATTTTTACCATATTTGTTTTAAAATCTAGTTTTCCCAATATAAGTATTGTTAATATGACTTTCGTTTGACTTTCGTGTGCATGATAAATGTTTCTCCACCTACTCACTTTAATCTGCAGATGTCTTTAGGTCTAAAATGGGTCTTTTATAGACAGGGTATAGATGGGTCTTGGTTTTTTAATTCATTCTGATATCCTGTGTCTTTTGATTAGAATGCCTATCCACTTACATTCAAAGTAAATATATATAATATACATATTTATATATAAATAATATATATAAATAGTATATATATACTATATATAGTACAATTTTATATACTTATATACAAGTATATAAATAGTATATATGTATACTATACATATATATATATATATATATAGAGAGAGAGAGAGAGAGAGTACGATTTTTTACTTGTTTTGCCATTGTTTCTGAAGATTTTTTCTGATCCTTTCTTGACCTGTTATTTTTGGTCTCTCCTGTAAGGAACTAGAAAAATAACAACCAATGAAGCCAAAGCCAGTAGAAGGAAATAAATAATAAAGATTAGAACAGAAATAATTGACATAGAAAATTAAAAACAAAAAAAAAGCAAAAGAACAGATCAATGAAACCAGGAGCTTGTTCTTTGTAAAAAATATGAAAATTGACAAACTTCTAGCTAGACTTCCAAAAAGAAAAGAGGCTGGACCCAAATAAACAGAGTCACAGATAAGAGAGATGAAATGACAACCAATATTACAGACATAAAAACAATTACACAAGAATATTATGAAATACTATATGCCAACAAATGGGCAAACCTGGAATAAATGGATGAATTCCTAGAAGCATATAAACAACCAAAAGTGAAACAAGAAGAAATAGAAAACTTTAACAGAACAATAACCAGCAAAGAAATTAAGTCAGTAATCAGAAAAAAGATCAGTACAAGGCCAGATGGCTTCACAGTTAAGTTCTACCAAGCATTTCTTTAAAGAAGAGTTAATATTTATTCTTATCACAGTATTCTGAAAAATGCAAAAGGGAAGAAAGCCTGAAAGCTCATTCTATGAAGCCAGTATTACCCTGATACTAAAACCAGATTAAAAGTCCACAAAAAAGGTAACTACAGCCAATATCTCTAACAAACATGAATGCAGAAATTTTCAATAAAATACTAGCAAACTGAATTCAAGAATAGATTAAAAAATACTTTATCACAATCAAGTAGGATTTACTCCTGGACTGCAAGGGTGGTTCAATATTCATAATTCAACGTGATAAACGACATGAATAAAAGAAAGGATAATAACCATATGATCCTCACAATAGATGCAGAATAAGCATTTGACAAAATACAATATCCATTCATGATAAAAAACCTCTCAGCAAAGTAAGGCTAGAAGGAACATACCTCAATATAATAAAGGCCATATACAGAAAGCCTACAGCTAATATCATCATCAATGGGGAAAACCTGAAAGCTTTTTCTCTATAGTCAGTAACAAGACAAGGATGTCCACTCTCATCATTGATATGTAACATAGTATTGAAAAGACTAGCCACAGAAATCAGAAAACAAAAAGAAATAAAAGACCTCTATATAGACAATGAAGAAGTAAAACTTTCACTATGTGCAGACGACATGATACTCTATATAGAAAACCAGAAAGAGTCCACCAAAACACTTGTAGAACTAATAAACAAATTCAGGGAACAACGGCAAGATGGCAGAGAAATAGGGAGTTCCGAACTTCCTGCCTGCATTTCTTAAACAAAGAATGACTGAAGCCAAAGGACTCTGATCCTCAAGAGTCTGGGCGGAAAAGAGACAGAGTCCACTAAGAAGATAGCCTCACAGGTGCGTGATTGTGAACCGGGGAATATAAATATGGGCTGGGACACGGAGGCACAGAAGGGAGGGAGCCCCCTCTGCAGAGACAAAAAGAAGAAAAAGAGTGGCTGGGCAAATCTTAGAACAGTCCCTGGAAAAGAGAAAAAACTCAGACCAGGACAGAGAGGGATCATATCATCCCATCTCTAACCACAAGGCTTTCAGAGAGAGATCCTATTTCTTTTTTTTTCTTTTTTTTTTCTAGGAGAGAGAGAGACAGCGTGAGCAGGGGAGGGTCAGAGAGAGAGGGAGTCACAGACTGAAACAGGCTCCAGGCTCTGAGCTGGCAGTCAGCACAGAGCCCGACGCAGGGCTCGAACCCACGAACCGCGAGATCATGACCTAAGCGAAAGTCGGACGCTTAACCGACTAAGCCACCCAGGTGCCCCAAGAGAGATCCTATTTCTAACTGTGGAGCTTTCTCTGGGCTGGGTGCTCTAGTCCCAGAAATTCCCTCCAGGATAGATGGTTCTCAAAGGATCACAATTGTAGTCAGATACAGTCCCCTACTCGATCCCCTGCTAGGAAATGACCCGACTTGTGGGATTACATTTGGGACTGTATCATTAATGTGGGTGGAGTAAAAGCTGGGCGCAGAACATAGAACACAGCCCACCTTGGCTGCACCCACAGCACAGTGAGATCAGACCCAAAAGAGTGATTTGCAATGCCTGGTTTGAAAAGGGTTGGGGGGGGTCACCATTTTTCTCCTCACAACCACCAACGTGGGCCTGCGTGACCCACAGTGGATATGAGACCCACCTACACCAAAACATGCCCATCTGCGCTGGGTAGCTGCTTTTTTACCGGAGCCTGGATATAGAAACAGCCCCTGTCCAAAGATCAGCACTGACACATTACTGTGATTGACTCTAGATCAAATCTTGATATTCAGATATATTCTCCCTTATCTGGTTCTTATCTCTCCCTTCCTCTGGATAGGGAATTCTGGTTATATATTTGCTTAAACAGGCATATATAATCCATTCTCTTGATGCATGTTCTAACTCCATCGTTACATTCCTTTCCATCTTTCTGAAATAATCAGACTATATAGTTACTCTGGGTAACATTATCATCATTTTCTTTTTTCTATTTCTTTTTCTATTTCTTTTTCTTTACCTCCTGCAGTATTCTTCTATCTGAATTTTCTTTATCTGAATTAAGCCTTTTAGTCTCTGTACCTGGTCAATTTGTCAATGTTCAACTTCTCTTTCTCTCCACCCTTGTCATTTCTCTCTTTGCATATGCTCTCCCATCAGCACTGTCTGCACCCTGGTCTCTATTTGTACCTGGGATTTTTGGTTTTATGACTTCAGACTGTCCTTTGTCTTTTATTGTTTTGGTTTTGGGTTTTGTTTTTCCTTTCAGTTTACTTCTTTGTTTGATTTGTTTATGCACTTGTGTGCTTTTGCGCCCTGTTTGTCTGTCTGATTTCCTTTCAGGGCTACCTAAAGAAACAAGCCAAACTACACATGGTGGAGAGTCCCAAATACCACTACGAGTAGGGAAATAAAATAACCAAAGTCTCAACAAGAGAAACCAAAGGACACCATTAAAAGAACACTTCCTGAACAGCGAAAAGATAGGCTCTGGACAGTCTATGAGCCTCCTTTAATATAACAGTACTCGCAGGTGCAGAGAGCATAGCAAACTTTTAAAACTTACAAGAGACAGAAAGGTAGCCAAAATGACAAAACAGAAGAACTATCCTATAAAGAAATTCCAAGAAGTGAGGGCTAAAGAATTGGTCAAAACATATATAAGCAACATAACTGAACAAGAATTTAGAGCAATACTCATAAAACTAATCGCTGGGTTTGAAAAAGGCATGGAGGACACCAGAGAAGTTATTGCTACAAATATTATGGACCTTAAAAATAGTTGTGATGAATTTAAAAAGTGCTATAAAAGAGGTACATAATAAAATGGAGGCAGCCACTGTACGGATTGAAGAAGCAGAGAGGAGAATAGGTGAATAAGAAGATACAATTATAGAAAAAAGAAGAAGCCAAGAAAAATAGAGATAAACTGATCCAGGAGCACAAAAGGAGATTTCAAGAACTGAGTGATACAATCAAATGGAACAATATCCATATCATAGGAATTTTAGAAGAAGAGAAACAGAAAGGAGCTGAAGGGGTACTTGAAAAATTATAGCTGAGAACTTCCACAATTTGGGGAATGAAACAGACACTGAAATTCAAGAACCAGAGAACCTCCCTCAGACGTACTTGAATCAATCTTCTGCATGACATATCATAGTGAAAATGGCAAAACATAAGGACAAAGAGAGAATTCTGAAAGCAGCTAGGGATAAAAGGGCCCTAACATACAAAGGAAAACCTATCAGAGTAGTTGCAGAGCTATCTACTGAAACTTGGCAGGCTAGAAAGAAATGGCAGGAAATCTTCAATGTGATGAACAGAAAAAATATGCAGCCAAGAATCCTCTATCCAGCAAGCCTCTCATTCAAAATAAAGGAGAGATAAAGGTTTTCTCAAATAAACAAAAATTGAAAGAATTCGTCACCAGTAAACTAGTCTTACAAGAAATCCTAAGGGGGACTCTATGAGGGAAATATTGCAAGGAACGCAAGGTACCAGAGACACCACTACAAGCATGAATCCTACAAAGAACACAATGATTTCAAACCCATATTTTTCACCAATAACACTGAATATAAATGGACTGAATGCTGCAATAAAAAGACATAGGGTAGCAGAATGGATGAAAAAAACAAGATCCATCTATTTGCGGTCTACAAGAGACTCCTTTTAGACCTGAGGACACCTTCAGATTGAACCTGAGGGGATGGAGATTATCTATCATGCTCCTTGAAGTCAAAAGAAACCTGGAGTAACCATACTTATATTGGACAAACAGGACTTCAAAGTTAAGGCAGGACCAAGAGATGAAGAAGGGTGTATCCATCAGGAAGAGCTAACAATTATAAACATCTATGCACCGAATTTGGAGGCAACAAATGCATAAAACAATTAATCACAAACAAAATTCAAATGGGAAGAGATAGAAAATCTGAATAGACCCAACACTAATGAAGAAATTGAATCAGTTATCAAAAATATCCCAACAAATAAGAGCTCTGGACCAGATGGCATCCTTGGATAATTCTACCTGACATTTAAAAAAGAATTAATACCTATTCTTCTCAAACTATTTAAAAAAATAGAAATTTCCAGACTCATTCTAGGAAGCCAGCATCACTTTGATACCCAAACCAGCAGAGGCCCAGCAAAAAAAGAGAACTACAGGCCAATATCCCTGATGAATATAGATGCAAAAATCCTCAACAAAATACTAGCAAATAGAATTCAACAGCATATAAAAAGAATTATCCACCATGATCAACCGTGATTCATTCTTGGGTTAGAGGGCTGGTTCAATATTCGCAAATCAATCAATGTGATACATCATATCAACAAAAGAAAAGATAAAAATCAAAGGATCTTGATGCAGAAAAGCATTTGACAACGTACAGCATCCCTTCTTAATTAAGACCTTCGAGAAAGTCGGGATAGAAAGAACTTACTTAAACATCATAAAAGCACTTATGAGAAGCCCTCAGCTAACATCATCCTCAACGGGGAAAAACTGAGAGCTTTCCCCCTGAAATCAGGAACAAGACAGGGTTGTCCACTCTCACCACTGTTCTTTAAAATAGTGCTGGAAGTCCTAGCATCAGCAATCAGACAACAAAAGGAAACAAAAGGCATCAGAAACGGCAAAGATGATGTCAAACTTTAACTTTTCACAAATGACATGATACTCTACATGGAAACCCGCAAACTCCACCAGAAGCTTACTAGAACTGATCCATGAATTCAGCATAGTTGTAGGGTACAAAATCAACGTACAGAAATCGGTTGCATTTTTATATACCAATAATGAAGCAACAGAAAGAGAAATCAAGAAACTGATCTCATTCATAATTGCAAAATAAAGAACCATAAAATACCTAGGAATAAATGTAACCAAAGATGTAAAAGATCTGTATGATGAAAACTATAGAAAACTTATGAAGGAAATTGAAGAAGACACAAAGAAATGGAAAAACATTCCATGCTCATGGATCAGAAGAACAAATATTGTTAAAATGTCAATACTACCCAAAGCAATATGCACATTCAATGTAATCCCAATTAAAATTGCACCAGCATTCTTCTCAAAAGTAGAACAAACTATCCTAACATTTGTATGTAACCACAAAATACCCTGAATAGCCAAAGTAATATTGAAGAAGAAAACCAAAACGGGAGGCATCACAATCCTTTAGCCTCTACTACAAAGTTGTAATCATCAAGACAGTACGAACTTGGCACAAAAACAGACATATAGACCAAGGTAATAGAATAGAGAACCCAGATTTGGACCCACAAAGGTATGGCCAACTAATCTTTGACACAGTAGGAATCAATATCCACTGGAAAAAAGACAGCCTCTTTAACAGATGGTGCTGGGAGAACTAGACAGCAACATGCAGATGAATGAAACTAGACTACTTTCTTACATCATACACAAAAATAAACTCAAAATGGATGAAAGACCTGAATGTGAAAGAAGAAACCATCAAAACCCTAGAGGAAAAGACAAGAAACAACCTTCTCGACCTCAGCCTGAGCAATTCCTTCTTTGACACATCTCTAAAGGCAAGGGAATCAAGAGCAAAAATGAACTATTGGGACCTCATCAAGATAAAACGCTTCTGCACTGCAAAGGGAACAAAGGGAAGGACAGATACCATATGTTTTCACTGATATGTGGAACAGGAGAAACTTAACATAAGACCTAGGGGAAGGGGAAGGGGAAAAATAGTTAAGTAGAGGGAGGGAAACAAACTATAAGAGACTCACTAATACTGAGAACAAACTGAGGGTTGATGGGGGTAGGGGAGAGGGGAAAAAGGGTGACGAGCATGAAGGAGGGCACTTTTTGGGATGAGCACTGGGTGTTATATGGAAACCGACTTGACAATAAACTATAACAGAAAAAATAAAAATTAAAAAATAAAATTAAAAAATTCATTAAAGTTGCAATGTACTGAATCAATGTACAGAAACCTTTTGAATTTCTATATACCAAAAATAAAGCATCAGAAAGAGAAATTAAGTAATTAATCCATTTATAATTGCACCAAAAACTATAAGATACCTAGGAATAAACCTAACCATGGAAGTCAGTGACCTGTACTCTGAAAAATATAAAATACTGATGAAAGAAATTGAAAGGGACACAAAGAAATGGAAATATATTTCATGCTGATGGATTGGAAGTACAAATATTGTTAACATGTGTACATTACTCAAAGCAATGGGTGCATTTAATGTAATCTTTATCAAAATACCACCAGCATTTTTCACAGAACTGGAACAAATAATCCTAAATTTGTATGGAACCATAAAAGATCCCGAATAAACAAAGCAACCTTGAAAGAGAAAAACAAAGCTGAAGGCATCACAATCCCAAACTTCAAGTTATATGACAAAACTGTAGTGATCAAAACAGTATGATACTGGCACAAACATTCACATATAGAATAGAAAATCCATAAATGAACGCACAACTATATGGTCAATTAGTCTTTGACAAAGCAGGAATGAATATCCAATGGGAAAAATACAGTGTCTTCAAAAATGGTTCTGGGAAAACTGGACAGCAGCATGCCAAAGATGAAGCTGGACCACTTTTTTTCACCATACAGAAAAATAAATTCAAAATGGATGAAAGACCTTTATGTGAGAAGGGAAACCATTAAATTCCTAGAGGAAAACAGAGGTAGTAACCTCTTTGACATCAACCATAGCAACTTTTTTTCTAGATTTGTCTCCAGAGGCAAGGGAAATAAAAGCAAAAGTAAACTATTGAGACTATATCAAAATAAAAAGCTTCTGCACAGCAAAGGAATCAATCAACAAAACTAAAAGGTAATCTATGGAATGAGAGAAGATAATTGCAAATGGCATACTTGATAAAGGGCTAGTATCCAAAATGTCTATAAAACTGATACAACTCAACCTCCCCAAAACCAAACAATCCAATTTAATAAAGGGGAGAACGTATGAATAGACTCTTTTCTAAAGAAGACATACAAATGGCCAACAGACACATGAAATGATGCCCAACATTACTCATCATCAGGGAAACACAAATAAAAACTACAGTAAGATATTCCCTCACACCTGTCAGAATGGCTGAAATCAAAAGTACAAGAAACAACAGAGGTTGATGAGGATACGGAGAAAAGGAAACTGGTCTTGCAGTATTGACGGTGAAAATGCAAACTGGAGCAGCCACTCTGGAAAACGGTAAGGAGGTTCCTCAAAAAGTTAAAATTACAACTACCCTATGATCCAGGAATTGTGCTACTAGATATTTACCCAAAAATACAAAAAAAATATTAATTCAAAGGGATACTTGCACCCTAATGTTTATAAGCAGCATTATCTACAATAGCCAAATTAAAGAAACAGCGCAAGTATCACCTGAAAATCACCTGATGAATGGATAAAGAAAATGTGGTATATGTATAATGGACTATTAGCCATAGAAATAAAGAAAATCTTGCCATTAGCAATGGCATGGATGGAGTGAGAGAGTATGATGCTAAGTGAAATAAGTCAGTCAGATGTATTACAAATAAATACCATGTAGTATTCTTCATATGTGGAATATAAGAAACAAAACAAATGAACAAAGGGAAAAAAGAGAAGCAAACCAAGGAACAGACTCTTAATTATAGAGAACAAACTGATGTTTACCAGAGGAGAGGTAGGTTGGGGGCTGTGTTATATAGATGATAGGGATTAATGACTATACTTGTTATGATGAGCAAAGGGTGTTGTGTGGAAGTGTCGAATCACTATATTGTAAACCTGAAACAATTAATTACACAGTATGTCAACTAATTGGCATTTAAATAAAAATTTAAAAATAAAATGCTCACAAAAAAGAAATAAAAACCCCAGAGCTCATTTGCATTCTAATTTGAAAAAAGCTGGGAGTGAGAATGGAAATTACGTGGAGACAAAGGAATGAATATTTCGGTGGAACCATGTTACTCTGTTTTATTTCTGTAGCAGGGCTGGCTATAGGGTAAATTATGATTTATGCACAATTTTCTTTCAGTGTCCTCAGTCTTCCCTCTTCCCCAAGCATTTAGTGTCCTCTTTCTCTTTCTATTCCATCTTTTACAACATTCCACATTCTCACCAATGGATAAATGACTTCTACAAACCAATTGAATTACCCTTCTCAGGGTCATTAAAATTTTTAACAGATATCAATACCATAAGCCAAAAAGCTAAAACTCTAATGTCCCATTCATGTCATTAATATCTAGTGGTAGATTTCAAATATCTGACAAGATGAAAGAGATTATGGAGAAGGAGAGATGGATAATTGTTCTGAGTTTTTCTAATACATCTTTTATCACACACTTCTACATAGAACCAGCCCTAACCTGATCATCCAAAATTTCACAGTTTCTACCCTAAAGCAAAAATCAAAAGTCATGCAAAGATTAGGTTGCCCAAGTTGGTAGCCTAGCCCCAACCCATTTTGACTACAGATGTGAGACCTTCCAGTCAAGTTACATTTACAAAGCACCCTCTGAATTAGGATATATTTTTATTATGTTCATTTTTTAAACATTTATGGGACATTGAAAAACATAGTATGTTCTTTTCACAGATAGGCCAAGAAATTCAAAGTAGAGTGCCATTTTCAGTTTTCAAACAAAAATTAGTAACAAAATGACGAGTCTTCTGCCTTTGTTTTTTGTATCTGAAAAGAAATAGTTTTACAACTTGACTTGGACTCTTCCTGGTTCTGTCATCTGTGGATATGGTTTAAAACCAAACTATCCAGAGCCTAGGTATATACATTTTGTTTGAAATGCCTGCCACTTGGTTTTATATCTGCCATAATCTCTTTCCCAATTGGCCTGATATTCTCTCCTATGGATGCTAGGGAGGATAGCAATACAGAGTGAAAGATTGGACCAAATGGCCTTAAAGGACCCTTCCAAATACAAGATTCTCTAATTCTCTGATTTAATTTTGATTATTCAATTTCATGACTTTGGCTATCACCAGATGAAATTATGTAGACATTCTGCCTTCCACCTACCCCCAAGATATATGTTGACTTGCCTCTATCCAAATCCATCACATCAGCCAATGATTAAGCACACATTTATATGCAACAATTCTGCAAAGTTTGTCTTAAGGGCTCTGATCCACAAATACAAGTAACAGGAGCATCAGATATAGTAGAGATGGATATATCAGGTTATCATAGCTGGAAGACAGGGAGTCTGATCAGCCAACTAACACTCCACATTCTGATTTCAAGGCACAGCAACATTTGACTATAATTTAGGTTCCTCATAGACTAGAAATAGAAGAAGAATGGGCTTATGACCAAATAATAACTAACAATTGTTAAGCTATTGAGTGCTTACTATGTACAAAACTATGTACTTTATTCATATTAACTAACTTTAACTCTCACAGAAACCTTATCTATTGCCATTATTTTAGAGATGAGGAAACCAAAGTATGCAGAATTTAAGTAACTTTTCCAAAGTCAGATAAGTGATAAGTGGTAGCACTGAGATTTCAACCCAAGCAATCTGGCACCAGGCCTATAATATATATTATGCCATTGTACCACTGCAAGCATACAGGTCACTTGATAGTTACATTGCTTTCTGTAAGACAATCACCTAGCTGCTTCTAAAACTAAACCCAAAAAAGCAATATGTCTTCTAAAAAACTTGCATAGTAAAATACCTTCAATGGGATCTGAGAGATTATTACATCTCTTTGGTCAACTAATTCTCCACTTGCAACTACTATTCCAAGACTTCTCCATTCTCTTTCAACATACCCTCCTCTCCTCTCAAAAAAATGATATAATTTCCTGGTTTTCAGGAAAGAAAAGGCTATCATATGCCAATTCCATGTGTTCCCAGCATCAAATATACCACCCTGGCTCTGTGTATATCCTGTCATGTTTCAGAGCTAAACGTTTTCCTGTGCTTTGTATCCTACCTCTCTCCATTTTCATGGGAATCTTATACCATCAATTATACATTTTCCATTTAATACATTTAACTTCATCCTTTCAACTGAATCCTTCCTAACTTTCATAGATGCTCAGACTGTCCTATTAAACAACTAAATTTTTCACTTGGCCCCATATCCCCCTCCAGCTACTAACCTATCTCTTCTTCTTATCTAACCTCTCTTCTTATTCCTCACTACAATTTCTCAAGAGTTGTCTATCTTCCCTTTTTCTATTTTCTTTCCCCTATCACTTAACTGAGCTATACCAATTTGATTCATGTCCATCTCACTGTACCAAATCAGCTTTTATTATCACCAATTACTTCCATATACCCAAAACTAGCACAGTTTTTCTTCCTCTTATTTGATCTTTAAGAACACTTTTGATTCTTCCCTCCTTGAAACATTCCTGGATTCCCTTAAACCACACTTTTCTGGTTTTCCTCCTAACTTACAGCTGCTTTTTCTGTCTCCTGTTAGCTCCTGTTCCTCTACCAGTCATTATATGTTCCTCAAGGCTGGTATACACCTAGGTAAAATAAAAGACCATATTTTTCTCTTAATTTGTTTAAAATACATCTGACTACTCAAAGAAAAAATTATATCATTGTCTTGTGGGGCTTATAATGTATACAAATGTAATACTTATGACAACTGTAACACAATGGATGGTGGAGGGGAGGTTAAAGGACCCATGTAATTTTGAGGCTCTACATTTTTCATGAAGCAATACAATGTTAATTCTAAGTAGAATGAGAAGTTAAAGATTTACATTATATTCTCTGGGATAACCATTAAAAATATAAAGAGATATAGCTAAAAAAACAATAGCTAAATCAAAATAAAGTTTGAAAATATTCAAATAATCCAAAACAAGGCAGGAAAGAGAGAATAGAGGCACCAATAAATAGAGAAGACCAATAGAAAATAATAATAATATACTAGGCCTAAATTTAACCATATCATAATTATAGGATACATTTCTTTTGCCTTTATGACTTAGTCTATTTTTTGAGCTTCAAGTGGTATAGCTGAAACCCATATTCAGTGCTAACTCCAAAGCCCATTTTAATAGCTAATCCATTCTGCTGCCTCCCTGTATCTGTGTTCCAGAAGATCCATGCTCTCAATCTTATGCAGAAAGAACTGCATAGGAAGTCTAGAAGAGAAAAAAAGTCCCAGGCTTCTGCATAAGAAGTGAAATCTCAAGAGTCCTGAAAGACCTAAAAAAACTTATAAGGCAAAGGACTGCTCCTGTTCTTGGGGATGACTTACTGTTCATAGCCCAAGGAGTGATATAAAATTCTATAACCAGGACACAGACATTAATGATGTGGATTTTCTACTTAAGACTCAGGAGAACTAAAGAAAGCCATCTTTGGTCCTTTTGACAATACTAACTTCTCTTTAATCATTTCTTTGGAGATATCCAGGTAATTTAGACCAAGTTAAATTAGCACATATGTAAGGGTGCCTGAGTGGCTGAGTCGGTTAAGTGTCTGACTCTGGATTTTGGCTCAGGTCATGATCTTATGGTGTGTGAATTCAAGCACCCAGTTGGCTATGAACTGACAGCTAGGAACCTGCCTGGGATTCTCTCTCTCCTTCTCTTTCACTCTGCCCCTCCTCTGCTTGTTCTCTCTCTCTCTCTCTCTCTCTCTCTGTCTCTCTCTCTCTCCCCTCCCAAATATAAATACACATTTTTTAAAAGTGTAATACAAAATTATTACATCAAGATCAGAGCATTGAGTACACACTGGTCTTTGGCCTGAAACCAATTTAATCAATGTACCACATGTATATTGAGATTCCCTGCAACTTCTTGCTCTTCTCCCATCCTCATACTACCTCTTGCTACATCTTTATGCCATCTACTCCTAAATTCATTCTTTTAAACTAGTTAATAATTATTCTAGGACTTCTGATTTTTCTTTTCACTCCAAATCTCCCAGTGTTTCTGTTTCCATGGTAACAACTATCATTTGCTTCTGTGACTTTCATTTGATTTCTTTATCTGTAACTTACACATAACACACTGAAATACAATTTTTACCTTCCTCCTAACCCCATACATCCCTTCACAATACAATGGATCTTTCCAAGGTTGTAAAAGACTTCCATGTTATTAAACACAGTGGAAAAATTTGGTCCCTATGAGTCAGCAATATTTGACACTGTTGACCATTTCCTTCTTTCTGAAAATTATTTTCTCTCAGCTTCTCTTACTCTCATCCTCTGAGTTTCTTCCCACTCCTTTGTCTATATTCTCCTAAACATCTTTACAGGCTCTTTTTCCTGTACATGTCAGTTAAGTGTTGGGTTTATTTGACTCTGTCTTAGATTTTCTGCTTTTGTCAGTGCGCATAATTTTCCAACATGGTTACAATTGCCCCCATTAGCTACAAATTCCAGGTACATGTTGGTATCTCTCACATCTGTTTCCATCCTTGATTTCTTCCCTAAGCATTAAGCAAGTCTATTGAAATGTTTATTGGGCATGTCCAATTGACTACCCCTCCTCCAAAAAGCTCAAAGAACTCAGTCGTCATGCCAAAAATTAAATGCCATCTTTTCACATATCACTTCAAACCTGTGTCTCCTCCTCCTGTTCTCTATCTTGGTGAGTTGTGCCACCAACTACTCAATTGTAATTATACAATCATCAGAAACCTGAAAATCTTCCTGGATGCCTTTGTCTCCCACACTGACATATCCAGTCAATTGATCACCTAGCCATGTCAATTAAAATTCTCTCTATCTCTGGAATGTGGCTATTTCTCTCCATCTGCACTACCAACACCATACACCATTAGTCCAAGCCACCATCATCAGTTGCATGGACTATCACATTGCCTTCTTTTCTCCTTAACTCTGGCCTTGCTCCCACTCAGATCCATTCTTCACATTGCTGCCATAGTCTTCCTGATAAAACTCAAAACATTAAACCTGTTAGTGGTTTCTCAATACATTAGGGAAAATTCAAAACTCGTTAATGCTGAATCTAGACACTTAGAATCAGAGGAGTCTGAGATGGCCTAAGTTTAAACCTTGGATCTGCCCATCACTAGCTAGGTGATTTTGGGCTATTGGGTTAATCTCATTGAGTTTCTGGTTCCTTACCTATAAAATCAGCAGAATAACAATAATAAAAATAATATAATAAATCCCTCATAGTGTTGTGAGGACTTAATAAAATTATACGTGAATAAATCACTTTACAATGCTCTCTTTCTCATAATCAAATAAATGACTGATATCTTTTTTGTTATTGTTATTATTCAAAAAATGTTTTGAATTTTTACTATGTGACAGGAACCATGGTAGATAATGGCTATTCTTTTATTTTTTTAATTTTGAGAAAGAATAAAAGAGAGAGAGAACATGAGTAGGGGAGAAGAAGAGAGTGAAGAAGAGAGAATCCCAACCAGACCATGCACTGTCAGTGTGGAGGCCTATGTAGGGCTTGAACTCACAAACTATGAGATCATGACCTGAGCCAAATCAAGAGTCAAATGCTTAACTGATTGAGCCACCCAGGCACCACAATAATAGCAATTTTATTTTGAGCAAAATAAACCAAGTTACTGCTCTCAGGGGAACCGATTTACAATCTAGCCACATTTCTCACAGACTTACACTCTAAATTTTACTATAGTAGTCCCATTATATACTGTTTTTTTAATGTTGTTTTTTCTGTCCTCTGAGCATTTTCATACATTCTTCTTGTTTCAGAAAACAATCTCTCCAAGTCTTCCCTCACCTGTTTAACTCTTCATTCTTCAGATTTCAATTTATATATCACTTCTAAGATTTCCATAAATGGATTACCCCCCCTTATTTCTTAATTATTCCCTTATCTTAGCCTATTTGTATTTTATATATTTATATATGTATACCCCAATACATTCTAAACACCAAAAGTTGAGTAAGTCTGTAGGTTTACCACTGTTTGCCCAATGTTAAACATAGTGTCTGAAACATGTATACATTAAGTAAATATTTGTGGAATGAACTAAGGGAATTATAGAGGCCAAAGGATCCTTTTGCCATAGTAGCATATATTTTTGGAGGGTGGAATTGTACTTACCAATAAACTGAGAGTCACCTATTTATGACCTGACATTATATATGCTAATATATCTTGACAATCTCAAGTCATCATCTGGAACATTTGTACACTTGGAAGGCAGACAATGAGTAATATGTGCAAAAGATATCTTAGCAGCTATTGCTTGAACTCATAATTGTGTATACTTACCATCATTCTGCTTTGTAATAATGGAAAGACTATTTCAGATAAAGACACACAAAAGTAATTAATGCTAGATGAATTGTTGAAAAACAGTTATCATGTAGTCTGAGAATTGGCATCATACCCTAAAGTAGGCCCCTAGTTGTATTCTATCCTGTTAAAGAAGTGCTTGCATTGTTCTCTCTTAGGAACAATTTATTTCACAGCTCTATACATCATTATAAAAGAGAGTAATAGGCTTTAGTGCTCAGAATTTCAGAAATTACTAGAAATATTAGTAGACTGTTTGACTAGAGTTTGTTAGTCATAGACAGAAACATACTAAAGCCAGCAGTGACAAGGCTGCCAAAAATTGACAAGCATTCTTAATCAAGTTCTGGCCCTTATCAAGTTTCCTAGCTGCAAAGATACTTCAGTGTTTTGAAAGATGTACTCACAAGCAAGTGCTTCTGACTATAATGTAGTTCTGGGTAACATTACAGCTGAAACATGTTAAGGTCCCCAAACCTCTTTCTTCCAGAAAAACTTTTCCTGAAAAATCAATTCAAATAAAATAGCAAAGAGTAGAACTGCTCTCCCTGCTCTCTTCCTATACCCACAAACTAATGTCTCCTGAGTGTAGGACAGAAATACAACTAAACTGGTAATCAGAAAACAGACTCATTGAATTCCAGGGTAGAAATAGAACACACAGTAATTCAATCCACTGCCCCCTTATACTTGAATTCTTTTCTATAACAAGAACCATCCAAGCTCCTTTCTCCACAACCTTTCTTCTATTGAACAAGTCACTTGTTCTCTGTAGGTTTTAGTTCCTACATCTGTAAGAAGAGAAGTTGGAGTAGATACACTCTATTCACACCATCAAAACAGGATTCAACTGTATGAAGAAGATATAGGAATTGTGACCTAGAAAGCAGCTCATGAAACCTATTAAGTTTTGTATTCCATACTACCAGTAATCCAAAGAAAAACGGTTTCAGGCATTCTATAGGACTATTTAGTTGTTTCAGGGGTTCTGAAAACACTCTGAATTTTCACAGAAAAAAAGGAGTATTCTTCTGGTAATAGAGCCCATAGATTTTATTCATTTGTTTGTTTGTTTTGTTTTGTTGTTTTCCTCTGTATTCATTTGTTGAAAAATTTTACACTTAAGTGGAAGAGCACAGGGGTTTTTTTTGTTTTGATTTTTATAAAATGAGGTGTTTTTTTTTTCTTGTAAGGGAGGTATTCCTGTCCCAACTTTAGGTATTCTAGAGTACGCTGGACCTCCTTTGAGTATTTGAATTTGAAATAGATTTTCTTTGTCTTTTTTTTTTCATTTTTCAAACTTTAATCTTTTCTAGCTCTACCTAAGCTATGGATGTTTAGTACATAAATATTCATATGGTGCTTAAAAGAAATACAATATTCCCCAAAGTTTCTTTGTAATATAAGGATGATTTTTAATTCTTATTTCATTGTAGTAAGAGCATTTAACATGTAGTAAAAACAGTTAACACTTAACATAACACTTAACATATAAAATGAATAATATTTTAAGCACACAATGTAACTTTTATTAATTTAAAGACTGACAGGAAATGCCAATAAGAGTCACATTGGTGACGACTTTCCCAGTAGGCCTGCCACATTAACAAAGTAGAAATGATAGACTTGATATTGTCCTAACCTACGTGATCATTTAAACCCTACTCTTTTCTTCCAACCATTTTCAGAGTTCTTGATAGAATGTCCATACCTGAAATGTGGAACCAAAATTTGACTGGAACTCTTCTTGGTATGTTTATTGATTATAATAAAAATTCTGAAAGCATTTATATGCACTACAGGGTTGAACAAGTGAATAAATGCTGTCGTAAGGAGTCAGAGTTCTCACCATGGAAGAAGGAAAATATAAATAAGGAATGGGAACAGATAAGATTAAGATTGGAGTTATCAATAATACCATATTAGCAATAAGCACATTTAGTGTCTAGATCTTGGTATCTAAGTACCATTACCCATTGAAATGAACTATATCTCTTTGGAGAAATGGCTGATGCCAGGGCTCTGGGAGGGGAGGTACAAGATAAGCCTAGAGTAACTTGTTTTACTAGAAACTAAGAAAGTGTTTTTAAAAAATGATGTGATGGATTTTGAAGTACATAGCATGAAGGGAACTTCCACTCCCCTGAGAAAATCTGGCACAAGTTGAGCAACAAAATAAGTAAGGAAGGCAATGAATCATTGAATAAAATAGAAACCCATTAGACCACAGTGATAACAAATACAGAGACAAACAGAGAAAGACAAGGAGGAATATAAACAAATATAATGTCAACTACTAAGACTAGAATAGAGGGAGTAATGGATTTAGAAAAGTACCTGTTTTGTAACCATCACAGTAAAGATTGGTTGAGGCAAGAATCATCAATTAATGCTAAATGTGATATAGGGGGATGGATGAGAAACAAGATATTTGCATTCTCTTAAAATGTCTCCCCACAGTTTCTTTCTCAGTTGCAAGGGGGAGATGGTAACTGTACAGTGCAGAAAAAAACATGATTTGTTGACCAGTTGATCAAAATTAACCTCATGGGGGCATCTGGGTGGTTTAGTCCTTTGAGCGTCCGACTTCAGCTCAGGTCATGATCTCACAGCTTGTGAGCTGGGGCCTCACATCAGGCTCTGTGCTGACAGCTCAGAGTCTGGAGCCTTCTTTCGATTCTGTGTCTCCCTCTCTCTCTGCTTCTCTCTCTCTTCCTGTCTCTCTCTCTCTCAAAAATAAATAAACATTTAAAAAAATTCACCTCATCAATAAAGCGCAAAAAGACAACATGAACCACTCTATGTATTTCCCAGAAACAAACATCACTTTGTAGTACATAGGGAAGTCTCAAATATAATAATGAAGAAACATCAGAGAAACCTACATTTAAGTACATCGTATTAAAAAACTGAAATGCAGAGTCATCCAGAAGATGGCAGAGAAGTAGGGAGCTCCGTGCATTGCACTTGCCCCCATATCTCATACGGAAAAAATCTGAAGCCATAAGAAACCTAACAGAACCCAAGAGGTTGGAGAGAAAGAATGCAGAATCCACTGAGAAAGCCTTCTAACGTGAGTGCGAACTGGGGAAGATAAAATCAGGAGACTCCAGGTATGGGGGCAATCCCTCTCTGTGGGAAGTGGAAGGGGAAAAAGAGAGTCCATAACTACTCAAGATACGGTCCCTGTCGCTGGGAAACAGAAAAACCTCCGCTCAGGGCACAGAAGGACCGTGCGCTCCAAATTCCTGGAGCGGCTGCACGCGTGCGGAAATCGTTCCTTTGTTCCTTTGTACTTCGGGCTCGGCTGGATCCCTGGAGGAACCGTGCTTGTACCTCCGCGCTCCTAGCTAGTTGGAACTCTAGAGGGAAGGCGAAGGGCTTAAAACTGGGAAATTTGCCTGCGAGATCATGTTTCAGGGGACTTGGTTTCCCTCTCTCCAGGGGGCCAGACGCTCCCTGCAGGCAAACCCCCACCCATGCTCACCAACCCGACCTGGAGGAACAGGAGCAGAAGCTTCTGGCTCCATTCCCAGGGCTAGGCAAGAGGCTTGGATTTGCCCCGAGGGGATCACCTGCGAGATTGTGTCTACGGCAAGTTCAGTGGGGCGCGTGGAGTGGGACATGGAAACTAGACCTGGGCTGGGTTAAAGATTGCAACCCACTTTGGCTGTGTTCCTGGCATGGGGAGTTTACACACCCAAAAAAGCGAGGTGCAGTGCTTGCTTCAAGAAGGAACTGGAGCATCGTCACTCTCCTCCCCACAACCGCCAAGGCAGAACTCTCACTTGACGCATTGGATCACACTACGCCCATCTCTGCTAGAGAGCTGTCCTCCTCCTTTATTTTTTTCCTTTTCTTTTTCTCTTTTTCCCGGAACACTGACCTGATTAATTCTGGTCACTAGCGTGCTTAAACAGTCACATCAGGTCCATTCTGTAGATGTAAATTCTAGACCTACCGACCTTTTCATCTCTTTCTGTCAGGAGTATTTAGACTATATAGTTTCTCTGGATAACAGCAGCATCCTTCTCTCACCTATCCAACCATATTCTACCCTTTAGCTCTTTGAAAAAAGCTTCTTATCCCTTCTGCCTGTTCATTCTATTTCCAATTTTGCCTCATCCCCGCCCTGTCTTCTCTCTCTTTCTCTATGCTCTTCAACCAGCACTGCACACACACGGCTATTTAACTGTAGCTGGGAAATCTGGTTATATGCTTTAAACTGTTCTTTGTCCATCGGTTTTCTTCTTTTTTCCTTTTCTTTTCTCCTTTTTGACCCTTTTAGGTATTTTATACTCCCTATTATTCGCCTTCCCTTCTCGATCTTTTCTCTTAACTTTTTAGTTTTCCCTCTTGGTTTTCATGTTAGTTGGATTAGTCTCTGGGTTTGTGTGCCCATGCTCCCTGTCTTTTTGTCTCTCTGTTTCCTTCAGCAGGGCTACTACAAGAAAGCCAAAGTACACATGGTGGAGAGTCCCAAATATCACTAGGAGTAGGAAAATAAAATAACCAAAGTCTCAACAAGAGAGACAAAGATATACCATTCAAAAAACACTCTCTGAAAGGATAGGCCCTGGACAGTCAAAGAGTCTTCCTGGATATAGCAGTGTTCACAGGTGCAGACAGCATAACATGTCTTTAAACCTAACAAGAGCCAGAAAGCTAACTAAAATGAAACGAAAGAGCTCTCCTCCAAAGGAACTCCAAGAAGAATGGACAGCTAATGAACTGCTCAAAATAGATATAAGCAGCATAACTGAACAAGATTTTAAAATAATAATCATAAAATTAATAGCTGGGCTTGAAGAAAGCATAAAGGGACATCAAAGACTATGACTATGACTATGACAAAATGCAAAATAAAAATAGGCATGATAAATTCAAAAATGCGATAAATGAGATACATAATAAATTAGAAGCAGAAAGGAGAATAAGTGATTTAAAAGACACCATTATAGAAAAAGAGGAAACTGAGAAAAAAGAGACACACTGATCCAGGAACATGAAACAAAAGTTCGAGAGCTCAGTGATACAGTCAAAAGCAACAATATCCGTATCATAGGATTCCCAGAAGAGGAAGAGAGAGGGAAAGGTGCTGAAGGAGTCCTGGAACAAATTATAGTAGAGAACTTCCCCAACCTGGAAAAAGAAGTAAACGTTAAAATACAAGAGGTTCAGAGGACTCCCCTCAGATGTAATTTGAATCGATCTTCTGCAATACATATCATAGTAAAAATGGCAAAATATAAGGACAAAGAGAAACTTTTGAAAGCAGCTAGGGAGAAAAGGACCCTAACATACAAAGGGAAACCTATCAGAGTGGTGACAGACCTATCTACTGAAACTTGGCAGGCCAGAAAGGAATGGCAGGAGATCTTCAATGTGATGAACAGAAAAAACAGGCAGTCAAGAATCCTCTATCCAGCAAGTCTGTCATTCAAAACAGAAGGAGAGATCAAAGTCTTTCCAAATAAACAGAAACTGAAAGAATTTGTCACCACTAAGCCAGCCCTCGAAGAAATTCTGAAGGGGACGCGATGAAGGAAATGTTGCAAGGAACACAAGATACCAGAGGCACCACCACAAAAATGAGCTCCTCAAAAGACACAAAGACTCTAAACCCACGTATCTCAATAACAACACTGAATGTAAATGGGCTGAATGCTCCAATCAAAAGACATAGGGTAGCAGAATGGATAAAAAAACAAAATCCATCTATATGCTAACTACAAGAAACTTATTTTAGACTGGAAGATACCGTCAGATTAAAAGTAAGGGGATGGAGAAATATATATCATGCTACGGAAAATCAAAAGAATGCCCGAGTAGCTATACTTATATCAGATAAACTGGACTTTAAATTAAAGACAATAACAAGAGATGAAGAAGGGCACTACATAATAATTACAGGGTCTATCCATCAGGAAGAACTAACAATCATAAATGTCTATGCACTGAATATGGGAGCACCTAAATATTTAAAACAATCACAAACAAAAACAAGGTTATATATAGGAATGTGATAATAGCAGGGGACTTTAATACTCTGCTTACAGCAATGGGTAGGTCAACCAGACAGAAAATCACTAAGGAAATAGTGGACTTGAAAGACACATTGGACCAGTTGGATCTGATAGAAATATTTAGAACTCTACATCCTGAGGCCATGGAATTCACATTCTTCTCAAGTGCATTTGGTACATTCTCGAAGATAGATCACATATTGGGACATCAAACAGCCCTCAATAAATAGAAAAGAATTGAGATCATACCATGCACACTCTCAGATCATAATGCTTCGAAACTGGAAATCAATCACAGGAAGAAGTCTGGAAAACCTCCAGAAACATGGAGTTTAAAGAACACCCTATGAAAGAATGAATGGGTCAATCAGGCAACTAGAGAGGAAATTAAAAAATATATGGAAACAAATGAAAATGAAAACACAACAATCCAAAATCTATGGGATGCAGCAAAGGCAGATCTAAGAGGAAAGTACATTGCACTCCAGGCCTAGTTCAAGAAATTAAAAAAGCGCAAGTCCAAAATCTAACAGCTCACCTAAAATTACTAAAGGCAGAGCAACAAGAACGCCGGAAACCCAATAGAAGATGAGAAATTGTAAAAATTAGAGCAGAAATAAACAACATAGAGACCAAAGAAACAATTGAACAGATCAATGAAACCAAGAGTTGATTTTTTGAAAAAACAAAGAAAATTGACAAACCTCTAGCCAGGCACATCAAAAAGAAAAGAGAGAGCACCCAAATAGACAAAATCATGAATGAAAGTGGACTTATTACAACCAACCCCTCAGAAATACAAGCAATTATCAGGGAATACTATGAAAAATTATATGCCAAGAATTTGGACAACTTAGAAGAAATAGACAAATGCCTAAAGACACAGTCACTACCAAAACTCACACTGGTGGAGATAGGAAATCTGATCAGACCCATAACGAGTGAAAAAATCCAATCAGTTATCAAAAATCTCCCAACAAATAAGAGCCCTGGACCTGATGACTTCCCTGGGGAATTCAAGCAGACTTTTAAAACAGAATTAATCCCAATCTTTTTCAAGCTATTCCAAAAAATAAAAATTGAAGGAAAACTTCCAGACTCATTTTAAGAAGTCCACATCACTCTGATTCCCAAGCCAGACAGAGATCCAGCAAAAAAAAAGAACTACAGGCCAATATCCTTGATGAATACGGATACAAAAATCCTCAACAAGATCCTTGCATATCGAATCCAGCAGCACATAAAAAGAATCATCCACCAAGATCAAGTGGGATTCATTCCTGGGTTACAGGGCTGGTTCTACATTCGCAAATCAATCAATGTGATCCATCACATCTACAAAAGAAAAGATAAAAACCATATGATCCTGTCAATAGATGCAGAAAAAGCATTTGACAAAATACAGCATCCCTTCTTAATAAAGTCTCTAGAGAAAGTCAGGATAGAAGGAACCTACTTAAATGTCATCAAAGCCATCTATGAGAAGCCTTCAGCTAACGTCATCCTCAACCGGGAAAAACTGAGAGCTTTTCCCTGAGATCAGGAACATGACAGGGATGTCCACTCTCACAACTGTTGTTTAACGTAGTTGTGGAAGTCCTAGCATGAGCCATCAGACACCAAAAGGAAATCAAAGGCATCAGAATTGGCAAAGAGGAAGTCAAACTTTCACTTTTCGCAGACAACATGATACTCTCCATAGAAAACCCAACAGACTCCACCAGAAGCCTACTAGAACTGATCCAAGAATTCAGCCAAGTTGCAGGGTACAAAATCAATGTACAGAAATCCGTTGCATTTTTATACACCAATAATGAAGCAACAGAAAGAGAAATCAAGAAACTGAACCCATTCACAATTGCACAAAAAAAACCAATAAATACCTAGGAATAAACCTAACCAATGATACAAGAGATCATATGATGAAAACTTATGATGGAAATTGAAGAAGACACGAAGAAATGGAAAAACATTACATGCTCATGGATAGGAAGAATAAATATAGTGAAAATGTCATTACTACCCAAAGCAATCTACACATTCAATGCAATTCCAACTAAATTACACCAGCATACTTCTCAAAACTAGAGCAAACTATCCTCAAATTTGTATGGAACCACGAAAGACCCCGAATAGCCAAAGTAATCCTGAAAAATAACACCAAAACGGGAGGGATCACCATCCCACACTTTAGCCCCTACTACGAAGCTGTCATCATCAAAACAGTATGGTATTGGCCCAAAATTGGAAACAGACCAATGGAATAGAATTGAGAACTCAGAAGTGGACCCAAAGGTATACAGCCAACTAATCTTTGACAAAGCACATCCAATGGAACATCCAATGGAAAAAAAGACGACCTTTTTAACAGATGGTGTTGGGAGAACTGGACAGCAACATGCAGAAGAATGAAACTAGATCATTTTCTCACACCATACACAAAAATAAACTCAAGATGGATAAAGGACCTGAACGTGAGACAGGAAATTGTCAACTCCCTAGAGGAGAAAGCAGGAAACAACCTCTTTGTCTTCCACCACAGCAACCTCTTACTTGACACATCCCTAATAGCAAGGGAATCAAGAGCAAAAATAAACTATTGGGACCTCATCAAGATTAAAAGCTTCTGCACGGCAAAGGAGACAATCCACAAAACCAATAGGCAGCCAACGGAATGGGAAAAGAGAGTTGCAAATGACATATCAGATAAAGGGCTAGTATCCAAAATCTATAAGGAACTCACCAAACTCCACACCTGAAAAACAAACAACCCAGTAAAGAAATGGGCAGAAGATATGAATAGACACTTCTCCAAAGAGGACATCTAGATGGACAACAGACACGTGAAACGATGCTCAGCATTCCTCCTCATCAGGGAAATACATACCAAAACCACACTGAAATACCACCTCACGCCAGTCAGAGTGGCTAAAATGAGCAAATCAAAGAACTTTAGATGCTGGTGATGATGTGGAGAAACGGGCACCCTCATTCACTGAGGTGAGAATGTAAGCTGGTACAGCCTCTCTGGAAAACAGTGTGGAGGTTCTTCAAAAAATTAGCACTAGAACTCCCCTATGACCCAGAAATAGCACTGCTAGGAGTTTACCCAAGGGATACAGAAATGCTGAGGCATAGGAGCACATGTACCCCAATGTTCATAGGAGCACTCTCAACAACAGCTAAAATATGGAAAGAGCCTAAGTGTCCATCAATGAACGAATGGATCAAGAAGATGTAGTTTATCTATACAATGGAATACTACATGACAATGAGAAAGAATGAAATCTGGCCATTTGTAGCAACATGGATGGACCTTGAGGGGGTTATGCTGAGCTAAATAAGTCAGCAGAGAAGGACAAATATCATATGTTTGCATGTATAGGAGGATTAGGA